>JAODLJ010000027.1:15736535-15751122 GCA_027576115.1 Cathorops melanopus
GCGAGGAAATTGAGAAGCCCCGCGAATGTTTCAAGACACTTTTGAAACTCTCTCGCGAATGACGTTCGCAATTTGTCACAAGCTGTCGCAGCCCAGTGAGATACTGGCTATAATCACCTGCCTCTTCATCAGACATAAGAATCTCAAATCGCTATCAGGATTCTCTCCAAAACGTGATTCCATATGGAGACTGGCCTAACCACTACTGTGCACATGAACAAAATTGATACCTGAATTGTTACACGTGTGATGTCACACACCCCTTCGGGATCTTCCAGTTCAGTCTCGGCAGAGTCCGTGAAAACTGTTTGATCTTATTGATTTTCCATCAATTTATGGCTTTTTGGATCAGCTATAGTTCAAAAACACATGGTCAATCAACATGATTGTTGCTTTGTACAAGGAAAAAAAAAGTGGGGTTTAGGGACATTACATACACTTTAAGGCTCAGGGTTAGTGATCAGAACGTTGGGACAGTACTCGCTTCTCCAGCCATGGCATGGCTGACCCTGCACTCTGAAACCAGCTGGACTCTACAGTCCCAGTCAAACAGTTTGGACATACCTTCTAATCCAATGGTTTTTCATCATTTTTATTAATTAAAGACACACTTCATGTCTTAAAGTAATGATGACTGTCGTTTCTCTTTACTTTGTTGAGCGGTTCTTGATATATGGGGATTATTACAGTTGTGAAATAGAACAAGTTACTGTATTTTTTATAATTTACTATTTCGCCTCAAATGCATTAAGGTCATAAGAAATTGCACTAATTAACTTTTGGCAAAGCATTCCAGGTGACTACCTCATGAAGCTGGTTAAGATAATGCCAGTAGTGTACAAAGCAGTATCAAGGTAAAAATGGTAGCCACTCTGAAGAATCTAAAATATGAAACATGGAGGTTTTTTTTTTTTTAATAAACACTACCACCTAATTCCATAGTTTTGAGGTCTTCAGTATTATTTAAAAATGGTCAAAATACAGAAAAACCTATGAATGAGGTTGCGTCGAAGCTTTTGACTGGTCCAAAATTTTGCTACTTAGCTCCCAACCACAGATAGCTGTAGCACCGTCAGGATTAGAACTTTAGTACTCAACACAAGTTTAGTTTTTACCCTCTGTTCATTTTCCTTATTTATTGGACTTTGTTTTCTGAGGTGTTGGTGAATTTATAACATCTCAAGCTACAGTAAGAAATACAGGAAGCAACTGTGCATGCTCGCTCTGGGGGGTGGGGAAAAGAGATTACCTCCTCCCTCACCAAGTCCTCGAGAAGTATTTCAAGAATTGATGTGTATAATTTTCAACCAAATTATAGTCTCCACCAGAAGGGTATACGATTTGGGGAAGCACCCATTAGCTATTGCTTGGATCGAATTATTATTATTGACCTACACTGAAGGTTATATAATAATTTTTACTGCAGCAAACTGATCTGGTGCCAAGCACATTTCACAGCTGTCTTACACTTGTTTAAAAACACTGCTCAACAAATCCAACGTAAACAGAATGAGACTCTCAAAAACCAGTCACCATAGGATGGAAAAAGAAAAGCCAAACAGCTGTTTCCAGAGAACTATATTTACATAATACTCTCATTTTTTTGCAGAGAACAATAATAAAAAGTATAAAATACTTACAAAAATTCGCAACAATGTACATATAAAAATAAGATCCATCTTCTTGAGAACATTAGGAAATGCATACATACAAAAAAATATATATAAATAAACAAGGCGCCCTGTCAGATACTGAAATAAACTTGCTCCTAGATGCAGGACAGATAAGCATTACGACAACAGACCCAAACGCACTCTCACACATACACATTTCTCAGGGTGGGCCATTCAATCTACCCCAATGTAACAAAACACAGGAAGGGGAGTGTTGGGGGAACAAGAGGGGGAAGAAAAAAAAAAACCCAATGGACAACACCCTTCTCCCGATCTGATTGGTTAGAAATATTTAAAGGGAATAACATGTGATTTAGTGTATCGGTGAACAGAAATTGTTAATGTCCATTTTAGTGTTTTAGCATAATGCTGAATCTTCACTTGCTAAATTGTTCATTTTCAACACAAACAAACTCAGGACGCTCAGTACACATTGAGAATTCATAGAAGCAGATATTCCAAACTCTACTCTCAAATGAACACACTGAACAGGAGAAAGAATAAACTCCCTGTCTTGGAATCAGTCACAGATGTGCGTAGATACGGTGTTAGATTTTAAGGCCATGGATTCAGGACTAAGGCTTGTGGGAATTGAGTGAAAAGAACAAGGAAGGTGGCTATCCTCAGTACGAGTCTATGGTCTCAAATACAGTCCATGAACATCTCAAATATGCAGACTTCATCTGTCTGGCCTTGGTCTGGATACCTGGCTTTTTAGGTACATAAGCATCAATTCTGACCAATGTATGTAGCCTTAACAGCAAGAAGGCAAGTAAAAGCAGTGTGTGTATTTGTGTGCGTGTTGACCCATCAAATTTGGGTATGATTCAGTGGTTTTAGTACTGAGCCACAGGATCAGTAGTAGAATGTTTCTTTTATCTTTACACATTATCATGACAGCCCTAAGAAAACTCAATACACAAAGGCTTCTCGTGCCCAATACTCCTTTCATCAGACACACAGTACAGCAGTTCTGACCAGAGAACAGTCAGTAATGTCCACATCACTCAGTTTCTAGTTTGCGCGCCAGTCACTGATGACTAGCCAACAGCTCATCCAAGTCGTCCATCCATTCCTGTGTAGACTGGTTCTTCAACAGTGAGTCCACCAGATCGCTTTCCCCAGGAAAGCTGCCTAAGCTGCCCCCTGACTGGGTGCTATATCCAAACGGCAACTGTTGATTGGTTGTCCGGTTTACCTGGTAAGCTTGGTTGCACTGCATGCCAGCAGTACGGTTAGGACCCTGACCGCCCTGCAGCTGCCCAAACGGCCCCAGGTCGGGTAGCACCTGCTGTGACTGAGGTGGTGCTGGCTGTCCTTGCTGAGGCTGTTGCTGTGCCATAGCAGTGCTGTTGGCTCTCTGCTGGACCATGTTGGGCATCATCTGCCCTGGGTTCATACCCACCATAGCCCTGCTAGGTGCACCATTTCCCAAGCCAGCCTGGGTGAAGGGTGCACTGCCAGGCAGCTTGGTCATCCTGGGCTGCATGTGGAAACTCGAGTTCGAAAAGCTAGCAGGCAAGGCATTATTGCTGCCATTAGGCTGACCAGCTATGCCTTGCTGAAGCCCTGGATGCTGCTGCTGCTGCCATGACTGGGCCTGTGGAGGCAATGCACTCTGGATACTGCTGGTTATGGTGTTGGGGACTGAACTGGGCATGGAGCTCATGTTGTTAGCCATCGCACTAGGCATATTGTTAGGCATACGTGTCAACTGCTGCTGCTGCTGTTTGAGATGGGCCTGCTGCTGGACGAGAACATTGTGCCTATAGTTCTGCATTGATGAAACAGGCATTCTCTGCTGGTTGGCGTGGGACGGGTGCATGGGCATGTTTCCATAAAGGACCTGCTGGGCCTCAAGCCCACCTGCACAAGATGATAGGTTCAGATCTGCCTGGCTGACTGCAGGAGGAGCACCCGGGGCAGGACCTCCACCCTGACCTATTCCCATCATGCTCTGATTTTGAGGAAACATGCGTTGAACACCAGGAGCCGGGCCACCAAGGGAGTTCACGCTGCTCATCGGCTGAGACGAACCTAAAGCAGAAAGAGAGGAAATGTCCACATCATTAACTTGGAACAGGCAAAATCTGGTCATTTATCATTAATGCAGACACATTATTCTGGTCCATAATCATTAACTTGGAACAGGCAAAATCTGGCACTACCGTTATCATAAGTTCTCGCAATACTTTTCTGTTATTCAACAAACTGGATGTTAGGAATTTTCCTCCTGATCTTAAAAATATGTTGTACTTGTTTTGCATATTGTGGTCCTGTCATTTTCCTGGCATGCTACGCTTGTTCCAACTGTAACCAAACGTTGCAAAACAAACATCTTTAAATATTCTGCTACGCAACTTACCACATTCCCTCTCTCTAGGTTAGACCAAAATATTTAGCTAGCAAACTTACTGGTTAGTACAGTTCATTTCTAAAACCCCAACAATCCAGAACAGCAGCCACAATTTACTGTAAACAGATTCTATGCACTCTATCCATAAGAAAATTATCCAAAAAATAAATAAAAAAGTTTAAACTTGAAGTTTTGCTTCATGTAATGACCGACTTTTAGACCTCACTGTTTGCGATTCAAATGAGTCAGTCAGTAAGCACACTTTGCATATCAGGTAGGCTGAATGTTTTACAGGGAACAAAGCAGTGCCTGTATGGAAAAAGAGTGACGCAGCAGCTTTTCAGACACAGGCCCTTTAAAGAGAGGGAGGGACAGCAAGCGAAAGAGCAAGAAGGTGGCACGCTTGAGCTCTCAGGACATTGGGCAGGTACCTGGAAACTGGGAGACCTGTGGCTGCTGCTGGAATGGGTTTTGCTGGGTAGATGGGTTCGGCTGGTCCTGATACTGAGGTGGTGGACGGGTTAGGTGCCTTTGCATCTGCTGCTTCTCCTGTGAGAAGAGACAAAGGCATACACAGAAGTGCTTGGTTATGAAAATCATGCCACAAGAACATCATCATGACAGCATAGGAAACTCGATTAACACAAATGACCCTTCCTCTAATACTGTCTTTTGCATATTCCCTGCTTGAACTTTCCCAAATATTATAACCTGGAACTGAAAAAGGCTAGTGTGTGTAACCTCATACATATTTATAAAGGTCTCAAAACTTAGTCCAATGATCGATATTGGATGAGTGAAAACTTCTAGAAATATTTTAACTCTGAATACATTGAACTCCAAGAACCAAATACGCCCTTTGCCCTCTGACCTGCTCGGCCATCATCTGTCTCTGGAGGAATTGTTTCTGCTGCGGACTCATCGGTATTTGTTGCTGCTTCTGTAGACCACTTAGATATGCTGCATTATTGTGGTTAGCTGCCATGCCACTGCCACCTGGCTGCGTTACCATGGCACCACCAGGGCCTGGGACATGAGGGGCAGATGGGTAAGTACCTGGTTCCTGCTGAAAAAGGAACAAACAAATTAATTACAATATGCCCCTTTATTTTGTATACTGTATTTGTATATTGTTAAAAAGTTAAAGGCATTGTTACAGCTGTGGTGTGCATGTTTCTGCCCAGGTACCCCCCCGCCACATCTTCATTACTGTGGAAGCGGATGATTGCACGCACGGGTTTGTAATTTGCCAGTTAGGACTGTAGGGGTTAAAAGGCCAGCCCAAACCTACCAACAAGGCCAGTCAAGGGCTTACAATTTATCTGTGTGGTGTATTGTGTTCGAGCGCTTGTAGTGTCATTGACTGTGTACGGTGTGTTGACAGTATTTTTCCTGCGTTATCCTGACTATAGTGAGTTCGTGTGGAGCATTTACAGTGTGTGCCAGGGTCAGCATTGCTCCCGGTTGGGAGTGTGTTTGCTTGGCAGGTTGTCCTCAGTTTCGGTTCTCTATAGTTTTGGCATCTTTTCTTTTAACTTTTATTTTGATGTACAAAATAAACCTTTCAGTTTATACATCTACTTCCATGTTTGTGATTCACTAGTTTAAACTGTGCCATGTTCTCTACAACCCCTAGACCTTTGATTTTGGGAGATGTAACAGGCATAGTGTTTTGACTGCTTCAATTCGCTCCATTTACATGCCTCTCAGGTATGTAAAAGTATTGTGCGGGTTTCTCTAAACAGTAAAACAGGAAGAAATCTACCAGAAGTCTTTTCAGAAAGGGTAGAGCGAAATGTTCCAAAAAGTCTGTTCAATCCACTTTATTTCAAACTATGCCAAATCACACGAATAAATTTGAACATGGAACAAAACAAGGAAAAAGTGCTGTTTGTGTTACAAACAATGGAGCTGGTTTGGATTCCATGGGTTAAAAAGTTAAAGAATAAAAAAAATGTTCCAGCTAAATACATAACGGTCCATACCATTCTAATCTTTGAATGCTGGACTTAAAACGAGGGTCTGCGTTTTTTTGTTTTTCATTCCTTAAAAGTGCCCTATACTATAAAGTGCAAAGATCTAGAAATTTGAGGGTGACTGCTCTACCAGTAGTGAACTTGCTCTTTCCACTAGAGGGCAGGGTACCAAAACTTTGGTGACGAGTAGAGGTGAGAAAACAAGCAAAACTGAATAAAGNNNATCAGAAACCCCCCCCCCAAAAAAAAAATCTAAAGCACTAAGAACATAATCAGTCTGAAGGACGTGAGGAACTGCTCAAGTTCACATCTTGAAGGCATTGAGATCACACAAGTGCAGAGATGACGGATAACTGAAAGAAACAGTGACTGATCCGAGGATGCAATTTAGGAGTTTAATTCTGGAGTGTGCACTGCACAGCCAAAAACTATACCAGCATTGAGTGAACCACAGTGCAGCGCCTACAAGCTGCTTTAAAAATAAATCAAGGATGCAATCCCTGGCCACTTTCCATTCAAGCACTTTCTCCCTCTCCCTCACACACACACACGTGCACAAGGTCATGTGTGCATGAAAAGTGACAAGAGCAATACTACTCCTCTCTAGCCAAGAATGTGCAGTTTACAGTTGGGAGGCAGAAACATGGAGAAACAGAAACACACACACACACACACACACACACACACACACACACACAGGGACAGAAAGAAGGGGGAAAAAAAAAAAAAAAGTGGTCCAATGCACGACAAGGATTTGGGGGGGGCAAAAAGTTCATCATAAGAGAAGAAAAAAAACCCAAGTGGGTTAAGCAGCTATATTTAAATAGGGAGAACTGAGAGAGAGAGACGGGCCAATCCCAAAATACTCTTCGCAGGACGATAGCCAGGGGAGGGGGAGGAACTTTGCATGAAAGACTGCTTTGTCGTCCCCATGTCCCTCCCTCCATCTCTCTCTCAGTCCCCCTTCATCCCACTCTCCCACTTGCTCTTCTCGACCAACTCCTCTGTCACAAATCTGCAATCTCCTGGCCCATCCCAGCCCCCATCCATATATACATGCGCACGCATGTGTGTGTGTCTCTCTCCCTCTCTCTCTCTCCAAGTGTGTGAAAGAGAAGAGGGGGCTATGATGGGGGAGAGACGCCTGCCAGCACTTTGCTTCTTAGCAACCAGCTGCCTGACCCAGACAAACTGCGTTCATCCCCAAGGTTGAAGAGACCTGCTGCCAGACACACTAGGACAACCCCCCCCACCACCACACACACTTCCAAAACACCACTAAGCAAGTCATTAAAAAACACACACACAAAAAAAAGCACCCTGCTAAAGGCCCAAGTATACGTCAGTGTACATATACCGTACAGTACGCGAGTCGTCATCAAAATGTGAAATACAGAAGAAGTCCTTCCTCTTCTCATTCTTCTGCCAAAAATAATTTAATAGCAAGCTGCTGTTCTCTCAAGTCACAAACTTCTGCACTCATGTTATTTTATTTTACTCGGGATTGTTTTAATTTCAGACCACGCTCTTCATGCAATGTGCATGCATTCAGAAATGCGTACGTGTTCAGCACAAAATCGAGTATACTTTAAAGACACCCATTCGCATCAGACATATACTACTACTGCAACAAGGACTTTGCTTGGCATCCATTGACATGAGAGTCTTCCAATCATCTCTGTTGGCCATGGCAATTTGGACTTCTTCATATGTGAGCCCAGTATCCTCAAGTAATTGGTTGATGTATGTTTTAACAGGTCTTCCTCTGGCACGTCTCCCATGAGGTGCTTGCCATAAGATCACATCAGCTACAAGTTCCTCTTTGCTGCACCAACAATGGCCTGCGAATCTTGGTGTATATTTTTGGATGGCTTCCGAGATGGGGGGAAATTCTCCATAAAGTTCTTTGTGATGTGTTGTTTCCAAGATATGTTGAGTGCAGTGCGAAGCAGTCTACCTACGACTAAGTATCCGTGAGTAAACTGTGTGAAGATATTGGGAGGCAGGATGTCGAATGGCTCTATGAAACATGCTCGATAGTGCAGCTTCTGGTTCATATTACCTGTGATGAGGCGAATCAGGGTAGTACCACAATTTGATCTCGACAAGGCACAACCACTAAAGTCAGGAGTACTGCTCACACTTGTATGAAGTCGCGACCACAAGCATAACCGCAGCGAACGAAAGCAAATAATGGCAAGTTTAAATAAAATAAAATAAAATAAAATAAAAACCACAGACGTATACTTGGGCCTGTAAACACTTCTACTGCAGTCACCCCATAACATGCACGCACACATGCAGCGATACGGTCACTGATGTGTTCGGGAGCTTAAAACACATGATATTGCAGAGAAGTGTCCCCATCCATATAATTTGCCAAGAAAATAAGTAAAATGACAAAATACGCTCTCGTCCAAGTGTTTGAAAGCATGTTTCACACGACGGATTCCCATTCTGTACTCCGACACTGTACTGTATTCTGTACTGAGTTAGTGTGTAGCTAAATGGAGTTAGACAACTTAATTTGTTTTACTGACTCACACGTTATCTGAACTGAATGTAGTTTCTTTCTCTGAAAGGTGATCTAATTATTTTTCATGGTCAACTATTTCACACGAATAAATGTACCAAACACTGAGTAAATCTACCACTTTCTTCTAAACTGAAACTAGCAAAGCACAGTGAGTAAACAAAATCACAGCATACTAGAAGTGGTGGCATTTTTTTTTTATATAAAATTTGCCTGTGATTAGAGCAAACTGACCCCAAAATGAAATATTCATTTCAAAACACCAGCTTTAATAACAACCATAAACATCAATATAAAAATATTACCAAGATAGAGAGGTTCCTGAAAAGACAATGCACTATAAAAAGTACCGAACCTAATTATGTAGTTAACTCGACTACATCTTACTGTTTTACATAAAACCATATAGTTATAAGTCAGTTCAATAACATATTGCAAGGATTCAATTACAATGACAAACCTCATGTTAGGTTCAAATCACAATCTAACTCATCATACCAAACTGATTAACTATTTGTGAAAAAAGTGTCACATGTACATAGTTGCTTTGCAGATCCTTACCTGGGAGTGTGGCAGATGTGTTGGGGGTCTGAACGAAATGCCAGTGGGCCTCGGCTTCATCCCCGGATGCTGGCGCAGGAGGTTAAGCATCGCTGTTTTGTTCTGGCTCTGTGTGTTAACAGGGCCTCTTGGTGCTCCAGCCTCAAAGTGGCTCAACGGTTTGGTGTTGTTGTAGTCCAACATGGCCGTCTGGCTTCCAGAGGCTGGTTGATGACTGAGGGTTCCAGACGGAGCTGCACTGTGACCCAACATTGGGTGCCCACTAGACTGCATGTATGCCCCTAGGGCACTGGCTTTTGGAGAGCCCTTACTGGGCTGCTGGCCAGGCATGAGGAGGGACTTGGGATTCTGGAAGTCAGAGGGGTAGAGTGAGGGGCTAGTGGGCTTCTCTAGTCCAAACGCACCACCTCCTAATGGACTCTGATTAGGGGGCACATTCTGCCAAGTGGAGGGGTGATTGGATTGCTGGTGGAATTTGGGTGCTGGCTGCTGCTGTTGTTTCTGCTGTTTCTGGGCCTGGTGCTGCTGGTTCTGAACGAGCTGTGCTCTTTGCTGCTCACGAGCAGCTAGCTTCTGCAGCTGCTGTGCCGGTGACAAGTCACTGGATGGTAACAGGTGGTTCTGTAGCGGCCTGGGCTGGCTAGGCTGCTGCTGCTGCGCATGCTGATGTCCAGACAGAGCAGGTGAGGAGGCAGAGGCTGGTGGCATGATTGGGGAGCTGGCATGCATTGGAGGCCCAGACGAGGTGGACGGGATGTGGGGTGACCCAGTACATGTGTCCTGTTCAAAGGCAGAAGAGGCTGGTGCTGGGGAAAACTCTGCCTTAATCGTGCCAGCAAGCTCTGTGGGGAGGAGGCTGGCAGGTGCCACAGTCCCAGAGGACACCTCAGATTCCTTGCGGTCCTCAAAGCCATCGTTGAACAGCTCTTGGATTTCTTCGTAAGGCACAGAGCGATTAAACTCCTCCATGAGCTCAGTCCACTCCTGTTCGTTCAGGTTGAGGTCAGGTAGGATGATGTTGCCGTTGCCCCCACCAGTAGGCAGGATGTCATCCATGGGCTCTTGCTTCAGCTCCTTCAAACGGATGTCAGCTTCAGAGGATAAAGCAACACCATTTTGCTCAGCAGTACCCACTGCTTTTGCACCATTGAGCCCCAAGTCAGCAGCCACACCATGCTTGGTGTCCATGGGTGAAAGAGGGGGCATGCCCCCATTCGAGGATCCATTCAGACTACCCAAAGCATCCTCCAAACATGACTTTTTGGCTGAGGGATAACTGTCGCCAAATCCGTTTACCTGGTCACGGCCAACTGGAGGGCTGGTATTCTCCAATTTCCTCTTCACAGTCTCTTGCAGCTAGAGGGCATAAAACAAAAAACAATTGGTGTTATATTTTAGCAAAAGCAATGGGTATTACTTGCAATAGACTGCAAAAGCATCAGTAAACTGAACCTAAAGATGCTAGACTTGTGAAATGAAGAGTTCTTTAAGAGCCAAGCACTTGTTTCAAGACAGAGGACACTGGTTTATGGCCAAGTCAATTCATACATTTGGTAAACAATTCATTGGCTTCATTAAGGAGGCCAAAAGTCATAATTTATCAAGATATACAATGTATTGCACTGGCATTTATATCTTAACATGCCTTGTGTTTAATCTCCAGTCAACTAGCTGAGGTAGCAGTTTCATCTGAACACAAGCAAAGTAGAGCAAGGGAATTGCCAAGCCAGTCTTACACACACACACACACACACACACACACACACACACACACACTTGAGAGTGGAGAGTTACTGCAGGACTTTCTGAACCAGAAAAACTGGTCTCTTTTTTTTGCACACGTGCTGGCATCATTTCCCTCAAGTTACGCATGCACACCCTCTCACACATTCCCAAAGCCTATTCCCAAGACTTTTTACGACACCACCTCTATCGCCTCTGTTCTTAATCTTTTTCACTAACCCCCATTCCCCTCTCACTCACTCTCTGCCTTCATGACTCCCCCTCTTCACAACCATGGCCACCACAGGGCTGAGCTGCATGAGGCTAATTACCATGTGTATGGATGTACGAACCACAACAAAAGAGGCAGCACTGCGGCTGCAGCAGGGTTGAGACAGCGTGCTGAATTCCTGGTCGGGTGCTGCTTGCCTTTGAGGCCACAACTAGGCAGAATGAGGGCTGCCCATCTCGGCTAAGCGCCACCAAACCGGGCACGCCGACCACTGGGAGCTGCTTGGCAGAGTTGTAGCTTTAGCGTTACATTACGCCAAGCAGCAAGCTGACAATGACTGCTCAGCTGCTGACAGTGCTCTTCGACAGCAAGCATATAATTACACATGGAAGAGTCCTGGAACTGGTTTTGCATTTCCCAAAACAACAATGAAACATTGTCATTTAAAATGTTATTAGAAGGGAAAGCAATATTTGTGTGGTGAAAACAGCCTTTATGTTTGCTCATATTGTAGGCTGATACTGTATCAGCAGCTGTGTAAGAGCAAATGCAGGCCAAGTGCTTAGCAGGTAAGATGAGTTTTACTGAGTCATTATGTGAGGGAGGGGAGCGTCAGCACTGCTTCAGCTGTGTACACACACACACAGCAAAGTAGACCAAGGGAGGATTTCTCAAGGTATGCTGTCAAATCATTTATTTAGTGTGAGCCACTATGAATAAAAAAAAAACAGATAAAGAGTGCACGATTAACTTTGGCCTAAACAAAGTGTACATTACAAACATTTCCTGTTGCATGGTAAGGGTCCAGTATATCCACTCACATCAATACACCCACAGACACATAGCTGTCCTGGGGCATTGGGAACAATGGTGAGTCATCTGTGTGGGCGAGCTGGGGCGGGGGAGGGGTGACCAGCGTCATCCTAAAAAAGTCCCCCGAATCAAAAACTCTTTCCACTGGACAGGCTTTCGATGCAACAGTGAGCTGGAAGATTTACTGCATGCCATCACTACAGACAGACATATGACCTGGGTGTTCAAGACTTTTAAAGACCTTTTTAATGAGCTGTAATGCAATTTAAGATAATTAACACAACAGCATTGATGTTCTCAACCATCATCTGGAGACTGTGTTAAAAGGCATGTTAATATCACCACATCGCCTGATGTGTCCTCAGCTGTGGTGCTGAAGATGGCTCAGAAATGTGATCTCGGCAGCTGGCACGATTGTGTGATTGATGTATTGCATATGGGATTCCAAGGGCTTGATCCTCGTCATGCCGGGTTTTGTGCTTTTATTGCAAGTGGCACAGTGGGCTTCACGCCCCATTCTGTTGTAAGCGGCTGCTAACTAACTGCTATTGAATTTGCACTTTTCACACTTATTTGTATACATACAAAGCAACCAAAGCCACGGAAAAACATTTCCACTATAGCAAAGTGAAAAAGCTGAGGGGAATAAACTTCCACTGTATGTAATACAGCAAGTTTAAGACAGAATCTTGGCAGGCATTTTGTGTGTACAGTAATCACTTCTACAGGCAGTGAAATTTGCAGTTATGCAAAGCTGAGCTATCGTTTCCACCCAAGGGTTCAATCACCGTCCCAATCCGAAAGAATAGCTATAATCGTCTGGGCAATGATGTCCGTGTATATGATTAAGATCCTCTAATGACTACTTTCTTATTACGTCATCGATTAGCTTGATCCAGGCTTGGGCAGGTTCGCTTATGTTTCTCCACTTCTGCTACCGTATTTCTAGCAGTTTCACCTAACCTACTGCCGTGCTCATATTAGTGGTTTTCAGACAAGCACTGCAGTCACAAAGACTTTAATCCAAAAGTTTTGACATTTTCAGTGGCACAAAATTGGTCACTGGTGACCACAGCATGTTGCATGTTATAAGACCACTGATCACAGCTCACAACCAAACAAATTTTTTACATCTTTACAATTTTTGTCTGAAAAATCATACCATGTAAACCCAGCCTCAAGCCTTCAAATTCATTTAAATTTAAATCAAATACTTTAAAAAGTGGATCATGTGCATCAAGGCACTCTTAAAAGCTATAATCATGGAATTTCAGTGATACAGTATTACTAATTGCGCCCCAATTAATTAGGATAATTATTTTCTGCACTATGAAATAACGACGATATAATGGAGCAAGTCTGTTATGCTTTTACTTGGTTACTCAAAGGGCGTTTCCAAAAGAAAATGACCCCCCTCTCCCTGCCAGGGGCAGCCACACCACTGAGGTGCATCCTGCTGGTAGAAATCCCAGGCACAATTCCAAATGCTTCACAGAATAAAGCCAAGCTGGTTCCCTGTAAGGCATCAGAGTCTGACGGGATGTGTGTGTTGGTGAAGTATGGGCAGAGAGCCCGATAATCTTTTTGAAACAGGTGATGCCCTGAAAATGCAGTTAGTGCCAAAGAGAATGACTATAGAATGTAGATTCAGAGAAAACCAGCACTCTCAAAAATAACCAAATAGTTAAATGGAAGGAAAAAAAAAAAAAAAAAAAAAAAAACCCGCCCCAAAATCAACTGCGCCTCTCACTGCTGGAAGGGTTAGGCTTCAATTTTTTATTGCTTTTTTCTCTCCAATTAAGATCAGCAATAATTCTGCCAAAAAAAATCTACTGCTAAAAGTAGACTATAGGACTAGTCTCCTATTATAACTGAACCAGTATAAAGCCATAAATCTCCCTTCAAGTGTTTTATGGAGTTTAAAAAAAAAAAAAAGTTGCCAGAAATTTTAATTTCCCAAAAATTCACCGAATTGATCTAAACTTTTTCAAGGCAAAAAAAAATTAAATTAATCCATTTAAAACAGATCAAACTTGATTTCCCTTCTAAATAAAAGAGACTGGTTAAGTGGCCATGTAAGTGGTGTCCTGCCTGAAGACAATTAACTAAATGGACAATTTTTTTAAAAAGCAGAAAAAAAAGAAATTCAAACTTGACTGCACAGTTTGTCTAGACGCAAACTAATTCTCCGCTGTGAGGAAAACTGTTTCACATATTTGGAAAACTGTTACTTCATCTATATTATCTAAAAGAAATCCTGGTTTGCGAGCCAAAACAGTAAATGTGCCACAAAAAGGCTTCACCTTAATGGAATCCTGTTTCTTTTATTATACACTTTATTACAATCACGAGCTGATGTGTGTTTAACCTGTGGGTCAAGCTGCATGGAATTTTCAGTGAAATTGGCTTTCCCCATGAGGCACAGGCTTTCACTCTGATTACTTTCATAAATGAATGCTCATTTATTCCCCTGCAGTCAATAGATTTCATCACCGTTAGCTGAGCTCACTTAACATTAAATCAATTAGAAAATCAATTAACTATTAATTAGAACTATTTAAAAAAAAAAAAAGCCCAATGGCATAAGACATATCAGCTAATAGCACAAAGGGTTTTTAATAGCAAAATAAATAAATTTAAAATATAGGAGCATGGAAAAAAAAAAAAAAAAAAAAGATAGAACACAACCCCAACAGCGTCGATGGGGATGCCTCCGCCTGG
>JAODLJ010000027.1:16122482-16137730 GCA_027576115.1 Cathorops melanopus
AGATCATGTGACACTTTGATTGCACACAGGTGGATCTTAATCAACTAATTATGTGACTTATGAAGTGAATTGGTTGGCCCAGCTCTTATTTAGGGGTTTCATATGAAAGGGGGTGAATACCTATGCACACTCCAGATTTCTGTTCTTCATCTTAATTATTGTTTGTGTCACAATAAAACAACAATTTGCACCTTTACAGTGGTAGACATGTTGTGTAAATCAAATGGTGCTAACCCTCCAAAATCCATTTTAATCCCAGTTTGTAATGTGACAAAACAGGACAAACACCGGGGGAGGGGGGAATACTTTTGCAAGAAACTGTATGTACAGGACAAACAAATTGTCTTCATTTGATGTGTATGTTTCGATATAACTCTGTTATTGCAAGATATTTTCCCCTTGGCAATGTTTCCAAGACGCATTCTTTTCCAGAGTTAAATCTCTCTCTGCATGCAGATTTAATTAGCACTGGGAGGGATTAGTATATACTGTATAAGGCAGATGCTTTATGACTGCGTCCCCTCATCGTATATATTGTATTAAACATTGTATAATTGCTTAAATTACATTTAGTATAAGCAAATGAAATTACAAATATTTCATGTAAACTATACATAATAATTTATTTTACATTGGAATGACCACAGATTCCTTGTTTTGAGTTTACAGACCTACAAACATACAGAAGAAAATAAATATAAATTAGGTAGCACCTGTAGCACTTGAAAAGAAAAAAAAAAAACTAATTGGAAAAGTAAATAATTATGCTAATATGAAGGCTGTTATCTTTCACTGTCTGAAATGATTGTGTTCCTAAGCGGGAGATGTTGTGTCAGTGGTGTGAAAGATTAGTTATTATTGCCCTACATAAGTATTGGCACCCTCCAAGCCCATGAAAGCTATTTTGTGCTCAGACATTGCATCGTTTTATTTAACTATGTATCAGTACCATTACAACTTCTGCTTTTTCCCCCCCGAAGGGATTATAATGAATTTTTGTGGCATAATACATCCAAAAAGGAGTGCTTCGAGGTTTTTTTTAATGTCTTTGAAACTGGATGTTGATATAACCAGCTCTACTCCACAGTTATCAATTTACTGAGCTAAAATGTCAAAAGTAAGTAAAAGGGTAAACCCATACCTTGATTCTGACTTTCCACTTTCTTCACATTATGAAGATGTAATATAATAGTCATGCCCCATATATTTATTTATGAGTTGTGTTCAAACATGTTAGAAGAATCCCTCACTCATGAATCATAGTTCTCAGGGATTTCCCTTATTTAACATAAAGAAAAATAGGTAAGTATACCAACTGAGCAGCTATGGGTTAAACTTTAAAATTCAAAATGAATTACATTTGTTGTATTAATGAGCCATTGTTTTCAATAGGTGCTTTTACCTTAAACACAATTATTCGCTGAAGACAAAGTGAATATCAGTGAATAATAACTGAGACAAAATCGAAAATATGTTGCTCAATGTCCTGGATATAGTTCATATAAAAAATATGAAGGGTGTATTTTATACAAGTGTTTTACTGGGAATTAGATGTTGTATTGGGAAATAGCACTGCAAGATATTTATTATACAGACACAAGTGTTTTACTGGGAAATACACCACTCATATTTTTCATACGAACTACATATGGTTTGATATGATAGCCTCAGATTCTTGTTCTTGGCTGACAGGAGTGGAACCTCTTCTGCTGTTGTGTATGCAC
The DNA here is from genome assembly GCA_027576115.1 of Cathorops melanopus. Taxonomy (NCBI): domain Eukaryota; kingdom Metazoa; phylum Chordata; class Actinopteri; order Siluriformes; family Ariidae; genus Cathorops; species Cathorops melanopus. The sequence continues at coordinate 16,124,207 of JAODLJ010000027.1, forward strand.
CTCAAAGTTTGATGTGTTGTGCGTTCTGAGATGCTCTTCTGCTCACCATGGTTATAAAGAGTGCTTATTTGAGTTACTATAGACTTCCTGTCAGCTTCAACCAATCTCACTCAGTGTTTTTTGTTTTTCACACCATTCTGTGTAAACTCCAAAGACTGATGTATCTGGAGAGCAGCAGTTTCTGAAATACTCACACCAGCCCATCTAGTACCAACAAACATGCCATGATCAAAGTCACAGAGATCACACATTTTCTTTATTCTGATGTTTGATGTGAGTATCTGCATGATTTTTATACTGGTTTTTTTTTTACATCTGTTCTTCCGTCTGTATCTCTATCTGTCTGAAACACCCTTTTTCTCAGCAACCATAAATCATAGCCACTTGGTACTTGGTACCAAACTTCAGCTTGGGGTTCTATACCGTGTATACCATTTTCAGATCTGTCACACATCGACTTCCTGTTTAGCGACTGAATGTAGTTACAAAACATATAGCATAGATTTACAAATTTTTCATAATGCTTTTCTCAGCAATTACAAATCACAATTGCTTGATATTTGGTACTGAGCTTCAGCATGGGGTTCTATACCATGTATACCGTTTTAAGGTCTGTCGCACATCGACTTCCTGTTTACCGACTGAATGTGTTTACGGAACATATAGGGTGGATTTTGACGCTATTTCAAGAAGCAAAATGACAGTTTACCAGGATGCTATTTGAAATCCCTGGGGAGAACACTGCTCTTTACTTACTTGTTTCAGGGTTCATTATTTGTTGAAGTCAGCGTTCATAATAAGTGTCCTATTCCTTCGATTGCTTGTATTCTGATATAAGCGAGAGCGGGGGAATACATAAGTGAGCAGTTGATCTTGTTTGCACTGAAAAAGTCAAATAATTCTTTTGCCTGCGTTTAACTTTCCTAAAGTACAGTCTGAAGAATATTCCTTTCAGCCCACCCCTACAATACATTACACACATCATCAGCAAGCAGCAGTGCAGTCGAAAGCTCATGCTGCCTCAATTATACACAGATGAGATTCATACACATCTCATCATTCTTGCTAGAGCTATCTCTAAATCATTCTGTGCCAAACAAATCAGATGTTGATAGGATCCACTGCATGCGTTTCAGTCATGATAGCAGTATGTATGATTAATGGCATTAGAGAATGAAAATGATAAACAGAGAAAACAAGCACAGTTTCATCTAAAAGTGGGAACAATCCCAACATAAAAGTGCCTGTTCAAAAAGTTTCTGAATGACAAATCAATATTAGATCTAAACAGCTGTCTGATAGAGATGTTATTTAGTTAAGACAGGTGAGAGGCACAATAATGAAATAATATTAAACACAATGATTTTAACTTCTTTTTTAATTAGTGTGTGAGGTTACAGGAATTGTATGCTTCTTTGAAAATGACTAAGTTTTTTTTTTTAAAGACGTAAAACCTCTCTTCAGTTATTACACACACACACACACACATATATTTGCTGTATTCCCATAATATACTGAATATATAAACATATAATATATAATTAACAATTATTCAAGAAAATTGAGTCGTACATGAATTAATAGCCGATGAGGCGCGTAGCACCAAGTTGTCTATAATCCATGTACGACGAGATTGAGTGTAATAACTGTTTTATTCTATCCACATTCACTGGATTTTGAGAAACAGAGCCTTTTTTTTATTTCTTGCAAGTTCGATAAATAAAAACTTTATACAAAACATCTGATAAAATCATTTCTGCTTAGAATGTAAACAAACTGGCGAAATGACAGTAGCAAATTGTGAAAAAATGCTATTATAATAATTCTTGAAAAATAAAAAAAGATACATTCTTACCATCAAATACTTTTATTCCATGTTTTGTTGCTTTTTTGTATTTTTGGGGCTTTGTTTTCAAGTAGTTTTTATTTCATCCTCGGTTGGTTCAGCAACACGCTCCTCCATTTTGTTTTTCTCTACTCACGGTATATGAGCTGATAGCCTAGTAGTTGAGTAGCCAGTCAGAGCGCATGATTGCTCATATCCAGTGAATGTGGATAGAATAATGCTGATTACTTATCTCAGGCAGGCTGCTGATTAATGTGTCATCATTAATAATACTCAATATATATAAAGACCCATGTTTTGAATTTTGACTCTCTTCCATGCTTCCATGTTGTTTTGGTCTGAGTAAATATCGTGTGCTTTTGTTTCTGTCCTGTCTCTGCTCCAGCCTCTCACTAGCTATGTTTACATGCACACATTTTTTACATTCAGAACAAATTCATTCCGAACATACTGTTTACATGAAAGTAATCGGAGAGATGTGCGTGTTTACATGTCCCAGGCGTACAGTCAGAATAGAATTTCTGGCACACATATAATCTTTCATAGCTGCTATTTTCCCACTCTGTTTCTCTCATCTATAAAATGTCACTGCACAAAGGTGTACTGAACATGTATAGAAGGTTACCGGTGTAGAAGGCAATCCGATAGCGTGGTTACATGGCTAATCTATACTACTAAAGGAAGGCTGTCTGTCTCCCTGTCTGTTCACCTACGCAAATCGACACGGCTGGACGTACATACTCCATACTTTGCACATGGGTCGGTGACACCCCAGAGGGGCCCAACCCAACATTTTCAATTTTCCAGAACATGGGATTAGTGCTAATCCAACACACAATTCATTTCCCATAGGCTACATGCTCGCACTAACACAGTGCGCGCAGCCTCGGCGGGGAATTCCCTCCCCGACTTGCCTGAGAGTTTTGATTGTACGGGACCTCGCAATCAGCACTCCTTGCTGGAGACTTCTGCTACGGCTGATTCGACATCACCGAGGAGACGCAAGGAGTGATTTATGTCATTTTGACAGAACACAGTGAAAATATATCACGTGTCCACTCAACTCTCCACTGGGCCTTCTAGACCTGTGTTATATAAAAGGTACCATTCAGAGGAAATCAGGTTCATGGGCAACAACTACTTGTATTTTCCTGTGAAACAGATTATCAGAGTTCTACACAACCTCTTTCAAGCCGATTAAATTCTCAATTCGGAATGGGGTCTTTCATTTCGATTGATCTGTTTACATATAAGAATTTCTTTACGATCTGGCCTGAATCCGATCTTTAACAGATTATTAGGGTCCATGTAAACTTGGCAAATAATATGTACATTTTATCTTGCATCTTTAGCATTAAATCAGTCATGTTTCCTACTTCCACAAATTCATGGTTTTGACCCTGTTTTCCTGTTTCATGGTAATGCATTATGCTGTGCTCTGAGGCCCGCTTGAAACATTGAGGTTGATACTTGGATTCCTCTAAATAAAACACATCTCTAACCACACGTTACACCCTGAACGTCCAATTTATTACATTATTGGCAAAAAGAACAGGAAGCAAATACAGCAAATACAATTTAAAAGCAACAAATACAAATCAGCTGGAAATAAATGTGGAACTATATTACTTTAATAAGCCTTAAATCCATGGTAAAGAAATTACTCTTTGCAATCTTGCTATGCATCTTCCGTTAGGCTTAGCTAATAGTAGGAAAAAGTAAGAGCATTGTTTGTTGATTTGTTCACTGCATACTAAAGCATATAAACAGACAAATACAGATCTACCATTTTTTATCGAACACAATTTTACAGAAGGCTGGAATTCTGCTGCAGCTATTAACTTGATATCATCCGATCAAACAAAGGAGCAAAGAAAAACCATGCAATTCTTCAAGGTTGGATGTAAATACATAGCACTGTGACCAGTACAGTCATCTCTCATCTCAAGTGGAAAGGAAAATTGCCGAGAACTAAAACCAAAAATTTCCATCAGCTCCTGTATGGAACAGTTCTTGCTTTTGCATGTGAGGTTGAGAAACATAAAAGTAGTCAGTCTAACGGACAAAGAGGAAGGCCAGGTTTTTAATGAAACGTTAATGAGAGAGAGAGAGAGAGAGAGAGAGAGAGAGAGAGAGCATCCCAGTTAAAGCGTGTAAGACTGAGATCAAAGTTTAACTTAACTGGTTTGTGAGAGCTGAAAACACTTGACCCCTTATCACACTGTCGATGAGGCTGAGACTCAGTGGTTAAAAGACTAAATTGTGTGTGTGTGTGTGTTATCCACTTGGGAAAAGCAGCCATTTTCATGCTGAATTCATCAAACCCCTTTAGTGACATCATAGGTCATTAAAAGTCCTGAAGCCGAAGAACAATGAAAGCTGTGTTTCTGTATCAATCGAATACAAATGTGCCCACCAAAAATAGTTCAAAAGAAGTCCAGAGTGCCTGGATGGGAGAAAGTGAAAAGAAAACAAAGAAAATGAAATCTGACTGGGAATTGACACAGTTGACTTTGACTCCAATATTATTCAAATCTTTTTAACATTCTTTTACATGAAGCTTGGAATAAGAGTGATTTTTTTCATAACGCCTGTAAATAATCTGTTTTGGTTTATTTATTTAAAAGTGAAAATCGCTATTTTGTAATCGGATGAGCCATTCAGCTCGAGCATAAACAGTCTCATTTCAGAATGACATATCTGTTCCACAGTGCATTCTAAATATGAGGAAAAGCTTAACACATACTCCTATGACAAGAGCACTGGATGCATGCTGGCAAATACAAGACATGAAGCAATGAGCGACAAAGATTTGAAAAGTATGAAGGAGTATGAAATGTGTCTGTACGTGTGTGGGCTGGGTGTCCACAGCAAGGTTTTCGTTCCTCTCCTCCATCTGGTGTGTGCAGGCTAATTAATCTCACTAACGACCCACTTAATTCAAACTATTTAACAAATCTCCCACATTCAGACGCACAGCCATCTACTGCTGATAAAAAAGAGTAAAGTGAGAGACGGAGAATCTGATCCGAGAGAGAGAGAGAGAGAGAGAGAGAGAGAGAGCGCACTGGTCCATGATGAGGGATTTCAGAGTGGAGAAAATAATGGACAAAACAGACAAATTCTTGCATTTGTCTTACATAACACTTCTTGCAGTGTTAACCCATGTAGTGAGAATGTATGAGACAAACTTTTTAACATATTTTATATATAAGACAATGGGGACTCTTGATGTTCTGCCAGCATGAGTGTAATTTGTTGCTATAAAATTGTTTACATTCAGATACGATCATCATGATAAGAAATGAACACAACTTTCAAACAAAAGTCAAACAAAACCCAAAAATAAATGCCGTTTGCTGGCCATGGCAAGTGCCCTGATGTGCTCTCTGCACATTTAAATTAAAAATAAAACTTTATAACAACAACTTATCTATTTTAAAAGTTATGATATTGCTAAAAATAGGCTTACCTGGATGCACCCATTTGAACTGACATAACCGGCACACTAGAACACTGTTTAGCTTATTAACAAAGAGCCATCAAATAAATGCTTCTAATTCTAAAAAAAAAAAAAAATCCCCAGGTGCCACTGCTTTCTCTCTCTCTCTCTCTGTGTGTGCGCACACACATGCATACGTTTTCACTACTTCAGACAGGTACAATTCTTTCATACAAAGAAAGAATTTCACTGTGCTGTAATCTATGTGACAAATATAGGGTTCTAATTCTAAAAATCTAATCAAAATGTTCTATAACCATGTGATTTTTACTGGCAAGAAAATACGCAAATCAACAGACTTCACTTTTATGAAGTGTAGAACTCATGCGGCTAGTTAATGCATATGCAGTACTGACACAGATACTAGTAAACAATGTTCGTTGTCATAACAATGTAATACTTGCTGTCAAAAACGATTGCTTTTCTCAGTGAATAACAAGAGTGCTCTGAGAGCACAATATCCCCCGCTGGCAAGTATGCCATAACTCTGGTAAAATGCGACTGAATTGAAATAAATTGCAATATGCGTATTACCAACATATAACAAAGAATCCTGTCAAGATTCGTGAAATTCCTCCAAAAATTGTGAGAGGAGTTGATTTCAGAAGCTGAGCACCCTTCCTGGGACGGACGGATGGACATCGCCACGACACAATCCCCCTTCGGGCCTTTCGGCCAGCGGGGGATAATAAAAATTGTGAGGGAAGTTGATTTCAGACAGTAAGGACACGTTGATGAAATTGCCAAAGTACAAGTTTGTTAATAATCAAAGGCATAACTCCGGTAAAATTTGCCCAAATTAAACGAAATTTCAATACGAGTATAACTGTCATATAACAAAGCCTTTTTGCCATGTTTGGTGAAATTCCTCCACAAATTGTAAGAGGAGTTGATTTTAGAAGAACATACACCCTCATGAAATTGTCAAAGTACAAGTTATTTAATCAAGAGTCAAAACTTAATCAAGGTAAAATTTTCACAAGCTAAATTAAATCGCAATATGCATATTACCGACATATAACAAGGCCTTTTGCCAAGCTTCAAGAAATTTGTCCAAAAATTGTGAGAAGAGTTGATGTCAAAAGGCTAGCACACCTTCATGAAATTGTGAAAGTACAAGGTTGTTAATCAAGGGCCACAACTATGGTAAAATATGACCAAATTTAACGAAATTGCAATATGCATAGTACCGACATATAACAATGCCTCTTGCCAAGTTTTATGAAACTCCTCCACAAATTGCAAGAGGAGTTGATTTCAGAAGGAAAACACACTCTCATGAAATTGTCATATTATAATTTTGTTACTCAAGGGCTGTAACTCTGGTAAAATGTGACCCAATTTAACAAAATTACAATATGCGTATTACCGACATATATCAAAGAATCCTGCCAAGTTTCATGAAATGCCTCAAAAAATTGTGAGAGGAGTTGATTTCAGAAGGTGAGCACCCTTCCCGGGACAGACAGGCGGATAGATGGATGGACATCACCATGACATAATCCCCCTTTGGGCCTTTTGGCCAGCAGGGGATAAAAACAAACAAAATCATGTCACATAAAAACACAAGGAAAAAAAAAAAATCACTGAGTAGCCGGAGATGTAGCATTTATAGGCAGCAAAAAGTTCCCAGAGGCTGGGTATGAGTGTGCTCTCTGTTTACTTGTGTTTGTATGTTCACTGCTTCAGTGATTGGGCTTATTTTTTCCAGCCAAATGCTTGACACTCGGGCATCTTTATGGATGTTTACAACAATTTAGAAGCAATGTATCCACTAGATCTCAGCCTCGGAAAGTCATGTGGCATGTAAGTGATGTTACAATCTTGGATTCTCTTGCGTGATTTGTACTCAGAGCACGATATCTGAACCTCGGAAAGAGTAAGATGTCAGCTCTCAGAGATATTGTTTTTCTTTTAAAATAAAACCTGTATACAGTATACAGGTACAAATATGAACAAGTGAACACGCAAACATGTCTTGTATGGACATTATCTGTCAGTATAAAGGAGTCTAGTTTTGGGGTTTTGTTTGCATGTAATGTCGTGTGGATGGAGTGGTGCATTGGGTGTGACATTTATAATCAGCCTGTGCATTAGTATTTTCAAACCCACTTCAGTCTAAATATGTGCATGGGCTACGTCATGATAAGGCCCTCTCTTAGCATAAACACAGTCTCAAAAATGGTATTCTTCTGATTTAAAAGCCCTGTCCAATTTCTTACAAACCAATTTTGTGTATTATTTATGTCCATTATTTATTCAACTTACTTGAAGATAAACACCATTTTACCCAATTTCTACTTGAATACTGTTGTGTACGATAAAGAAACACAGTTTCACACACTGGTGCTGAAGATCCCCATGGGTTTATGGTGGATGGTATGACACACAGATACCCTTATCATGGCTGTGGATGTTTTCTTTCAATTGCTAAGACTAATTTTACACTCAAGTCTCCATCAATGAACAGTTGATAACTTCAGTTTGGTACAAGAAACTTGAACATAAAACTCTATCGATGCTTATGCCCAATGTCCTTTCAACACACTTAGCACTGCTTGACTTTACAGTATACAGTTAGAGAAGTGAAATGATTTAGAATCACACTATTCAGTGTCACCAGAAACTTTACAAACCACTTAAAGAATCCTGAATAGAAATCTATGGGGGAAAAAAAACTGTAGCACTAAAGATGGTGGTTGTTTGAACATATCCTGCCCCTCTCCCCCAGAAAGCCAATCATGTCGTTGCACTGATGGAAGTGCACAGTTGTGCATGCGTAGAAGTATAGTGACCTCGTAGCAACCTTGTGCATGCATAGTGGAAGTATGACTTATGGGGAAAAAAGCTTTTTAAACCTTATTTTGGGGCAACGTCACCAAACCTTTTAAGTGGTTTTAATTAGATTTGACTGGTGATTCTATACATGCAGCTTTTACATCTTGGTGGCCATTGGATGTACAGTTATGGCTCTCTCCCCATTCATTTAAATATGGGCCTGATCTTGTTAGCCCAAAATAACTGCCAGGGCATGTTACCAAGATGGCTGCCAAGTGGCAAAACTTGCGTATAAGGATAATGTTGTCACACATATGAGGATGTGTCTTCCTTTTTTACCTCAGGGAGTTTTTCCTTGCCTGTACCATTGCCTCTGACTTGCTAATTAGGGATACATTTAAATAAAAATTGTATATCAAGGTTCCTGTAAAGCTGCTTTGTGATTTGTGATTTTATTTCAAGACCAGTCAAAACCACAACTGCAAGGCTTTCACTAAATTGCCTGTGCATTGTCTGATTTATTTGCTAACATAATTATTGTAATTGGATGTAAAATTTCCTGCTTCAAATGCAACCAATAATGTGACTCATTTCCAATTCAAAATTTTCATTACCGGTCATGGCCATCACCCCTTCCTAGTCCCATTTCATACCCACTGGTCTGGTCCTGGTCTTGACTCGGTCTCGTACTGCATTGGCCTTGGTCTTAACTTGGTCTCAACTCCTCAAAGTATTGGTCTTGTCTCAGTCTCGATACACTCTGATCTTGGTCATGACTTGATCTCGGTTTAGGTGGTCTTGACTATAACACTACCTTCTATCAGTATCTCTGACTCTTTTTTTCCTGTTTTCACTAAAGTTATTGATCAATAAATAAAAATGCTATATCATGTTTCCACCTGTGCCAGTGACCCCTAAACTACTGACAAACTGCTTTCTTCTATAAACATGACAATAGGAGCCAAACACCAGTCATATATCTGCTTTTTATTCCAATAAACTGGAATATAAAGGAGCACTAATTCTCTCAAAAGTGCATGTGTTTGCTTATGGAGGTCTGATCTCATGTGTCTACTCACATCTTATGAATTATACAGTTCCATTTGTCCACATGCACACAGGCCTGGAGATTTGAAAACACGGGAGAAATATTTTGATAAATGCAGGGAGGAGAATTGATGAGAAATATGGAAATGCGGCTCATGGACGCTCAAGGTGCAAAATGAAGGGTGGAAAAATATCTTCCCTCTCTATTTAGCTTATTCACATCTGCCATGGATGTTTCCTGCTCATACTGTTTTTCTGCTCACTTTGATCTCGTTTTAATTTAATAAATTTTAAGATTAAAGGATGATGGCATTCATAAGAATTCACAAGACAACTTGTATAAAAAATTACTAAAACATAACATTAGGCTGAAGGCTGAGAAGACAACTTATTTTATAACTTAATACAGTTTAATATGTATGATTCCCACAAATTTTTCCATGAGATTAAATAGAAGTCAGACCTCCAGCTTAATGTATCCAACCCCCCCCATTTTCTACAAATTTGGTCATTTGCCAATTCCAACCTGCTAGCCAGCTCTCCCCTATCACAACTACTACCAACTGAGGAGGATGAAGGCTAACACATGCTTCCTCTAACCTATATGAAGCCAGCCAACCACACCTTTTCAAACTGCTGCTCATGCTGCATCACAGGGTAGTATAACACACACAGAAAAAAGCACTATCTACCCTCTTCTACATACATGAGTATACAAAGCCAACATTTGACTAGTATCACTCTGAGTGACAGGGAAGAGAGCAATACTCTTGGCAATGGATGACAATGGCAAGATATTGCGACAATAGGATGAATGTTTTTCTTTTTATATGCTTCTACATCTCTGTGCTTTCTCTTTTAGTCTTTTTGATAGCATTTCCAAATTGAAAAACCTCTCTATTACCTCCATCAAGGATGTTATGTTTTCAGTGCAGTTTGTTCATTTATCTTTCTCCCTGTAAGCAAGCTTGCGCAAAACCTATGAACCTGATTTTCATGAAACTTGGTGGAAAGATGTAGCATGGGACAAGGAAGAACCTATTAAATTTTGGAGTGGATCCAAGTCACGGGGCGGATCCACAAATTTATTATATCCTTCACTAACACTGCAAGATACAAACCCTGCGCTCATCAATGCCATACAACTTAAAATCTTAAAAGTAGATGGCAATAAGGTTCAATAGTGACAAAACATAGCCAGCGTAGAAATACGATGACTCCTTATTAAAATCCACATTCACGGCTACCAGAGGACTACTGGTACCCATGAATGTGGATTGTGATATGGCGACTTCAGCTAGGCACAACCATATTTTGACCTAATTCTAATAGCTTCATAAATATACCTACACATATAAAGTGGTTGCAATTGCAGATTTGCATAAAATAGCAGAGTTAACTATTATCCTTGACGGAGGTCTGTGCTCCCCGAGTGCCCTTCTAGTTTCCTTTTTATACCACAGTGCAAGTGAAATCCCAAATCTGGGCTGGTAACAACTTTATGTCAGAGCACATCACACTGTTCCACTGTTGATCATTTTCCCATTACAGTATGCCCAGTCATGTTTTATCCCTTACATAACATTCTGGGTGCTTGTGCTCTCTGCACTTCGGGGCATCTTTGTTTTTGTAGTGTTAATGAAGGTTCTCAGATACTTTCTCAAGACCTTTGGTGAATCTCTTGTTTCAAGAAGAATGCCAATTTTACTGAAAGAAATTAGTCTGCTTTTGTTTACAATTAGCATCAAAATAGTTGCTGGATTGCTACACATTCATCCTTGAGCGTAACGTTCAGTGAACAGTGTGTAGGTTGTACAGTAATACGTGGAACAAGCCTGTACATATTTACACTGCAGAGGGTTTTTCAGGAGAAGGTAAACAGCTCACTGGGTAAAACCAACACACACATAATGCATATTCTGTTCTGATCAGTTCTCATGCTAGCAAGAAAAGCACTGGCCTTTTGATTATTGTTGTGGCTAATGAGGTGTTAGATAATTTTGAAATCACGTTATGCAACTGACTTTAATACAAGGCAGCACATGAAGAATGACTTTCCCAGGCTCTTAAAAAATAAACCCGGATTATTCTAGAGAGTTAATTCTGTTCATTGCTTTTAAAAGCACTTCCATTACCACTGAGCTGCAAACTGAGCCACAAACTAGCCAGGTGTGCCTTTTCAGAGAAAAGCTCAAACAGGGGCATCTTTCTTTCTGTGGTGACACCGATACGCCGTCAGGAAAACCAACTGCTCTTAGAGACATTAACACCCGAGAGATGTTTATCAAAAGCCAACCAATCAGACTGCACGAATCGGTTCAGAGAAGCTGATACCAGTCAGCATGGATAATGAAATGTGCATGAACATTTCCAAGTGATGCCTGTGTGCCTCAATTTTCCACAAGACAAAGTCTTCCCACTGGGAAGAGGTCACGTTCCCAAGCCAAAGAAACTGCAGAATGGCACAGACCTCATCAGCACACATTTGTTAGTCTTACAACCCCCTGTGTCTAGCATCTTGATGCTTACACACACACACACACACACGAGACCCAAAATCATCTGTCTCTAGCAAACTCAGCGTGACATTTTGTCTTCTTCTGTACCCACCTCCATCCCTCCTCCTTTCCTCTCCATCTGCTTGCTATGCTTGACAGAAAATCCCAAAGTGTACATTAGATGGCCTTTGAAGGGACTCCAATGAGGGGTCAAGTAGAAACCAAAGGCTATTATGGTTAGCTTCACCTTCAGGGTGAAGTATTTGTGGGTGTGTGTTTAGACTGAGCAAAGGGGTAATCTGGAAAGGGGAGTGGGGGAGCCTATTGAGCAATCACTGGTGAAATTAAAGTGCTTCTGGGGGGAAAAAAAGGTGCAGGTCACCATGGACAACATGAAATCAGCAGAGATTGATGTGGAGGAAGAAGGGGGTAGAGAAGGAGGTGGAGGGCAGAGCGGAATCAGGAAGAAGTAGTCTAGACATGAAAATAGACAGAGGCTGATAAAAGCAACTGCACTCTTCCAAATACCACAAAGCTGTATTAATGCGAAGCTCTAAATGTGCTGTGTATTAGTTTAATAGGCTTTAATTTATGGTGGAGTAGCGTGGCACTATATAGCACTGTATAAACCACTGATTTTCCATTTTCAATCTAAGAGCACAACTCTAAGGCTCATTCAGACTGCAAAATTCATCCATCCATTATCCGTAACTACTCATCCTGTGCAGGGTCATGGGCAAGCTGGAGCCTATCCCAGCTGACTATAGGCAAGAGGCGGGGTACACCCCAGACAAGTCGCCAGGTCATCGCAGGGCTGAGACAGAGACACACAACCATTCACACTCACATTCACACCTGCGGTCAATCTAGAACCACCAATTAGCCTAACCGACATGTCTTTGGGCTGTGGGGGAAACCAGAGCACCCGGAGAAAACCCATGCAGATACGGGAAGAACATGCAAACTCCACACAGAAAGGCCCCCGTCGGCCACTGGGCTCAAACCCAAAACCTTCCTGTTGTGAGGCGACAGTGCTAACCACTACACCACCATGCCGCCCCTGCAAAATTCAGATTTTTTTTTTTGCTCAGAATGAATCGGTCCATCTTGATGATTCACATTCAAGTCACCGATATCTGTTTTCAGTTTCCCACAAAACATTGCACATGACCACACTGATTGCTTGGCCAATCATCTCAATTCTACACTAGCCAGGCTATGTCCACATTGTAATTCTGAAGTGACTCAAATCAGATTTTCTGCCTAAATGTAACATAGATCTGATGTTTTCAGGGCTGTATGAACACAGAAATCTGATCTGTTCAAATCAGATTTGAGTCACTTTCATATGTGGTTCTAGATTGGATACGTATCCAATTCCTGGACATGCAACATGAATGAGAACAGCAAGATCAGAATTCACATAGCTTTTTTGTCTATACACATACAGTGAAAGCTGTCTTCATCCACCAACCCCGGCAGAGAGACAAAACAACAATGGAGGAGGGCTACAATAGCTTCTCCAAATGTCACATGGCCACAGATTAGACATGTATCCAATCTAGGAACATGTATGAAAACAGATCAGGTTTAAAAAATATTAGATCAGTATCACATTCTGGCAGAAAATCAGTTTTGTGCCACTTCAATCTGGTGATGTGAACACGTACAGTGGTGCTTGAAAGTTTGTGAACCCTTTACAATTTTTTATATTTCTGCATAAAGATGAACTAAAACATCATCAGGTTTTCACACAAGTCCTAAAAGTAGATAAAAAGAACCTAGTTAAACAAATGAGACAAAAATATTATACTTGGTCATTTATTTATTGAGGAAAATGATCCAATATTACA
>JAODLJ010000027.1:17633712-17644131 GCA_027576115.1 Cathorops melanopus
CATAGCAGTGTGAAGAGGAGTGTATGTGTGACTGCGTGAGTGAGTGAGTGAGTGAGTGAGTGAGTGAGTGAGTGAGTGACCCCAGTGTTGATGTACTCAGTGGGAACCGTTTGCACTGAACTAAGCTAAAGGTCTTTTATAATGAGAATAATGCCCATTCCCCTACAGCTGGCCAACACTATCAAAGGGAAAAGGAGTCCCGGGATTACACATTTAACAAGGCTTTTGTGAGGCCTAATTGCATGTGAATGCAGGACAGTGGGCCCAGCTAACCCAACCCCACTCATATCTACAACACGGCTCACCTCAAACAATCTCTGTCCAGATTGGCAGGAGGCCCTGAGAGGAGCACACAGAAACACAAACGCTCCAAATATTCCCTGGACAGTTTCAAAACAGTCTACGATTCATCTTAATTAAAATATCAGTTTATAAAGTGCCATCATGCTCCTCACACTCATGCACTGTCTGTCATGTGCTGTATGTTGTTTTATTAAACATCATGATTGATGAAAGAAAATTCATCTTCTTTGACACTTTGTGTTTCTTTTATGACAGCTCAACTCAGCGTAATTGGCGACCTGGATATAAACGTAAATGTCAGTTTCAGAATGTATCATTTTGTGTTTCCAGTGATTTAGCTTTAGCCAGCTGCACACCAAAACTTCCACATCTGCATACATATAAGTCATTAACATCTCCATATGAGTGCATGTCCATGTTTCAAAACATTCTATTAGGGTTTTAGGGGCTTTGGGCAGCTAACAAATGACTTTTAGCCAATTAGACCATGAGAAATTGAATCGTTGCGGCATGGGGTCGATATAATTACTGTTAATTTAATGCTCAGATACTTAACTACTAATTTGTAGGATAACTTAAAGGGGAAAGAAAAAAAAACAGAGCAGACCAGAGCAGGCTACGGATTTATAAACTGAAATAATCGTAGACTGGTTAGACTGCCACTCCTAATAACGGGTTGTGCATCATTTATATGTTATTAAGTCATGTAATTGAACCATCCACAGTTTGCATATTACTCTATTAAAGTAATGTGTTCTCTGTCTTGCTTGACACGATTGTCTTGGAGTCGAAGGCTTGTAATTATAGCAATTACGTCCCGATTACCACAAATGTTCCTTCTGCTTGAGCGGTTCATGCCCATTGTTCATCCTACTATTCATTTATATATTATTAGCTCTAATTTGTGGTTGGTCATGCAGTATAAAGACTATTATATACAGTATACATCATATACAATATACATCAGCTTAGCGTATGCTATGTATTATATATCTATAAAATACATAGATATATACTCTAATACTATAAAGAGTAGAAAACATTAATAAATGAAACCAAGTCAATATTTTCTATCGTCTCAAGTATTATGTGTACAGTTTTATAAGGAAATGAGCTGTAGGTTTTACTGAGCATCTCGCAGACTCAGCCACGGTTCTTCTGGACACTTTGTCACACTCGCTTCTTATTTTTGCAGCAAAACCCAACAGCTTTCATGTTTTTTGCCTGAAAATTGCCCTCTTACGGTAGGTAATACACTTCTGTCTTTACTGGCATACAAACAGTTTTCTGTAACACTTAATTTTGTGCTGGAAAACTCATGTTTAGAAATCTGAAATTTCTTTGTACTGACTCGATAATGTAGAGGTCATTAAATAAAAATCTCTAGCAAAGTTTGTACTAAAAAGAAAAATAGGGTGCCTAAGACTTTTGCACAGTAGCCTGTATGTATATATGCATGTCTGATTGTGTATGTGGGTGGGTGGGTATGAGAGAGAGACAGACAGACAGAGAGAGGATATTACACGGTCGCATGAAGATATGAAGTTTATTTTTAAGTGGTGAATATCACGAGTGAGTGAAGCAATCAAGTGAAAATATTTTTCCAACACAAGAGAGATAAAAGTCATATCTTCGTGCCACCATGTAGTGTTTTTTATATTCTACATCCACAAAAAAAAAAAAAAAATACACAGAAGTATTTTAATTTTGAACCGGTTCGCCATTTTGACAATGTGCATCTAGTCACTGGGAGTGACGTCATCCGAGTGAAATATCAGGAATTATTCTAGGCATGTTCACTGGATATGAGCAGTTGCATGCTCTGATTGGCTACTCTACTACTAGGATATCAGCTCATATACTGTGATAGAGAAAAACAGAATGGCAGAGCATGTTGCTGAAACCAACTGAGGATGAAATAAAAACTCTACTTGAAAACAAAACCCTAAAAAAATACAAAAAAAAGCAACAAAATATGGACTAAAAGTATTTGACGGTAAGAACGTATCTTTATTATTTTTCGAGAATTATTATTATCGCATTTTTCACAAATTTCTACTGTCATTTCGCGGGTTTGTTTACATTCTAAGCGGAAATGATTTTGTCGGACGTTTTGTGTAAAGTTTTTATTCATCAAATTTGCAAAAAATAAAAGCAAAAATGCTCTGTTTCTCAAAATCCAGTCAATGTGGAGAGAATAAAACAGTTATTCCACTCAATCTCGTCGTACATGGCTTATAGCCAACTAATGCGCCTCGCTGGCTATCCACTCGTACAACTTGATTTTGTTGAATAGCTGTTAAATATGTCACTCAGATCCAAGATGCATTTCATATGAAAAATGTGAATTTACAACATGAGAAGATAAACTTCATATCTTCAAGCTAACATGTGATTTGCTTTATATTATACAGACACATTCGCAAACAAAAAGTACCCAAATTTATCAATTCATTGATTTCCTTGTGAGGGACATATAGAGATTTATGTCATAGTTTTGGTTCTCTATGTCCTGGATGTAGCTCATTTGAAAAATACTACAAGTGGTGTACTTCCCAGTAAAACACTTGTTTCCATATATATATATATATATATATATATATATATACACTTCCTGATTGCTCTATCCATGGAGCCCATTTCTATTAATAGTCTCATTAGATTTGTCATTATGTATTGACATAATTACTTTGAATATAATGTGTTGTCACGAAATCATAATTTACCTTTCTACTCAAAATATATGATGAAATGTAATGACATTTTCCCTGATGAATAAAAAATGAGATGAAAATGCCAGCACCTGTTGATTGGACATGAGTGAAACTTTGTGCATTCATTTTGCAAAGATGATTATGCAAAGGAAATGGAAGGCATGCTGTGTACTATACACTAGACCATGTGGAGGAAAGAGCAAGATAAGAGGTTGCCAGTGTAGTCGTGTGTATTAACAGATCAAATA
The DNA here is from genome assembly GCA_027576115.1 of Cathorops melanopus. Classification (NCBI taxonomy): domain Eukaryota; kingdom Metazoa; phylum Chordata; class Actinopteri; order Siluriformes; family Ariidae; genus Cathorops; species Cathorops melanopus. Next base: position 17,636,978 of record JAODLJ010000027.1, read on the forward strand.
CAGACCTGTTTATCCAGATCTCTGTATGCTAACAGCAAAGCTTTGAGGTTGGGAAAACATGCTGCCAGACTTCTAACTTGCATGTATAACATGTATATATTGTTTGGTGAATATAATACCAGTTGGCTCAACCTTTTATATCTTAACATTGACCCCACTGACATTAATGTTCTTAATATACTTTTTCGGTGAATGCAGTGAAATAAATATGCCCACAAAAGTAGCTATTACATTTGTAAAACCCATATTAGCTGTCATAATTAACACTTGGGATTGTTATTATGCTTGCATTGTATAAACACTAGATAGAGGGGCCTTCAGGCTCTGTTTGACATGGGTGCCGAGCGCATAAACCTGCAGGCCTATCCATCAGCGAGTGGCTTTGCTGGCAGATTGAGGTCATTGTGAATTATGACAAGAGCTGGGAGGTAATCACTCATTTGGCTCAGCTAAAATGCTGCTGCATGCCTGGGCTTTGTCGACCTCGACCGCTTGCCTCCTCCTCTCAAGACACTAGTTAAGCGGCTGCATAGCAGATGCTGTGATTGGCTGAGGACAGATATTTCACTCTAGATACAAACCAGTGACCTTGCACCATGTGTAACATTGCATCGCATGTGGGCTATGCACTGCTACACATCATCAACTGAGACCACACTGATTATCAACACACATAAGTACTGGCCTGTGCTTAAAGCCACAGGACATAAATACTTTTTCTTAATTTTGGCAATCAGTAAGTGTGAAAAAATAATATTGTCTTAAAAAAAACGTTCTGCTCATGCTAATTTCAATTTTGTATTTTACGTATGTTTTGGTTACCACTAATTCCTGCAGATCAATTGCTGGGTTGCAGCCGATGTCACGTCCACCTCATTAGAGATGCAAGGCATGAAGTGGTGGTCAACTGTTCACAAAGTGTTACTATCGCTGGGGTGCCTTGCTAATCATTAAAATGCCCTACGCTTGTGTTGTTTTGCACTGTTTGAATCGAACAAACCAGGAAACTGATCATTTCTTCTGGGTTCCTCATGAAGTGATAGAAAAGAGTGAAAGAGCAAAGGATTTTACAAAAAGATGACAAGAAAGGTGGCTCTTGAACCTTTCACTGCAATCAATGGGAGCCGAGTTGAAGAACACTTGAGTTTGCAGTGATCACTTCATGAAAGGTCTGTAAGTTCCTCTGATTTTTTTCGTTTGGATTTGCAAATTATTTTTCTTGCCATTTTTTGTTATTTCGTGACATTGTGAAGTTCAGGAAACGCTTAAGTCTTCATGTGTTTTTGTTTACTGTTTGATCACTATATTGTAAACTAACGAGTATATAATACACATAATACCCAGGTCTTTAAAGAGGTTTCTCTGGACCTTCGTGAATGATTTTACCTGGAAGAGAAGAGCAGGGAGGATTGAGAATTGAGTGGCTGTTTTTTGTTTACACTTGATACTAAAACCTGTAGCGTCCTAGCAACCATCGCAAAGATGCATACAAAAAGCCCAAAAATGCCTACTTACCCAGGCATAAATGATACAGGATTTATCTTGTAGTGTCTTGATCCTCAGACCTTTAACCCAGCCACATATAAAAAGTTGTATGCCTCCATGCTCTTCCAGGTTTTCATCGGTTTGTCCATGTAGAACGATGTTTGCAGCACCAGGTAGTTTGAGAGGTCAGGGAACTCAACGGATGGGTAATTTTCCAATTCATAGGAAAAATTCTTCTTTGTTAGCGCATAAGGAGCTATCCCATCACAAAGAGCAACTTTCTGAAGGTATCTTGACTGGATTAGTCTCTAAACTGCGAAAATAGTTGAAGATGGTTTCATTTGGTCTTTGCATTATGACAGCCAAATTGGTTTGTCTGACCACCACTTCATTCACTGGAAGTAAACTCGCAAGCAAAAGTCATATGACTGAATACAACCTATTCATATCGAACCTCTTCCCAGGTGTTCTGTAACAACTGTCCCTGTGCCTGGGTGAAGTAACATCATATAGATGTTTAAAATTTCTTAATAAATCGCATAACCTCTCCTCAAAAATTCTGTCATTGAAAAAATGTCCTTTTTGTGTCTCGCTTTAACGACATTGCCCGCACGATTTCCAGTGGGACTGTTCTGTTTCATCCGTATCTGTATGCTTTCAGAAAATGTACATAAACATGGATGAAATGAACACAGGATATGGACAGAAGGCTCCATCCATATTCATATTCATATACAACACTGAGCATAAATGAGCCTTAAATTGCAAGGTGGGGCCTCCATGAATTTGACTTTTGTCCAGCACATCCTACAGATGCTTGATCGGATTGAGATCTGCAGAATTCGGAGGTCAAGTCAACATCTTGAACTCTGTCATGTTCCTCAAACTATTCCTGTAAAATTTTTGCAGTGTGGCAGGGTGTATTGTCCTGCTGTAAGAGGCCACTGCTATTAAGGAATACTGTTGCCATGAAGGGGTGTCCTTGGCCTATGACAGTGTTTAGGTTGGTAGTATGTGTCAAAGTAACATCCACATGAATGTCAGGATCCAAGATTTCCCAGCAGAACATTGCCCAGAGCATCAGATTGCCTCTGCCAGCTTGCCTTCTTCCCATAGTGCATTTTGGTGCCATCTCTTCATTAGGCAAACGACACACAAGCATCCAGCTATTCACATGATGGAAAAGAAAATGTAATTCATCAGACCAGGCCACCTTCTTCCATTGCTCCATGGTCCAATACTGATGCTCATATGCCCATTGTAGGCACTTTCAGCAGTGGACTGGGGTTAGCATGGGTACTTTGACCGGTCTGTGGCTACGCAGCCTCATGTGCAGCAAGGTGCCTTATGCAGTGTGTTCTGACACCTTTCCATCATACACAGCATTAACTTTTTCAGAAATTTGTGCTACAGTAGCTCTTCTGTGGGATCGGATCAGATGAGCTAGCTTCTGCTCCCCTCATGCATCAGTGAGCCTTAGATGTCCATGACCCTGTCACCAGTTCACTGCTTGCCCTTTCTTGGACCACTTTTGATAGGTACTAACCACTATATACCATGAACACCCCACAAGATCTGCGGTTTTGGAGATGCTCAGACCCAGTCATCTAGCCATCACAATTTGCCCCTTGCCAAAGTCGCTCAGATCCTTACGCTTGCCCATTTTTCCTGCTTCCAACACATCAACTTTGAGAACTGACTGTTCTCTTGCTGCCAAATATATTCCACCCCTTGGCAGGTGCCATTGTAATAAGATAATCAACATTATTCACTTTACACATCACTGTATACTGCACATGTAAAAAAGATTTAAAAATATACAGGAATCTTAACCCTTTTTTATACTTAATACACCAAGTTGAAACTTTTTATGGATTTCTCTGTACTGGAATTCATTTTGTAAACGTCAATAATTTTAGCAGACCTTTGCAAAATTTAGCTGTTTTGAAATTCAAATTCCAAACAAATTCAGACCCGCCCTTTACTGTTCCCTGTAAAAACCCGCCCCCAGAAGTCAAGCGTTTGTTGTGCCAAGGCTTAAATGCTGATGTAAGCATGAAAGTTTTCAAAACGGACAGGGAAATAGAGACGCCTGCTTGTCCTGACTGGTTGAATGTCAATGGCCAGAGTTACAGAGAAGAGATTTTCTCCTTTGAATTCTACTGACAGCCGCTATACTGAGAAGAGAACATGTACTCTGATTTCATTGTCATTAACCCAAAGCAAAGGAACATCATGTGACACATTTTCAAGAGATCATTCACAGAATTATAAGTTTATTATCACAAATTATTTGTTTCATCCATAGGATTATGAAGGTAGTCGATGTTTCATGAGAGGATACTGAGTACTGAGTCAGGGAAATTCATTATTTGTCTTAGCTGAGGTACAGATTTAGTAGGAGAGGAGACAATAAGAGACATTAACACATCTTACATTTTCACCTCGAAGCCTCCACCTCGTCATGTATATGAACTCCATGGTGTGATCTTTTCCCATAATCTCTCCATTGCATAGGACGTCTAGCTGTAGAGAAGGCCAGATTGCCACAATGTGAGGAACTCATGTACTTCAGGTAAGGAGACATATTGTACTCTGTGTTAGCAAGCTGAATGAAGTTATAGTCTGCACTCAAGTTAGGTTTACACTGCAATAAAAAGGTAAACGATGACAAATTAAAATGTTTGACCAATCTGTAACAGAGAATTTTTCATTGTAATTCGACAACGTCAATGAAGTGAGCAGTAATCTGAGCCAAATTTCAGTGTAAGCCCAGCTTTATTCTACAGACAGCTATTTTTTCATGCCAGTGGGGTGTACAATCAGATCCATAAATATTTGTCCGTTGACAGTTATTGTTATTTTAGCTGTCTACTACAGTACATTGAAGTTGAAATGAAATAACACATACACATTAAGAGATCAAAATTAATTGGACAAACTAGATTAATCATAAAAAAAAAATCACAATTTGTAATACACAAGATGCTGGGTTTGTTCCCTGGTGAAGTTCTGCCTGGCTTCTGCTGCAGCTCTCTGCAGTTCTTGCTTGTTCTTGAAGTGTTTTTCCTTCTGTTTTAACTTCAGTAAGTGAAACACATGCTCAGATGCAGTCAGGTCAGGTGAATGAGTATGGCATTTGCAGAACATTCCACTCCTTTCCCTTAAAAATGTCCATCCATCCATTATCCATAACCACTTATCCTGTGCTGGGTCGCAGGCAAGCTACCGTAGAGCCTATCCCAGCTGACTATGGGTGAGAGGTGGGGTACACCCTGGACAAGTCCCAGGTCATCGCAGGGCTAGAACATAGACACAAACAACCATTCACACTCACACTCACACCTACGGTCAATTTAGAGTTACTAATTAACCTAACCTGCATGTCTTTGGACTGTGGGGGAAACCGGAGCACCCGGAGGAAACCCACACAGACACAGGGAGAATGTGCAAACTCCACACAGAAAGGCCCCCATCGGCCACTGGACTCGAATCCAGAACCTTCTTGCTGTGAGGCGACAGTGCTAACCACTACACCACCGTGCCACACCTTAAAAAAGTCTTGGGTCACTTTTGAAGTATGCTTCATGCCGTTGTCCATCTGTACTGTGAAGCACCGTGCAATGAGTTTTGAAGCATTCAGCTGAATCTGAGCAGATAATATGGCCCTATACACTTCAGAATTCACCCTGATACTTTCGTTAAACATCACATCATTAATAAATACAAGGGAACCAGTTCCATTGGCAGCTGTACATGCCCACGTCATAACGCTACTTCAACCATGCTTCACAGATGAGGTGGATCATGAGCAGTTCCATCCCTTCTCCATATTCTTCCCATCATTGTCTCTTTGTCTCGTCTGTTCATAGAATGTTGTTCCGGAATCATACAGGCTTTTAAAGGTGTTTGTTGTTGTTGTTTGCAAACTCTAATCTGGTTTTCCTGTTTTTGAGGCTTACCATTAGTTTATACCTTATGGTAAACCCTCAGGATTTACTCGGGTGAAGGTTTCTCTTGATTGTTGACCTTGATACAGACATACCTACTTCCTGGAGAGTGTTCTTCATCTGGCCAACTATTGTGAAGGGGTTTTTCTTCACCAGGGAAAGAATTCTTCTGTCAGCCACAACAGTTGTTTTCCGTAGTCTTCCATAGTCTAGGTATAAAATGTGCAGTAATTCCTTCACCTTTCACTGGATTTGGATGTAAATACTTATTTAATTTCAACTCAGATGTACTGTGGTGGATGGCTAAAATAAAAATATCCAGATATTTATGGACCTGACTACATAATAAAATGCACTGACTACAGGTTGGCGCGCACACACACACACACACACACACACGTACTTCCATCTTTGTGGGGACACTCATTGACCTAATACATTCCCTAGCCCCTTATCCTAACCTTGACCATCTCAACTAAATGCTTAACCCCAACCCTTACCCTAACCCTAATCTGAACCCTAAAACTAAGTCTTAACCATCAAACAGCCCTTTGAGGAAGTGAGGACCAGCCAAAATGTCCTCAGTTCCCAAAAATATCTGAAATTTTTTGGTTAAAAAACAAAAACAAAAACAAAAAAAAACATGTTCTGGTCCACAATATGTAGCAAATACAAGTACACACACACACACACACACACACACACACACAGAGTGCACACGTTACCTCATAAGAACTTGGAAGCTTTAACTTTAGACTTAAGAACTTCTTGATTGTTCCTACAGTGACACGAGTTGAGCAGCGAATAAATTTCTTCATTAAGCCCTGAAGAAGGAATAAAACACACAACACACTGTCACAGCTGTTCCAGCATTACACTATACAGTGGTGCACTCAAGGTTCAGACTATCCATTACACAACCTTCTGACTGTCTCCCAATTAAGAGTTGCACAAAAGTGCTGTAAGGAAATAGGGTTATAATGCAGTCACCTTCATTATTGTGAGAGAATATATGAACACACTCAGAAGTGGCTACTATCTGCGTGAGTAAGTCACAAAAGGCCTAATTAAACAAAGTCTTGAGTGAATTAAAGCTGAGATCACACGTGACAAAATGAATCATTAAAGCTAAGCAGGAGAAATTAAGAGAGAGGACAACTGGAGAGAGTGTGTGAATTATAGGAACATGCTGACATTTTAATACTCAAGCAAACAAATTTCTGTTCACTGCATCTGTAGTGTGTGAGTGATTATCACAGACAATAATTTTGACATATTTCCCAGGACACAGAAAAGAACAGAAAACACATAACGCTTAATGGAAGTCTAAGGGAAGTTTTTGGGTCAGGCAGTAATGATTTATGCAAAACATGCTTTTTTTTTGCAGAACACAATGTATCTGCAAATCAAGCTCGAAATCTGTATAATTCATCCTTTCAAAGACAGAACTACTTTTTCAGTGTGAAGAACTTGTGGTAATGCTTAACCAGCATAGTCGATTTCTGCCTGCTCATGCACAGATACCACAAACTTTTAGGGAAGGTAGCCAGAATAAATTTTTCATGTATTGCTCCAGTGTTGGTAACACAGTCTTATAATAAGAGTGCAAGTATTGTAGTTTTGTATTACATTACTGGGCTCAAAATTCATTTTTTTTTCACCAGCCAGCCGGACTAGTTACCTTCCAAAGTAACTAGCCAAACAGAAAATCAACTAGCC
>JAODLJ010000027.1:17695880-17705952 GCA_027576115.1 Cathorops melanopus
TCTAGGTAAGGATTATTTAGTAGTGTGTGTGTGTGTGTGTGTGTGTGTGTGTGTACTAGCTATATATTGAGGACTGGAATATCTTTATTTATTTATTTATTTATTTATTTTTAAACCAACAATGAATTGGGGCATTTTTGAGAAGTGAAGACATTTTTTTCTAGTCCTCACTTCTTCAAAGGGCTGTTTGTGAGTTAAGACTTAGTTTTATGGTTCAGGTTAGAATTAGGTTTCGGTTAGGGTAAGTGTTGGGGTTAGGCATTTAGTTACGATGGTTAAGGTGTGTGTGTGTGTGTGTGTGTGTGCGCGCACGCGCGCATGCACATCCCATTGCACACTTGAGGTCAATCATAAGCTCCAGGAGTTTCAGTTTAAACATGACATTAAAGCCGGAATCATTAAACTCCCCTAGACTTAAGTAATGTATGTTGGAAATACAATTCTTGATGCACATACTTTGTACACAAGAATTCTTCTGCATGTCTTAATAACATGAGGAGCAATTGCGAAAAGCAACATGGCAGCCTGAATGCTAATGATGTTTCCATTATTTCAAAAGAAAGGTGGTGCTTGAATGCAAGAATATATGTCTTCAAAAAAGGGAGTATAAAAATATGATATTTACTTTATTATAAGTATTAGAGAAAAATTAGGTTCTTGTAGTGGTCTCAAAACACTAAATGCAAATAATCTCACTTAGAAACTAGGCTGAGGCTGTAACTAATGGGGAGATGATTCCAGAACTGCCTCTGTAGCTTCTCCATCTGTCCTTCTGCAAATATTGTAGATAAAACAATCATGTTTTTATAGCACAAAACAGGTTATCTTGAGTTATGTCCCTTATGTGTTGTATGTGGTGCTATTGGTTGTTTTGCTAGATCATGTAATGCACTCCCATGCACTGTTGTGTTTCATGACATTTCCATCTGAAATACCAAACTACATCTTTACATTGGCCGTGCTTTAACAGGAGGCTCATTTTCTTAATGACATTAAAGTGCTTCAAGCCACAAAACTCCCTGCATTCATGGCATCCTTCTAATAAAACTAGCCCAGTTCATGCAGGCACATTTATGGTCCTCAATAACCCTAAAGTCTTAATAAAAATGAAAGCTGACATGGTCACATGGACTCCTCCAACTACTAGGCCTTCTGTTCTTAATGTATGAGGCATTCCATTAAAAGGGGGACACCTCCTCAGCAGCAGAGCTTTTAGGCTGATTAGTTACTGGAAAGGGGAAAAAAATAGCAACGACCTTCACTGGCAATGCTGGTAGCCCACATCTTCCCTGACCTAATAAGCATGTACCGGTACATCTCAACTTGCTGGTGCTTAGTATTCCACAGGCATGCGCTGGAGCCATCTCTCATTCAGCATCATAATCGTTATGAAGAGAGTGGAAGAAAAAAAAAACCCTAATATATGTGCTCAATTAGAGCAAGCCATGATGCCAAATGGATAGTAACATATGAGACATCTAATGTCTTAGAGAACTGCTGTCTCATTCTCTTTCTCTCCTTCCATTTTGCCATTGATGCTTGGAAAATGGAAAAAAAGAGAAAGGAGACGTCATTTCCTCAGATTCTATGGTTGCATGTGTTGAATCCCATTAAACCACAAAGTCACATAAGACCCTCCAGTTCCTGCCTCCAATGACCCATTTTTGCCTGGTGCCTATCATCAAGATAATGTGATTACAATACCAAGATAGAGCCGAGATCAAACATAGAACCTTGTGCTCTCCTTTGTGTGAAAGTTCAATATATGCATTAAAAACTGAGCCTTAAACTTGAATTTGAACAAAGGATGAAGAGTCACGTGCTGCAAGCAGGAAACAGCAGGTTACCTGTGCTGCAGAGCCACACTGTGTGGAGGAGACAGGTCACAGTGGCCTCATTAACACCATCATGCACACACACATTGGACAAACAAGCAGCACCCTCAATCTCACACAACCCACATGGCTCTGCGTGACTGAACCTGGCTCTCTGTTTGCTGATTTGACCCATGATATTTGTCACTGATGGGCTTCAGGTAAAAGTTTATTCTTGTGCAATGTGGTGAAAATAAATAGGTGGTGCTTGATCACTGGATTGCTGATGCCTTCAACAGCCATTTTAGCTCTGTTTTGGTTTGTATTTGACAATACCATAAAAATAAGTGCCTTTCACAAGCCCAACCTTACAATGTACAGAATTAGCTGTTAATGTCACAGCTTATGCTTTTAAATTATACAGAATTAACGAATAGAAGCAGACGGGTCAAAGTGTAGGAAATTATTTAAACTGAGTGGTGGAAAAAAGGGAAGAATAGTCTCAGAGGACAATGTACTACATGACCTACAACCTGATGTGGACCAGAGGGTGCTGGGTCTAATTAAGAAGTAAAAGGCGAGGTAAAAAACAAAATCAGCATTTTTTATCTACACTCACTGGCTATTTCCAGGTAAACCAAGTATACAGGTACAATTTAAAAGTATATCTGCTATAATTAATTTCCTCTATACCCCATACATTGGAAAAGCACCACTATAAGACCACCATTGACCAGTTACTATTTAGGTGGTGCAAAATTCTCACTACTGTAGTAACACTGACAATGCATGGGGCTTTGTTACAAGTATATGTGTAGTAATTTTTTTTAAACAACTGCTAATTTGAGGAACGTCTACCAACTAAATCTCTCTGGCTAATTGTGTCTCTGTGGCCAGAAGCTGCAGTTGACTGTGCATGCAAAATCCTCAATGTACTGTACACCTATAGTGCTCTCCACAATTACTGGCACCCCTGGTAAAGATTAGTACAAAGGGTTAGAAAAAAATCCATCCTTTTGGTGAAGTACCTTCATCTCACACTGAAAAAAATGAGGAGAAATCCAAACTTTAATTGAAACATTTATTCTGAGAAAAACAAATCCCCCATCTAGAAATAATTATTTTCAACAAAAACACATGTGCCACTATTATTGGCACCCTTGGAAATTATAGTGAACACAATGTAACTGAAGCATGTTTCCCATTTAAACTGTACATATTTGAGTTGATTGGAGTGTGTAGAACCTTTCAAGCTGTAATCCATGACTTCCTGATTAACTTGAATACAAATAGGTGACACTGGAAAAAAAAAGCGGCCAAATTCCTTTAGACATCCATCAGCGTGGGAAAGATAAGAGAACACACAAACCAAATGAGGGAGAAATGTGTTGACCTTCATAAATCAGGGAATGGTTATAAAAACATAGCTACTTGCCTGAAAATGTCCATTTCTACTGTTAGGGCAATAATAATAATAATAAGTGCACACCATCTGGAACTGTTACAAACTTGCCTGGAAGAGGACCCAAGTTTATTTTGCCCTAACGTACAGTAAGGGCGATGGTAAGAGACGCAATAAATAAATAAATAAATAAATGGATCACTGTTGATGAATTACAAGAAAAAGTAAAATCTTAGGGTTTCCAAGTCTCCAAAACCACCATCAGATGGCACCTCCATGTCAACAGTTGTCAGAAGGGATGGAAGGGATGTCAGAAATAAAGCCTTTTTCTGTCAGTTAATCACAAATGTAAGTACCTGAAGTTTGTGAAACTATAACTTTGACTGGAACCGTGTTCTATGGTCTGATGTAACAAAAATTTAGCTTTTTGGCAATAAACACTCAAGGTGGGTTTGGTGTAAAAAGAAGGATGGCTCTAATGAAAAGAATCTGATCCCAACTGTAAAACATGGTGGAAGTTTTGTGATGTTTTGGGGCTGTTTTTCCTCCAAAGACCCTGGAAACCTTGTTAGAGTACATGGCATCAGGGACTCCATGAAATACCAGGACATTTTAATTCCAGCAGGACAATAATCCGAAGCATGTGTCCAAATCAACACAAAAATGGTTAGCTGGCTACATAATAAAGCTTCTGCCATGGCTATCTCAGTCTCCTGACCTGAACCCCATTGAAAACCTGTGGTGTGAGCTGAAGAGGAGAGTGTACAAGAGAGGGCCGAGGACTCTGGCTGATCTGCCGAGATTGTGTAAGGAGGAATGGTCTCACATGCCCTGTTCTGTATACTCCAACCTTAGAACATGTTATAGGAGAAGACTCAGTGCTGTTTTACTGGCAAAGGGAGGTTGTACAAAGTATTAAATGCAGGGGTGGCAGTAATAGTGGCACATGTGTTTTTGTATTTCTTGATGAGAGATTTGTTTTTCTCTGAATACATTTATTTCAATTAATGGTTGGATTTTTTTCTTCATTTTTTTCAGTATCAGATGAAGCTACTTCACCAAAAGGTGGATTTTCTTCTAACTCTTTTGACCAATCTTTACAAAGGGGACCAATAATCATGAAGGGTGATATGCATAGTGGTCCAATAAAACTGGTGTGCTGAATCTAGCTGAATGGCTCATCATCCCAGTAATATATGATCAGCATTGGTCCTTTGTTGGAAGAGATTTCCACTGATGAACATGGTATAGGGGAGCTGATAGATGGTACACAGCAACAATCAAATACTGTATACCTACAAAGTGGCCTATATGGTAACATAACCAATGAGTGTATATACAAATGTACCTAATTATAGATGCACCTTTTTAACTGCCAAATAAGTGGACAAGTGGACATCTGAAACACATGGCTGTTTAGACCTGCCATTCTGAATGCATCTCCAGTGACTACTTGTAGTTGGATTTCATACATATTTTTCCTGCAAATTGTATTGCATCAGTTTTCTGCTACATATGTTTTCAGGCAGTAATGTCCTGCAAATCATATCTCATATACTTTTATGGGCTTTTTCAAAAGTTTCATGTGGTCTGCTAATGAACCTGAGAAATGAATGGGAATGAGGTGGCGAAAGAAGCTACAAATAGCAGCTTACATATTTTCTGAATAAGACAATGACATAGTTGATTATGTGGTCTTTCGCCGCTGTCTGGGATGCATCAAAATGCTTTTGGGTTCACGCTATAAATGTTATGTGGTCATATGTGTCTCAAACCACCTCAGAATCCATCTCTGAGACCCACTGGACCTCATTCATCCCTCTACTTTGAGCTGTTAATTTACAATTGGTTCACACAGGAGGAACATTGCCAGATGAGAATAAGGCCTAATTTAATCTCTTATTTAGCATATGTAACCTCATCTGATCTATTTTCCATTTTTCTTGAGTGGACCAGGTTTATACAACATTTAAATGACACTATTTCAGCATTTATATTTGACACTGACCAACGGTCTCAATGCTGGTAAATGGCACAAGTCTGATATACAGTATACACAAAGTTGAAATTACTATCTAGTTTTAGTAGCACACATGACATCACTTATTATACACTCCAGAAACTATGCTGAAAGTATAGCTGCAGAGTCTTTGCTTGTTACAAGGTTAGAAAGTGCACATTACGGGCTTTCACTTGCTTGGTATTCCCCTCAGCTTCTTCAGCCCTATTTGACAGGCCACTTCCTGCCCCATCCTTCATTTGATGACGAAGATCACAGTTTTAAGGATGAACATTGAGATGTCTGATTGATCTTGGTAGCACTCACCACCAGAGCCCCTTTTCATGACAGAGGGCTTCCTGCTTCAATTTCCCAGGATCTCTCTCAAATTTATACGACACCTCTTTTTTTTTTTTAATCTCATCACGCTAAGGAGGGCACACATTTCTATTCAAGGGAAATATCAGCATCAGTAATATCCAATTTACTGAAAGGGGAAAGAGAGCGGGTTGAGGTGGCTGTATCGTACCATGCTACTTGAAGCATGGCATGATGGTGTATGAAGAAAAAAAATATGGCTAGAAAATAAAAAAATAGATGGAATATAAATCCAAAAGCAGTCATATTAATTTAAGGAAATCAAAGCAATTAGTAACGCTTTGATGCAAAATGCAGTGGAGGAGCACAGAAAATGTTTTATAATAAGAAGCAAAGCGAAATTGCTGAAATGGCCTCATTTCAGTTTGAGCCTCCATCATCTTTCAATATAGAAATGCAGAGACTGTGGATTACTTTTTTTTTCTGTTAGCAATCACTATTTATCAGGTCAAGTGATAATTATCTGAACATGCACAATGGATGAACATCAGGATATCCTTTCTAAAATATGTTTTATAACTGAAAGTTCTGTTGTATCCCAAGTTTTAAACTACATACTAGTCTTAGAATGGACATGCTGTAGCTTTTATTCTGTTCAAACAGTTTGGCCTGATACCGGTAACTCAAGCTCTCAACCATACGTATGTAATACCACCAAAAATCAATTATACTGTAGGCCAACTGTAGCTTATATGCTCACAACTGGCAACTCACAATTAGTCTTTATTCCAGAACAAAATGCCAGTAATAAAAACACTGTGCAACAGAAATTTCCCACAACTGCAAATAAAACACTAATTATGACACCCCCGAAAGCATGCAGCCTTGATTTATATCAACCACAGTGAAGCACCACACTGCCATGACAATCTATACAACCTTGGTAAAAGCCAGTGAAAAACTGTCATGACTTCATGACTACATAAATACCGGAGTGTTAATTTTCACAGTTTGCTTGCAATTCTCACTAGGAGAAAGGCCCATAATAGCTGGCATCAGTTAAAAGCATTTTGGCAGCGTTTTATACCAAACCGCCAATGAGCGACTGTAAGCAAAAACAGCACATTTGGAGGTGTATGCCATTAGTCTTGCCCATTAGGAATTTGAATTTGAGCAAACAGCACAGTGAACAATCTAAAACCTCTTTGCAGGTGCTTATTGGCAAATGGAAATGCTACGACTTTTTCTTTTGATCTTGTCATTTATAAAAGGATTGCTGATAGACTTTTAGGATTAGAGATTTATCTCAGAACAGCAGAATGTTCTTTTACCTTCTGAATGATGGGACAGGGTTAGCAGGCTCACACATGAGGCACCAATGCCTGATCCGAAGACTGTGATGCGGTTAGAATCACCACCGAAGTAGCCAATGTTCTCACTGATCCAGCGCAAGGCCTGGATCTGATCTAGGAGGCCATAATTACCCTTAGCGGCCTGGTCACCCGTGCTCAGGAAGCCTGGAACACAACAATGACAAAACACTTCCTTTAATGGACTGGTGTATCAGTGGTTTTATGAGACATTCTGATATATTTCGCTCCTGTGGACTGGGTAAAAATAAAATTGATCATGATATAGTCAGTGATTTTGGTAGAATTTAGCTGGAAATAACTGTTTTGAAATTCAACATGTCAAAAGATGCAGCCTTTTGCCTTCAGCGTTCTCCAAAACTATACCTGCAAAATACATCTAAGCTAAAAAATCTGAATGGCAAGACATAGAACTTTCTGAATTGAAAAGAAACATGGTTACCAGGCAAGTAGAAATGCCTCCTTGTCCTGATTGGTTGGACATTTGTGGTCGACATCATATGTTTTTTTTTTCTTTCTCCCATCTCCCGAGCCAGGAGAGCCACAGAGGCTGTACTTTTTGTTTCTACTGAATAGATGCATTTGAGTCCTCTCAATGTGAGAACTTTGACAAGCATTAGAAAGATTGTTCCTGAATTAATAACTGACCCCATCTTAAGAGTCTTATTTTCTTGTCAAAGTGTAGCGGTAGAAAAACTTTCAAGTTATTGCAGAAGCAATGATGAGAATGAAAAATAGGAAAATTATTGGCATAGTTCTGCTATTCAGAGAATTTCAATTGACATACTACAACTACAATTGCAATAAAACTGCAGAAATGGAAAACAAAATAGTCCAAGATTAAAATGCCTTCAGCTAAAATGCCTTCACCATGAGTAGTGTAAGTAGGGAATAAAACATCACATAGTATGCTGTTATTGGAAATAATCAATGACAGCATGTGTCATGTGGCCAACACAAACCATAGTTGCTGTTACCATTCCGAAGCTAATAATTTAGAACATCCTGAAGTGTTTGATTTCTTTTATATCACAGCATAAGAGAAAAGCAGTGACACTGGAGATTCCTTCCAAAAATATGAAATAAATCCACTCATAGAAAGGGTCTGTGTTCCAATGATAAACAATTTTTTAAATCCGTTTATGCTGGACCATACAAGTCTCTGTACAAGTTGTTAGAATAGAAATGATAATGTATTTGAACATGTGCATTAATCTAAATACACCTTGGATCTAGAACTACTGTCCTGGCTGCTGTTATGCAAATTAAAAAGAAAACACCTTCTGACCAAACAGAATTAAGCTTTCGCAAATGCTTTTGTGTCAGAAAAAAACAGACAGTAATAAAATCTGCCTGTGTTTACAGTCACAGTATTATAGTAAGTGGTATGAAAGACATGTTTCTGTACTGTGTAGTTGAGGAAAACATGAATCAGTCAATCTGAAAACCATCTGTGTACAATTTAATCACAAGAGCTGATGATTTATGATTATGAAATAATAAGGTCTGCACCGCAAGTGCTCTACAATGTTTAGTACATTATAGGAAACCGATTTAAATACAAACTTGTTAATCATGTTTCAATCAAAAATATTGACACGCAATAATAGGACTTTCATACATCTTTAATGAAACACTCTAACATAATAAAGCAGTCTTCTACTGGGCATTTTTATCTAAACGATCATTTCAGGCTCAAGAAAGAAAGAAAGCTCATGCCATCTTGATTTTCACCCACTGGGCTCCAAGCTGAATACAGTCATCAGGTTCAATAAAACACCAAGAATCAAATTCCTGTGATGATGTACTGGGTCTATGGTGCCAAAGTAGGCTCTCAACATGGATGGATATCAAGTGACATGTTTATTGCACACTTGATTTACATATCATATGCCTGGAGAATCCTTATTAACACAGCTGATAAGAAATACATAATACATAGAGGTGAACTATTTTATCAGAATTGATTTCTTTCACAACTTTGGCAGAAAATTCTAGTTTTTGACAATAAAGCACCTTGTGTGTGAGTCTTCAAATTGCAGAGCTAGTGTCATTAACTAACAGACACATAGTGTGTGTGTGTGTGTGTGTGTGTGTGTGTGCGCGCGTGCGTGTGTGTGTGCACACGTTTTTATATACTACTGGGGACCAGATGTCCCCACAAGGATAGTAAACTCTGACAATTTCGACCTTGTGGGGACATTTGGATGGTCCCCATAGGGAAATTGCTGCGCTCTGTGTGTGTGTGTGTGTGTGTGTGTGTGTGTTTTAAACAAACTAACAAACAAGCAAAAAAAAAAGAGCCAGAAAGTTTATTTTTCATTACTGAGGTTAAGGCTAGGTTGAGGTGCAGGCACAGCATTAATTAATTGCAATAATAATTGTCAATGGAAGGTCCTCATAGGGATAGTGAAACAAATGTATATATGTGTGTGTGTGTGTGTGTGTGTGGGTGTGTCTCCATAGGTCACAGATGAAACTGAACAGGTACAGAGGTACACAAAACACAGGAAATTTGCTAGAAGGGAAGAACAGGAAGCTGGTCCTCATTTTTATCAGGAGTAAATCAATTAAATAGCATTAAATTGATTAGCATATCAAATAGCGCTTGCTTCTTTGCCAAAACCATTCTCCCAGGACAAAGGGAACATGCTAACATTAAAAAAAAGTAGCTTTAAACAAACTTCCCCGTATTCCCCATGGGTATTGTCAGATATCTTGTTTGTAGCATCTTTCATGCTACTTTTCTGCCTCACTTAAAATAAATTCACTTCAAAAATTGTGTAAAAAAACAAAACAAAACATCATTCCTGTTCTCTGATATCACTTCGGCAGAGCTTGAGTCTTTTACTTTGGCTCCTGTTCTTCGCCGAGTATCTCTTGGGAGCTTGTTAGACACACTATGAGTCTGAGATCAGCCAAATAAGGTCATATGAAGACGAGTGGGAACTAGGATGAAATAAATTCACCACTGATCAATAATTGTGGTTGTTAAAGGTACAAAAACAGTCGCACATTCTGCTGTGATCATGCACGGGGGGCTGAGTTAAACACAGGGCCCTGCTGCTGAGAGAAACAGGGCAGAAAGCAAATGGATCAACAGATGGTCTACTTTAGAGCTCCCAAAGGATCACAGAGTAGCGAGGATGTATGCTGGATAAGCCAGCAA
>JAODLJ010000027.1:18277404-18289680 GCA_027576115.1 Cathorops melanopus
TGGGATAGGCTCCAGCTTGCCTGCGACCCTGTAGAACAGGATAAAGCGGCTAGAGATAACGAGATGAGATGAGATGATTGTAGTTGTTTGATAAATTTTCTGAGCTCTGCAATGTGGTAGATGAAGCAAGAAGCCTTTATTTATCACACTTAAGCACAGTGAAATTCCTCCTCTGCATTCAACCTGAATCAGGTTGGATTCAGTCTGAATCAGTGAACACACACATGCACATACAAGTGAGCAATGATCACACACACACACACATACCCAGAGCAGTGGGCAGCTATGCTACAGCACCCAGTGAACAGTTGCGGGTTAGGTGCACTTCAGCTCAACCTTCAGGCCATGGCTGCCCCATGTTAACCTAACTGCATGTCTTTGGACTGTGGGGGAAACTGGAGCACCTAGAGACACAGGGAGAACATGCAAACTCTACATAGAAAAGCCCCTGTCAGTCACTGGGCTTGAACCCAGAACCTTTTTGCTGTGAGGCAACAATGCTAACCACTACACCACCGTGCTGCCCTCAAACATTTGAGCAAGGACAACTGTTTGGGGATCATCCATGAGTTCAACAATAAACAGGATACTTAATTAAATCTTCGACAACTTGTTATTTCACCTCCATTCAACTCAAATCAACCCTCCAAACCCCATTATTAATCAAACCTCTTGCTCAGACCAGTGGTACCCAGTCCCTTGGCTAAGGTAGTACTCTTGTTGCTTGTCCTCAATCTTGACAGGATGCTTGTCTACACCATTCACATCCTGCTCTCAATAATGAAGAGGTCACGTTTATTACCTAACAGACAGAGTCATCTCTGAAGAAAGGAACCAGGTACCATCTGCAGACATCTTGGACTCTTGTCTTGTTGACAAATTTCATTACCTTATCTGTTCTTGTCCCAGGGGTTATCCACCTATGACGGCATGTGGGCTCCCAAGAAGGTGTGTCAATGGGCTTTTGACCTTGCAGTCATTTTGCCTTAATTGTATCCACATGCTTCTGCCTCTTTCGGTCATCTCTGTATGTCACATATATTTTCCAGTAACAACGGTGAGTAGCTAAACTAAAATTATATACACAGATGCCTGTATATGTTCAGGTTTTGTATTTGTTCAGTTTGTTGAAAGCACAAATGATTAAAGGCTCCTAGCTGTTGCTAAGTTTCCTCTCTCTGACACTGACCTGAGATAAAAGAAAATGTGAACTGAATTATGCTAATCTTGGTCAATCAGGACAGGTGGATTCCAGCTCACCTATAAGCTACTCATGTCACAGCATGTCCATTTTGTCCATTTTTGTGTTTAAACATCCCTTCATTGATAAGTTAATTGCCTTTTTCATTAGACAAATATTATTGTATTCTGACAACCTTTGGCTTGATCATATACTGCCTGGCCAAAAAATAAATAAATAAATAAATAAAATTAAAAATAAAAAGTCATCATTTGGATTTAAATAAACAAATACTTAATTGCATTTGATTGGATAATTACGGAAGTGATTAATATGTTTCAGCTGGCAACAATTCTTTTAACACTAACTGATGCAGTGAGTAGGTTCTCATTTTTTAAACAACCATTTTGAAGACATCCTATGGTTGTGGAAAAGATGCTACTGTGTTTCAGAAGGGTCAAATTGTTGGCCTGCATCAAGCAAAGAAAACAACAAAGGAGATTGCTGAAATTACTGGAATTGGGTTAGGAACTGCCCAATATATTCTTAAAACCTGTAAGGATAGTGGTGAACCTTCAACTTCACAGAAGAAATGTGATCAGAAAAAAAGCTTGACTAACTGTGATTGGAGTTCACTTAAACACTTGAAGTCAAATCATAAAAAATTGACAGTAGAACTCATGGCTATGTATAATAGTGAAAGTAAGAGCATTTCTATACTCACAGTGTGATGAGAATTCACAGGATTGGGACTAAACAGCTGTGTGGCCATAGGAAAACTACTTGCTCATGATGCTAAGCAGAATAAAAGGCTCCCGTTTGTTAGGGAGCATAAAGGTTGGACTCTGGAGCAATAGAAAAAGGTCATGTGGTTTGATGAGTCCAGATTTACTCTATTCTAGAGAGATGGGTGCATCAGGGTAGGAAGAGAAGCACATGAAGTGATGCATCCATCAGGCATAGTGGCCCATGTACAAGCTTCTGGAGGCACTGTTATTATCTGGGGATGCTTCAATTGGTCTAGGCTCAGCAACATTATGTGGCAATAAAATTAAGTCAGCTGACCTGAATATACTGAATGACCAAGTGATCCCATCAGTGGGTTTTTTTCTTTCCTATTGGTGCAGGCATAAAATTAGGGCTCAAATTGTGGAAGAGTTGTTCAGGGAGAATGAGGGATAATTTTTACACATGAATTGACCAACACCAACTCCTTAATCACATTGAAAGTTTTTGGGTTGTGCTGGAGATGACTTTACAGAGTGGTTCAACTCTCCTGATGTCAATACAAGATCTCAAAAATTAATGCAACTCTGGATGGAAATAAATATTGTGATATTGCATCAGGTTGTTCTAAAAATGCCACAGTGAATGCATGCCATAATGAAAGCTAAAGGTGGTCCAACAAAATATTAGGACGCATGACCATTTTTTTTTCCTTCTTTTTCTTCTGGGCAGTGTATTTGTCATTAAACTGCTATTAACCTCACCCTCACCTAGGCTATCCCATGGAACACCCTACATCTTTGGCACAGTTAATCCAGACTGAATGGTCCATCATGATGGTTTTTAAATCCTGTACACTTTCACATCCTATGTCATCCACCAGGTTGTCAATGTATGTTATACATCTTCTGCCACACCGGGTTGGTTCTGCCAACCATCAGTGGGTTGCCATAGTACAAGCTTTTTTGCAACTTCATCACTGTGATGTACAAGGTGTCCTGCCAAGCGCATTCTTCGTTGTTGCACTTTTGTGGATGCAGTTGGGAGATCTTGATATAGCTCTGCATTTGTTGTGTGGCTTTTCCAAGACACATTCAGAGCCATCCTGAGCATTCGTGTGTAGCAGCCATCCAATTGCTTTTTCAATGATTTTGACATTTATCCAGGTTTTGGCACCGTTAACTTCTTTGATGGTTGTTTCATCTTTAGCTTTTATAATAACTTCTTCAGTTTGGTTGAAAGATTGAAGCTCTGTTTTCTTAGCATTACAATGCAGCTCCATTTTGTCTGCCTCATTGCTATTAAATGTGTTGAAAAGACTATTTTTCCTAAGAACATTTCAAAGAACATAATATATGAAGTTTTACAGTATATTGTAGAATTAAAAGTAGCAGTGAGAGGGAATAGTCAAAAGTTTCTGAATAAGCAGGAGTGGCAGTTTAAAAAGAACCCCATACCGGTACACACATTAGCTAGTTATGTACCTTCTTAACAGAGCTTACCCAACACTGTCATGGACACAATCAATAACACATACTGTAGGTTTGGAAATGTTTCTTTACAACAGCAATAATTTTGCCACTTGAAACATTACAGGATAAAGTACAGCTAATAGATGTCTCATTTGGATCAGTGCTGTAACTGTAAAGTGTTTTGCATGCAGGGTTTTGATGACTCATAGGGCTTCCTAAGGTAATGTGTGGAACTGTGGAGCAGTGTGGCTGTGCCACTGCAGTCTTGTGGGATATTTGCTCTCAGTGTGGCTTGTGTGGCCAGACTGTTTATAAATTACAAATTGAGCTTTGTCTGACTCAGCATGCTTCTCCGACTGTACCTGTCAAATCATGTTCAACCTTTCCTTACCCCCCCCCATTCTTGTCTTCTGTCTTTCTATGTACTTCTTTGTGTTCCAACCTCTTTTTAATCTCTCTGTTTTTCTAGCTTACCCTGCCTCCCTTTTTACCTCTTTCTGCCTCATTTTTCCTTTCTGACCACTTTCCTTGACCTCATTTAAGAGATATCTGCAGGACTGCTTTGTTAAGCCCATTTATAAGGTTCTTATTTTTCTTAGTACCTGGCCACGATATTTTCTATCCAAATATTTTATGTCCAAACAAATTTAGTTGATATATTTCCCAAAGTATAAACAAACAAGTAGCCTAATTTCTAAACCAGCAACCAAGACCAGGCAAAAATGTGTTTCTGAATGTGACTGCATTGTATGGCTTAGTAAAATAAATGTTAGCCCCATTGCAAGCCTGTTTGGTACCTGTATTAAGTCTCCTCATGTACGGTAAGTACACCTGGACTTAAGTGTTGAAGAGAAACATTTTAAATTATATTACACTTTAATATGAGAACAGAACAATGAGACAGAACAGAACAAAAATGGGCAAGGTCAACAGAAATGGGTGAGGCATATAAAGAGAATTTTCCAGAGTCTTTTTGGGAAAGGTAATCAAAGACAAAATGTCTTCAAAGGTTAGTCACATTCAATATGTATGACCATGGGGATTGTGCATTTAAAATGGCACATTACTTCTGGCTTTGATTAATAGCTCATGATTCGGGAGCCTTTCTTTCTTTTCTTTTTTTTTTTAAATAATGAAATGTCAGTGCATTATAACCAATTCCTCCCCCTAGCCAAAACACAATGAAGATGAATTAAAGGGACCATAATAAACAGGCTCCAGCTGTTTGCCACTGTGAGTGATATGTCTGGACTGAGCCCATGGAGGATTCAGAACTTTCACAACTCATTCAAAATTACTGAAGACAGAATATCAACATATGGCATTAATATAAACAAACAAAAAAAATCAACTTGATAGGTTGAACTGAAAAGTTGCATTTCTGTATTTTGAACACACACTCATTGACTTCCCCTCTAATATTTTCCCATGGGGGAATCACTGGCATCATCTTACAAATTGTTTTATTGTTGACGTGAAGTTTGTTACATCATCCACTGGAGGTGTGACAGATCAAGTCAACATTACATTAGCCTTCAGATGCAGAACTTGCTCAAAAGATCATGCAATTTTGTCTAAAAGCACAAAAAGGATGAAGCTGTTTACAAATGAAAACATGATCAACAACATAATCTTTGAAAAATATAACATGCCCTATCTATGCAGTGGCCTAACAATTTATTATTGCTTTTCCTTATTATTATTGCTTATTGCTCTTTTGTATGTCTTTAAAATCATTTCCAGTTACCATTAGCTACCACTAAAAAGGTGACAGAAATTTCATTTAAAATTGAATTACATTTACCATAATCTCTATGAACTATGATCTTGAGGTTTCTCCACAGATGTTCTATGGGGTTCAAGTTTGGGTTTTGGCTGAGGCACTCAAGGACAGTCAAAGACTTGTTCTAAAGCCACTGCTGGCATGGGTTTCCTCTGGGTGCTCTGGTTTCCTCCCAAAGACACAAAAATTAGTGTGAATGACTTCTCAGTGCTAGCTCTATGATAGACTGATGACCTGCCCAAGACATACCCCACCTCTTGCCTGAAGTCAGCTGGAATTGGCCCCAGTTTCTTTCTGTGACCCTGACAGATAAGCGGTATAGATGATGGATGGATGTTTTCACCTTTGCAATAATGGATTATGTGTAGATTAATTTCCAGAAAAGTATATTTAATCCATTTTTAAATTTAATCTATAATACAATAAATTGTGCAAAAGGTGAAAGCGTCTGAATAATTTCCAAACCCACTTGGTTTTAATTTCAGTCATCATCAGCAAATACAGGCAAAAACATTGCTTCAGTCATTTAGTTAAACTAAGCAGCAGCTAGTTAGTAGTGTCTTCTCATATGAACTAGGTTGGCTAACATTATCATTTTAATGACCTGCTTGTGCTTTCTGAAAGGTATGTGTGGCAGCAGGGGTGTGATTGAGCGCCAGTTTGTGAATGGAGAGTGAAGCTGGGTGGCAAAAAGAAAGCACCTGTTGTTAATTCATGTGCTGTGTTTGTGTGCAGTGATGGGGAGTGGATAAAAGGGGGAGAGGAGCAGAGAGAGGTGCTTCTGGCTGGAGTCAAGACTGATCGTTGCATGCTGTTTGTGTGTGTGTCAGTGTTCCTTTATAGTCCCCTGGAGAGTAAGTTTTTGGTTGGTTTGAAAAATAAACAGAAGGGAGAATCTGAACCATATCCACCTGCCTGTCTGTTTAGCGTCCACCCCAGTCAGGGAACCTTTACAGGATCAGTATGAATTTCAAAACTTTATAGTTGCAATTTTGTCAGTACTTCAGTTGTAATAGGTCTATGAATAAAAAGTTGTCATGTCTGCAACTGCTCATACTCAAGCCTCCACTTCCCAGCATTTGGAGTAGCCTTCAAACATATTCACTGCAGACTACAACAACCACCCTGCACCACACCACTCTCAGTCTCAGGAGTATTAATCATCTTGCACACCTGTTCCAAATTACAGCTTCACCAGCACAGTGTATTTAAGGACTCTCTGTTCACTACAACATTATGAAGTAAATGCACAGAGTTCCTGTGCCTGACTTTACCAAGCCTTATCTATCTGTGCTGATTATTTGGTTATCAATCCAGTTTGCACTTTGGTTATTCTGTCTGTGTCTCGCCTGACCATTGCCTGTTTTTTTACTCTGCCTTTGATCATCAATTTGGATTTGTCTGCCAGCTTTGCCGTAATAAACTCTCTATTGTGTTTACATCCATCTGTCACCTGCATTTCTTACATATTTCTTCACCAACATCATGAATGCAGTGGAAGAGAGTAAGCAGCCAGCTTTGTCTGCAGAAGGGTGTTTTCTAGGAAAACAGCAACATCTGTGTGAAATGGATGCCTGCATTTCCCAACTCACTGCCACTGTTTTGCAGGTGGTCCTAACGCACCCTGTGCTGGTTATGAACTCCAGCACACTCATACACCATCCTGAAAAATTCTCTGAAGAAGTGTCTGAGTGCAAGGGATTCCTGCTACAATGTTCTCTATTCTTAAATGCCCACACTGGGACCACCAATCAGCAGAGAATTGCCCAGTTCATCAGTCTGTAAGAGAAATGCCCAGGTAGGCAACCTCTGTGTGGGAGAAAAGTGGTGAGCCAACAACCTCTTAAGAGTGCTTCATTGAAATGTTTTGCCGAGTCTTCGGTCAGTGTCCTGGAGTGGGGGTCAGCGAACAGTTGCTTGTTATCAAGCAGGGGAGAAGACAAGTTGCAGCATATCCGCTAGAGTTTTGCACACTTGCAGCTGGAAGTGGATGGAATGAACTGGCTTTTAAAGCAACATTTTGTCAAGGGCTTGATCCTCAAGTTCTCACTGAACTAGCATGTTGGAATGACCAAGCCTTCTTGGACTCACTCACCAACATGTCCATCCAACTTGACAATCTCCTCAGAAATCAGTCATCACTGCAAAGCCCCACATCTCAAACACCTTTCACAGACGTCTCAGAATCCATGGAGGTGTCCCGTACCAGAGTGGCTTGCTCAGAATGCGAACAAAGGTGCAAGGAGGGGCTCTATTTTTACTGTGGGGATGCCACAAACCATGTGTCACACTCCCTTTCTTGTCCTGGATGCTCAAGGATCCACACTATGGCTGAGAGAGCTTCAAACAGCACTAGCCCTCTCCCAGTGAGTCCATTGAAAAATCTCTCAAGTCATTTAAACTGGATACACAGATAAGGCTCCCAGAATCGGTTCATGTTCTCTCCACCCTGATAGATTCTGGAGTCGCGGGCAACTCCATGGACAGTGAGACCATGCAGAGACTCCAAGTGCCCATGCAAGAATTTCAACAGCCCTTGAGTAGGGCCATCAATGGTGGACCCATTGGAGAAGGGTTTGTCATGACACTCACCAAAACCCTTGGTCTCCAAGTCAGTGCACTGCACTACAAAACCAGCTAATTTCTCATCACAAAATCCCAGAACCAGGCCATCATCATGGGATTTCCATGGTTGTACCATCATGATCCATAGATCTTCTGGCAAGACAGAGATTCTGCAGTGGCCCTCATCTTGCATACAACATTGGCTCCATCTCCCTAAGCTCACAGTTGCTTCCACCACTGTGGAAAGCCCTGAAGTCTCTACCATGGCCTACATTCCTGAATAACCTTGGTTATGCATGGAGGTCTTCAAGGGTAAAGCCAGCAGACTCCCTCTTCATCATCCTTATGACTGTGCCATAGAGCTCCTTCCTGACACCATGCCTCCTCAGTGATGAATCTACCCTTTCGTCATGTCTGAGCAAAAGACTATGCAGGATTATGCACAAGAGACTCTGCAACAGGGTACATCTGTCCCTTCATGCTGCCTGCATCTGCTGGGTTCTTCTTCATGGAGAAAAAGGGAGGGGACCTCAGGCCAAGTATTGACTACTCTGGACTGAATCAGATCATGGTGAAATATCCATACCCCTTGCCCTTAGTTCCATCAGCCTTGGAACAACTCCATTCTGCCAAGATGGTCACAAAACTGGACCATCGGAGCACTTACAACTTGCTGTGCATCCAAGAGGATGACGAGTGGAAGACAACATTTAGCACATCCTCTGGCCACTACGAGTACTGCATTATGCCATATGGGCTATCTTGCCCACCAAGCATATTCCAGTGCCTGGTAAATGATGTACTGAGGGAAATGCTTGGTAACTTTATTGCATACAATGATATTCTCATTTACTCTCCAGACCAAGAAAGCCATGAGGCCAACATCAAGGAGGTCCTAGCCAAACTATTAGACAGTCACCTGTTTGTGAAAGCAGAGAAGTGAGAGTTTCAGGTCACTCAGATCACCTTTCTGGGCTATATAATCAATGTGGATGGAGTAGTTATCTACCTAGACAAAGTTACTGAAGCTACTACACGGCCTACTCCCACCGCTGTCAAAGAGCTCCAACATTTCCTGGGATTCGCCAACATCTACTGACGATTCATCAGAGGTTTCTGCTCCATTGCCAACACCATTTACAGGACATTGTTTCTTTTTATGGCCACAGATTAAAATAAAATAAAAAATCTGTTGTTTCTCTAGATACTTTTCGGTCCTCCTGATGTACTTTGGTATATATTCCAGAAGATCCAACCTTTTTCCAACAGTCCTTGATGACTAATGAAGTAGGTATGAAAATCTTTGCATGACGTATGTTTAAAGTTGTACTGTGTACACAGAAACCCCTTCAGTGATCCAACAGACAAGTGATTCCTTTCCTTTGACTGGCTTTGTATCAGTGAAAGAACTCATTTCACATTTGCAATGTGAGAAGGAATAGCAAAGAAAAACTGTGCAATCTTCAGTAGCTCTGAATTAAGCTTGATGTTTTTGGGCCTTTCAAAAACATTTGATCCACTTCTTGTGTGCTTGCTCATGTGCACTGAACTCTCTATCACTGTTATTACTTTCTATGAATTTCTTCAGATTGGTGGCTTGATCAAAGCACTTTGCATCATCAATTGTCACTCCTTTTTCTCCCAGGTGCTTGATACAGCCTTCTATATCATTTCAGTCAGGTGTCTCCCTCAGATCCACATAAAAGAAGAGAACTCCTCCATGGGTGCCATCCATTTTTCCAGATAATCTAGGCATGACCCTGTACTTGAGCATTGAAATGGTTACACCTCTTACCAAGTCCATCCTTATGCATTTGTGCCATTTGACTTTAAGAGACATGAAATTGTTGGACTTGCATTCAAGAAGCATGGTGTGGACTTTGTTCAAAATGTTCTTCACTTCCATAATCAAATTGTTCTCCCTTTCCATCTCCTGAATGTGTGATTGAGTGCATCTGTCAGAGGTAAATCTTCATGAACTCATCTTCAAAAAAATTCTTGATCAGAGAGGTTTTTTTTTTTTTTTTTTTTCCCCCGTGACAAAAAGAACACTTCAAGGCTGGAGACATCTGTAGTGGTCTCTCAATATCTGGTAAAAATGACAACCATTGCATCTTGCTGTGAGAAAGGAGACTTCTGTATTCAACATCAATGAATTCACAGTATTCCTTCAGATTCTCTGTGTGCAGTGTAGATGTAAAAATACTGATAAATTCTGAAGACAATGTTCTCAACATTGGCATGTAGTGTGTCCACCCCGTGATGAACACAATTGTTCAAGACATGTGCTGGGCAGCCTACACCAATTAAGACTTGTTCTGCAGGGACTTCAATTTTGCAAAAACATTCTCTCCTTCTTCATCACGCCAAATTCCCCTGAACATTGTATTGCATTTGCCACAATATATTTTGAAAATATCCCTTTCTTTTCCAGTGTTTCTTTGATGTATTGTGCAATTATATCAGCTGACTCAGTTGGAGTGTTTTTAACTTTGAATAACTTATTTTGCATAGCATCATTCTTCCAATCAAAATACTGAATAAGCAGAGGGAATATTTTCCCAGCAGCATGATTGCTGTCATCAAGTAGAAACACCACAGTAAGGTATGTCTTCAAGTGCTTCCAGAGCTATGTCAACCAAATGTGGCACTATCACAGCATTAACAGTTGCTTCACTTTTCGTACAAGCACTTAAAAATGTTCACACTGTCTAAGAATCAGGGAAAGCCTTTGTTAACAAGATTGACTTGCACTCCACTGATCTGTAGCTATTGTGATGTTTTGTGATGTGGAATCCAAAGACTCCCTCTTTCGCAGTAACAGCATCTTCTGTTTTACCTGGTCTCACAAAATAGTCAGTTAATTTATCTGATCAACCCTCTCCTTTAGCTGCAATTTTATGTTTTGCAGAACTTATGTGGGCTTCTAGATCAGTGGCACCTTTATTTGACACTGACACATATGTGCCAGCTTTGCAGGTCATGCATTCTGCTTCCCACAGATCCTGACCAAGACAAAAACACAGAAATTCTCTGTAGTTTCATCCATGAATTCATGTTTGCATTTGGGCATTTTTTTTTTTTTTAAGTCCAGGTGTCATGTGCTGGTGTCAACATGCAAGCTGGTCCTGAGGGTAATCATTGCTGCTGAGTGTAATTATTGAGATATAGTCTGACCAACGTTTGCATGAAGGGCATGTAGTCCTACATGACTGTCTAATGTTGGTGTGAAAGAAGGCAGGACCAAAAGAGAAATATCAGTGCAATGTAAAAACGCATAGAACAAATGCTCTCAAATCCTGGATATTTTTGGAGATTTAGAAATCCTGGCTGACCCCGTTTTTTAGGTCCCAAAAAGAGGACATGTCTGGGGAAAAGAGACATGCCATGGTCACCCTATTTAAACACGCTGCTATGCTAACCCACTAAAATACATCAGTTAGTATTAACCACCAAGTTTGCATTAGTTTAGCAACAATCAAGCAAACATTAATTGGCATTCGCAAATGAAAGACTATATTCTTTGTCACAGGCAAAATATGTCAGACCTTAAATAGCAGACTTCTGAATGTCATGTACTGTGAATGTCCAAAGTGCCCAAAATATCCAACTGAACAACCAGAAAGAACCAGTTTCCTGCAGGCTTCCGTCAGCATGGGTTCTGACTAATGCACATGTCTATGTGATTGTAATTTAATAGGGTATATTTTATGAGGCTTTTGCATGTGGTAGACTTGACCTGAAAATTTGTATTTCATAATGTGCACAATGTTAAGTGTCAATTAATTGCTTTCCTGAAGGTTTTTTTTTTTTAAACTGAATATAATTAGGTAACTGGTGTAGATTTTACCCTAAATCACATACTGGAGTTGATCATTATTTTAGGTAAATGTTTTGCAGTTTGTGTGTATTATGTTTATCAACCCCAAAAATAGAGTACAGTTAATTATTTGCTGAAGGCAAAGTGAATACTGGTGAATAATAACCAAGACAAAGTTAAGGTTATTATTCACTTATATTCACTGAGCCTGAGGTGGGTAATTGTTTTAGTATAAATACACAGGTGATTTATTTAAAAAAAAAGAAAGAAAGAAAATATGTTTTAGAAGATTATTTCAAACTTCAGAAGTGGCATGCAAATGTTATAACGTGACAAAGCAGGGTTGTGTCACTTATCCATGCCAAGTCACATAAAATACTTCGTTTTGAAATTGATAAAATAAATCACAATTCCACCTTACCTTTGAATAGTTTTAGACCAAACCTCATAGCATCTTTACTGCTTTGAGGAACAGCATTTTATTTTATAATTTGTAGTTCTTCCTCACTGACTGTGAGAGAGCTGCCATTTTGCCAAGCCGCTCGAGGTGATTTTTCAGAAATAGTCTGAATTTCTTGACCAATCAGCATCTGTGATTTCCTATAAATCACCTTTGTCTCATCTCATCTCATTATCTCTAGCCGCTTTATCCCATTCTACAGGGTCACAGGCAAGCTGGAGCCTATCCCAGCTGACTACGGGCAAAAGGCAGGGTACACCCTGGACAAGT
>JAODLJ010000027.1:19480535-19490884 GCA_027576115.1 Cathorops melanopus
CAATTTTAATTCCAGCTTGTAATGCAAAAAAACAGGACAAACACCAAGGGGGATGAATACTTTTGCAAGACACCATAACTTTTTGTGATATACAAACACCATGCTTAAAGAACTATAGGTGAAAGAAGTTACTGATTTTTTACTACTTTGTGTATTGGTCTAAGCTGTTGTTTGAAGATGAATTCAATTCAACCAGCCTGACAGTGACTTATAGGAAATTAAAATGCTGGGCCATTTTCCATGACAGTCCAGCTTAATATACGTCTAGAAGTTAATATTTGAAGCTAATCCACATCTCAATATCTTTATCATCCATCTTAATCTTTCTTGCCTCTGTCTATTTCACATGCACAGAGTTGTGTAGACAGACTGCCAATTGAGAGCATTTTAGCTTTTACCAAGCAGGCTGAGCTGAAACACTTCAAGCTCTCACTAAAGCCTCCCAGAAGAAAGAGACCCTGTGCATAGACTTTTTTTAACATGGACTGTGTGAAAAGGTTAACTCTCTGGACACTTAAATGCTCTTTAAACAGCACTGGTCTATCTCTCTTGTGTACTCAGATAGACAGATAGCATGCAATCGCACTTCCAGTGTGACGTGTGTTCACAGAAGAGAGCAGAACTGCAGTGAGGGAGGTTACACTACAAGGCTTATTTTTTTTTTTTTTTCCCTCAGCTAAATTCAGTTTTTAGGAAAGTTATGCAACAATGCCTTCATGGCCAAAAGACTATAACTTTGGTTTAAAAAGACAACCCATTCTGATTAACAATATTCATTCGTTCAGCTTCACTAGTCACTTTATCCTGGTCAGGGTCACAGTGGATCTGGATCTTATCCCAGGAACACTGGGAATGATGCAATAATACACCCTGAATGGAATGCCAGTCCAATACAAGGCATGATGCACACACATCCTCACTCTTATGGGCAATTTCCCCAGAGTGTTTTTTGGAAGGTGGGAGGAAACTAGAGAACCCAGAGGAAACCCATGTGGATACTGGGAGGACAGGCAAAACTTCAAACAGACAGTCATCAGAGCTCAAGTTCGAAATAGGAATCCTGGATCTGTGAGTTGGTGACGTTAGCTGCTACATCACCAAGCTGTGCTATTATTTATATAATAAGCAGCAAAGTTTGTTTGTTTGTCTTGAGCTAACGTTGCCATTTCTCAACGGATTTTCACCAAGTTTGGCAAGTACGTCCGGGGATGACCCGGAATTTTGCATATAAAAACAAAATTCATGTATGGGCCCCCAGGGAGGTCCCTGGGGGGCACAACATCCACCCACCCCCTACTTCAATGCCTTTCATGTTACATTTATCAACACAAACTCTCGACAGAGCTTCACTAAACTTGGCACGTAGGTACAGGAGATAGCCACAATTTGGCAGAACTCAGAAATTCCATATTTGGGCTTCAGGGGGTCCCCAGTGGGCCCCTGGGTGGTGGATGCTTGGATTTTTGTTCCTCTTGGGTTAACATCACCATTTCTTGATGGATCTTCAACAAATTCGACATGGAAGTCTGGGGGCAAACCAGAATTTTGCAAAACCCAAGAAATGCCCAGATAACCTGCTAATGCCAAAACTAAAATAAATACTGATTAATCCATAACTAAATACTGGTTTCTTGTGATGTCCTTGTCAGTCAATCAGTGTCCCTTTCTTTCCAGGATGCAGCTTATATTACATGAATTCATTGCATTAATTGAAAGGAAATAGAGGTGGCAGACTTCCAGCTCAAAACTCTATGCTGAAACATGAAGTGCTCAGGCTCCAGCACTGGCCACCAAACGGCCGCAGATCTTTAAATTGAGGCCAGTCCAGTGGCAAAAGGGCTGGCTCTAAACAACCCGCTCGGTATTACTGAGAGACCAAGAGAGCTTCGCTTTTTTTTTTTATAACAAGCTGACAAACGCCGCTCTGGAAGGTCAGCCGGCTGCTGCAATCACAGCACACACACTGCTCCAGATGACAACCTGAGAGAGTCATGGCTTAGGCAGCCACATGGGAATGAATGAGATTGGTTTCTGTTGGGATCTTCCACTTTGAAGCCTCAGACAATATCATGGGCTGATCCTTTTAAAAATATATAGCAAACAACAGGAAATGTAGGGATTAGCAGAATAAAAACAGATACCGGAAACCCTGATGAGTCACCTTCCATGTTACACTCACAGTCTGTATCAGTTCAGAGGATTCTCAGTGTGTGTAGATTGTGTTCAATTAAATGTGCTATATTTAACAAAAATTTCAAGAAACATTACTATAATAATGTATCATGTTCAGAAAAATTAGGTTACAAATTAGAAATTAGCTCCATATCTGAAATAAGATCGAAGATGAGCTGCATATGAACGTATGAAAATAAGTTCTGCCATCATAAAACTAACACTAATTAGAAATAGTGAACTTTAGAAGATAGATTTAGAAGTTCTTGAATATATTTTAATTACTTAGACTTGAAGAAAAGATGTGTTAAAACTGACACAGGCGGTGTTAAATTCTTACACATCAGTGGGTGAGTTTTGGGACAACGCCTGTTGTGTTAATTTTCACTGTCTTAAAAGATTTTTACACAGTGACTATATCAGGAAGGTTAATATGAAGATCTGTAAACGTGGAACATTAACACAGTGTGCTGTCCTTGGGTACACACATTGTGTTAAAAAAACATGCAAATTCCTACACAAAAAAAGAGTTGACACAAAATTAGTTAATGACAATAATACACTATTTATGACAGCACATTTATTATTATGAAGTATTAACAATAAGATTCACAAAAATCAAACTGCAGAATATAACAAAACAAATTCACAGAATTTAATTTCATAGAATTTCAGCAGTAATAAAGGAAATGTCTGATATAGAACAAAACAGTTCTTTTTCCATTTTCTTTGGGCATCATCACATAACCACGCCTTCTATATTTCACTTGTTTCAAAACTTTGTATCTTGGATTGATGTAGATCTGATCATCCAAGGACCCAGGAATCATTAGCCGAGAATCATCTTCAGATTGGTCCATTTGCTGCATAATAAATGAATAAAATGTTAATATTTAAACAGAAAATGTAGCAGCCACTTTTTTGACAATATTTTTACACAAAGCATTCGCTGATATTTAACAGTTATTCCATGAAATCGAGTCATACATGAGCTGATAGCCGACGAGGTGTGCAGCACCAAGTTTGCTATAAGCCATGTACGACGAGATTGAGTGGAATAACTGTTTTATTCAATTTACATTCACTGGATTTTGAGAAACCGAGCATTTTTATTTTTATTTTTTGCAAATTCAATAAATAAAAACTTTATACAAAACGTCCGACAAAATAATTTCTGCTTAGAATGTAAACAAACCAGCAAAATGACAGTAGCAATTTATGAAAAATGCTGCTATAATAATAATACAAATTTTTGAAAAATAAAAAAATATATGTTCTTACCATCAAATACTTTTATTCCATATTGTGTTGCTTTTTTATTTTTTGGGGTTTAATTTTCAATGTGAGTTTTTATTTGGTCCTTGGTTGGTTCAGCAAAACGTTCCACCATTTTGTTTTTCTCTACTCACAGTATATGATAGTGTGATTGCTCATATCCAGTGAATATGGATAGAATGAACACATATATGTACCCATTTCTTTATATAGGCTTACTAGTTAATGTGTGGATTTGAGTTCTATTTAGTCAGGTTTAGAACATTTCTATTGGATAAAGAATAGAAATAATAATAGTAATACTGGTGTTTGGTCACTTCTGATTTTACTCAGCTATTAATTTTAAGGTTGAATTTTCTGGCTTGAGTTGAAATTTCCAAGTGAAAAAATATTTCAATCCAACTAGGTTGCAGTTATAACTTAACAGAAACTTGGATCTCATGTAAAATTTACAGCATTGTTTTGTAGTGCAGCACCATTACCACTTTGAAAACCATCAATTTATATTAACACTGAGAGTATGCTACAGTTCTGAAAAGGGTTCCACGTCTCTCTTGCATGAGCATTGCAATGCCTTAACATACCACTAGTCTTCATTAAGGGTGGCCTTGGGCTCGGATGCCATATTTTAGGGCCCCTCTTTATAAAGAAGTTAACACTAACTGTGGTGCATTCAAAAGCAAATGCTCTCCCTTCCCATCCTGGCATATGATATCATCTGTTCTTATTTTACCTTTGTATCAGGGCTGTGCCCAGAAAAATGATCCGCAGCACAGAGTTATTTGCAGAGCTGGATCCTGTGTTATTTTATTTCATTGCGGAGACATAACATGCTGGGTCTCCCCTTTCACGCAGGTGGTCCTCCCTGCCTCAGTCAAAGCCAGGCGGCATGCACACCCCACAGCTGAGTGAAGACACAGACAGATGCATGCAAATTCTGGTGACAGTGTAGCGTTTCAAGGGCCTGCTTGACTTGGCTGTCTTGCATAAAGATAGTGTTAATTAATATGTTTGCTTTGCCTTAAACTCTTAAAAAATAAAGTGTTCCATCCCTTGCTGAGCCACCAGTTGGTGAGGAACATTGCCTAACACCAACATTGGTTATACAAATTTGTTTCATATGCTCATTTCATAGAGAGAGGGAGAGAGGATGAATTGTCATGTGACCCCCAGTGTTCTTTCCCAGTCATGCTGTAGCTACATTTCTTTAGCGCAATTTTGCTTTTAATCCCTTGGAGATTAGTTTAAAACAAACAAAAAAAACCCTTTAAATTAGTGTTTTGTTTCATTTCCTACCATGTCTGAAGAAATCTAAAGGAATGGAAGATCCAAATTGTAAATCAGACCCTTAATGTTAACCCTAAATGTCATCAGAGAGCAGACAACATGAACAGATTAAAATATCAATTCTTAAATAGTGATGAAGAATCAACTGGACCATCTTCAAAGGTTCCTTCTGGGTGGCTTCTAAGAAAAACCCAATTATGTAAATAATTAGGTCAGGAAATTAACATATGTAATTGTATCATTTTGAATCTGGACACTGATTATGTAAAGTGTCTTTGCGTGATCATGAGAGAGACTCCATGTGAGCAAGTGTGTTATTTTTTCTCCAACACAGAGGTTTAGCCTCAAACAGATGTTCAAAGCCCTTTGTAGGGCCCTTGGCACTGAGCCAGGCTCTACCTATCTTCACAACTATTTACATGGCAATCCAGCTGGTCAAATCCCTCCCAAAAAAAAAAAAAAACCACCGGTCAACCACATCATGGTCTTGGTGATCATAGTATTAACAACAGTCAGACATTAAGAAAGTTTGCTAAAAAAATAAAGGTGCTTCAGTGGTTCGTGGTTCTTCAAATCTCTGGATGGTTCCATGGAGAGTCAAAACTCTGTGATGAACCATTACATTTTGCGAAACTGTTGCATGAACGGTTCTTTGAAGCCCTGAAAAAGGTTCTTCTATGGCATCGCCCTGAAGAACCGGTACTGGCCCCATTATTTTTTAGAGTGCATTCTGTTCTTAGAAAATTCACTGTAGACTTCATCTACAAAGGAAATATTTCACCATTCCTCCCATGTATTTCTGGCATAATGACCAGTTCCTGCAGTCACCTAAGCCTTACGGTGTCAATATTCCTGCTTGTAACTGTAATTTATAGTGATCGTAAATAATACATACTTCTGAAGATGCTCTTTCTGATCATATGAAGGAGTATTTTTGCTTGTTATTTAGACTTATAGAAGCTTCTTTTCCATTTCATGGAATTAAGTCAGATTTTATACAATAGCATTTTTAAAATTCATCTAGCCACTGAAGTTAAATTGGTAAATACCAAACATAAATACCAAACCTCGCAAGTCTTTGGAACAGCATTCTGCATCTGCGGAACCCTCATTTTCTGACCACTAGAGGGTGCAGAGTGGCTCTCTTTTTAGAATAAATAAATCGAAGCTCTCAGGTTGTGTTAAAACCATGAACTGTAAGGGTATGATAAATAGATGCACGTTCGTTAATTATGGAGGAAAGTTGAAAGTGATGAGGGTGATGCAAGTAATCTTTTTTCAGAGATTCTTATTTATTTATTTATTTATTTATTTAAAAAAAAGGCATTTCAGAGGAATGCTCCGAAACTCAGCCGGTTCGCAGCTTTGCTCAGATGACTTTACTTTCAGCATCTTTAATCTTCAACTTTACAGTCCAGCTAAGGCTTTTTCCTCTGATGCCATAATTTGTAATGTCTGATATCAGTCAAAATAAAGGTTGACATTTCAGTCAGTAAACATGAAAAATATAAAAAATATATATTAAATTGTCCACATCAAATATGGAAGCTGTAGAACTAGATATATTGAACATTGCAGTCTCACAGCTCAAGAGTTTCCGGTTTGATCCTGAGCTCTGAGTACTGTCTGTATGGAGTTTTGCAGGTTCTCTACGTGTCCACTGGGACTGGCTTCAGAGCCACCAAAACCCTGATTAATATGTTTGTTCATGATGGATATATTACATAACCACCATTTTTTGGAGCCTAAATTGTTGCTGTTTTTTTTT
The DNA here is from genome assembly GCA_027576115.1 of Cathorops melanopus. Classification (NCBI taxonomy): domain Eukaryota; kingdom Metazoa; phylum Chordata; class Actinopteri; order Siluriformes; family Ariidae; genus Cathorops; species Cathorops melanopus. The sequence goes on from JAODLJ010000027.1 coordinate 19,487,038, forward strand.
TTTAAACAACACTAACACACCAACTACAACAATTTGCAATTTGTGATCCCAGAGCTGTAACGATATACCCCATCAACTGAAGTGTTTAAAAATGTTTTAAAAGGTTGGTCTACCTTATAAGATCATAAGAATACACTAATGATCTCAGTCCCTGAACTTATCTGCTTTACCATTAGACAGAGCAGCCAAAGACTCCCAAAAAGATTTCACTAAAAATGATATCTTCTGCAGCGCAGCTTACTGGGACCTACTGTCAATTCCAGAGTTATTAGTAACCTTCAAGAAAATGGAAAAACATCAGTAGCAATTAGTAATTCTGACTGTTATGGGAATTCTACTTTAGTTCACGATAAATGACTATGTAATGTAACTTTTTACTTCACTGCATTTTTAAAACAAATGGATGCTTTTATTCCAGTAAATTTTCCCAGCATGTTCAAGTTGGTGTATAAAAATCATTCATCTTCAGTAACTGTCTTCTCCTGATCAAGGTCCATAGATTCACGGAGAGTGCCTGGAACACTGTGTGCAAATATTCACCCTGGATGGGACACTAGTCCACTGCAGGACACCATGCACACACATTCACGCCTAGGTGCAATTTAGAGTACCAGCATATTTTTGGGAGGAAACTGTGGAACCTAGAGAAAATCCACATGAACACCAAAAAAAAAAAAAGTGAACACATAGTTCACTTAGGATCAGCTTAGGATCTAACCAGAGACACTGTGAGGCAACAACACTACCTGCTGTACCATCGTGCTACTCAACACTGTAAAAATTATTATATAAAATAAATACCATGTAATACAATAAATATAATTTTAGACAAATTATGTACATTTCCTCTAACAAAATCATTCTGATTCTAAGTATGTATGCATTTATTTGTTTGTTTAAATTAACAGCTCTCAAAAATAAAATTGTCATGCTTGAAGCAATTATTGAAGTAATCTTCTTATCCAGAAACTCCATTGTTGCCATTGACCAAATATGAAGCTGTATAATTGTAAAATTCCTTTGTCCCCCATAACCACAAGGAATGCCAAAAAGCTTTCAACACAACAGATAAATGGTTGCTGACCTGCAAAAGTCAAGTAGTAGATATAAAATCAAATCATAAACAGTTTTAAAAAATAACATTAAGCATAATAAGAACCATAAAAAGCCTGGAATAGCTAAATACTTGCCAGGAATATGACTGATGAGGATACTGCCACCTTTCACAGTGCATTGTGTGCATATAGAAACATTATAATTTCATAAAGACAAGCTTTAGATCTTGCAAGTGCCACCTCCATAACAGTAAGCTGTTTTTTTTTTTTTTTTTTTTAAATATCCAATGTACATCATCAGCCTATTTGACCAAAAGGTTACTGGATACAAGGAAAAACACCTGATGCTCGCTGTAATATATGGTAGTGGATCATTGATGCTTTTGTGGCTCTTATGAAAATGGATGGCGTCATGAATTTCACCACCATGACATTTAAAATCAAAACCTGATTACCTCTGATAGGGGGTTAAGACTTGTTCATAGATGGATCGTGGGTGCCAATAAATTGGATTTTGATTGTATGTGCTAGAAAGTATTCTTTCCAGTATTATAGTTCGAATGCCACATAAGGTGTTAGATAATTTCTAGTCTTTCCACATTTAATGCCACATTGTTCCCAATCAAAAGCTATTGAGGAGGAGTGCTGCCATATTGCTTTTTATGATTACTCTTAACAACCTGTCAAGGTGGAGAAACATTGGCAGCTTGAGTGCAGATTCTTATTTTAGAAACATAAACACTTGTGGCAGGTGTCCTGTGGTCCTTTGGCAAATGAAAATGAAGCAAGTTGAACATGTTGTTTGACACAAAGTAAGCATTCTGCTAAACAGATGTAGAAAGTTACTATAAACAGCATTTTTCCTGCTAGCAGGCTAAAAGTGAATTATACCAAACTTCCAAATGTCACGAATCTTCCAAAACCAAGCCAAGAGACCTTTATTTGTCACACATACACTCAAGCACAGACTTAACCACACAGTGAAATTTAACCCATCTGAAGCAGTGAACGCACACATGCATACACAAGTGAGCAATGAACACACACATACCCAGAGCAGTGGGCAGCTATGCTACAGTGCCTGGGGAGCAGTTGGGGGTTAGGTGACTTGCTCAAGGGCACTTCAGCCCAACCTCAGGCCACGTCTGTCCCATGTTAACTTAACCGCATATCTTTGAATTGTGGGGGAAACCAGAGCACCCGAAGGAAACCCACGCAGACAACATACAAACTCCACACAGAAAGGCTCTCGTCGGCCACTGGGCTCGAAACCCAGACCCTTCTTGCTGTGAGGCAACAGTGCTAACCACTACACCATCATGCTGCCCAAAAACTGTAGATATGATGTCCCACTTGTACCTTATTCATAATCTGCTCTCAAGGTTAGACTTGTTGATTAGATTTGGAAATAAACATAATATTTGATAATGTTATTGTGATTTCATTGAGGTCCTTCATGTTCTACAGTACAAAACAGCACACATATTCAGTATGGATGACTGTAATTGCAGTTGGGCAGTGATACCATTTTAAACTATATTAAAACCACTCTCTGGACACCAGAAAGGAAAACCACATGGCCTACAGACTAAAATGTTGAGCAATAAAAGTGACTGAACAAGTTAAACACCTTCAAATCTCCTCTTTATTACACAAGTCCGGTCACACTGACTTGCTGCACATAGACATTCAAAAATAACTGAAAATGACCTGTACAAGCTAAAGTGTTCCACCAACACTTGCAGTCAGGATTAATTTTTACTCAATCTAGATGCTATCTTGGAATTCATTCTCTCAATTGCAGGCACAGTATGATCTTGGATCACTTGATAGGCTATGTCCTATTTCACTGATATTTCATTTTCAATTAAATCCATCCATCCATTATCTGTACCACTTATCTGTCATAGTTACAGGGAGCCAATTCCAACTGACTTTGGGTGAGAGGCAGGGCACACTTTGGCCAGATTGCCCAGTCTATTGTGGGCTAACACAGAGACGAACAGCCATTCTCACTCACATTCACACCTAAGGGCAATTTAGAATAGCCAGTTGACCTAACCCACATGTTTTTGGACTGTGGGAGGAAACCAGAGCACTTGGAGGAAACCCATGTAGGCACAGGGGGAACATGCGAACTCCACACAGAAAGGCTCCAGTCAGCCAAGAGGTTAGAGCCCAGAATCTTCTTGCTGTGAAATGACAGTGCTAACCACTGCGCCACCCTGCAACAGTACTAGTGCTCAAAATATCCATATTTGGATTTATGGTTAAAAAAAGTTTTTTTTTTGTATGAACACTCCCACTGTGCCCCCAGAAACACTGCAAAAAGGTAGAAACACCAGCACTCTCAGTGTAGTCTCTAAATTCTGGCTCTGACCTCAGCTAGTGATGTGTAGCAGTCCAGAGGTGTGCACAAGACTTCCTTCCTGCCTTCCTTCTATCCATCCAACCATTTTTGTTTGTGCCTGGACACAATATTTAGTTGATTCCATCAATCCAATCTGTATGTTGGGCAGTGATACCACTTTAATGGGTAAGCTAGAGCCTACCCCAGCTGACTCCTTACTAGAACTAAAAAATATGACCATGTCACCCCTGTCTTATCCACACTGCATTGGCTTCCAATCAAATTTCGTATTGATTATAAAATATTACTATTTAATATTAAAGCACTGAATGGTCTCGCACCACAGTACCTGAGTGAACTTCTGGTCCTCTATGACCCGCCACGCCTACTTAGATCAAAAGGTGCAGGCTATCTGCTGGTACCTCATATAGTGAAGGCTACA
>JAODLJ010000027.1:19966377-19976571 GCA_027576115.1 Cathorops melanopus
GTCAGCTGGGATAGGCTCCAGCTTGCCTGCGATCCTGTAGAACAGGATAAAGCAGCTAGAGATAATGAGATGAGATACACAATTTTCAAATTGCAAAAGATATAACTTGTGTGCCACTGAAATTAGTACCCTTAAAACATGCCACAAAGTACTGCAATTTCAGGTGATGAGCATGCCATGCAGCAATTATGAGTGCTACTTTACTTTGCTTGAAACATTTTCAGGCCTTCAGCTGAAAAACAAACAAAATTTATCTCTCATTAGAAATCATGTCTGAAATGCTACTCAGATTGCTTCTTTTTCTTCTTTCTTTCCTAACTTTCTTTTTTTCTTTCTTTTAAAGAAACATGCTGAGTAATTTAATTTGGATTTTCAATCTTAAGTGGTTGGATTGAACAGTTTAAAATAGGTGTTGAAACCTCTTGAAAGTCCTATAAGAGGCAAAGTGTCTGAGTAAGGCTTGGCAAACTATTTCCATAAAGAAGGGTGTGTAGCATAACAAATAAATCTGGATATCCACTTTACAACTTATTGCAAAATTATAAAATTAAGCTTTTGTTTGCTTTTTTGCTTCTGTATGTACACTATCTGTTTCAGCTGACAAAGATGAATTATTCAAATCAAGCAAGCATCTCTCTTTGTATAAACTATCTACCAACACTTGATTTGGCCAAATGGATGTAGATATCTACCAATCACCCTGATATGGGCTTGGGTTGAACATCCCTTTCCAGATTTAATCCCCTTTTGCTCTTATAATAACCTCCATTCTACTGGGAAGACTTTCTACTAGATTTTGGAGTGTGGCTGTGGGGATTTGCCCATTCATCCACAAGAGCAATAGTGAGGTCAGGCACTGATGTCAACCGAGGAGGCTTGGCATGTAGTCAGTATTCATCAGTCAGTCAGTGGGGTTGAGATGAGGGCTCTGTGCGAGCCATTTGAGTTCTTCCACTCCCATCTTGGCAGACCATGTCTTCATGGACCTTGGTTTGTGTTCACTGTCAAAACAGGTTTGGGCCACTTAGTTTCAATGAAGAGAATTCTTAATGCTATGCAGCATGCAAAAGATATTCTAGACAATTTTGTGCTTCCAAATTTGTGGCAATAATTTGGGGAAAACCCATATATGGGCATGATGGTCAGGTGCCCACATATTTTTGGCCATATAGTGTACAAGGAAATGTGCCCTTCTATTGATTCACTGATTGGCTTCACTGTTGGTATTTAAACTTTGAGTCTAGGAGTGAAATAAAACGAATCAAATAATACCATTATTTCTTTATCATGTCTATGCTGTGCTGATACGTTTTTCTTTCTTTGTGTAGGATCATATGACGTGAGAGGAAATCTAAAGCTGTATGGTGCTTCAGATAACACCTTCCCCCTATCCTCCTCGGTTGCTGTATTGAGTGCCCAAAGAAGTGGTACAAACAGCCATAGAGTAGCATTGGCATTAAGAGAGTACTGCCTCCCAAGCCCACCCTCTCCACAGACTCTCACTGAGACTTCTGAGCAGCCCTCTGATGAATCCAGCAGCTGTGCCATATCCCTCACAGCTTGTGTTACCAAGGATGTAAATCCCTGGTCCCTGTCAGAAGACAGTAATAAACAACCCCTCACCATGATGGAGCCAGTGGGCATATCTGGGATGACCGAGGACTGCCTAATCCAGCAAAGCCGCTCTTGCCTGGGCTGCATCATTGAGACCAAGGACGCACTGGTTAATGAGCCCATTATCAACCTAAAAATGACTGACATGAACCATGAATATGACGCTTGTTCCATCTCCAACATGCAGTGTATGGGCCTCAGTGAAATGGGCAATTGCTCAGAGCAGCTTCTGGATGACCAGCTTTTGAGCTTTCCCATGCCTAAATCACAGATGGGGGAGAAAAAGAATTTAGATAAAACAGAAAATGACTCAGATCAGACATCCAGAAACATATATGAAGGCCTTCTGCTGGACAAATGCAATGGGGAAGATGGTCTGCTCCCCAGTTCACACCAGGACTGGGGTTACATTGAGTCCTTTATCAGTGAGAGCAAAATGGAGTTGCTGGATCTATGTTCAAAAAATGAGCTTTCAGTAAACCTTTTCTCAGAGGAGGATGTGGATAACTATATGTTTGATGATGATGATGATTCTGCCCTGAGCAGTGACATGTGCTCACTGAAAATCCGTTATGAGTCCTTCCAGGACAACATGAGGGAAAAGACAAATGTCCTGCAGGAGGAAACACAGTTTAACTTTTTTCCCAGTGTCCTGGTAAACGCCACAAAAATAGAGGGTAGTGTGGTAAAAAAGAGTGCAGATGACCTCTTACCTAAATCTGAAGACCTCACACTAGAAAATGAACATAAAGAAAATGGCAGCGATAGCTCCTTAGAGAGGGCACCTGATTACAGTCCAAAGATTAACTACTTCATTGATTCAAGCAACTCAGCTGAAGACTCAGAGGACTATAGTGATGACAGCTCTAGCAATGTGTCTTCCATTGACACTTTTCATGAGCACAAAGAGAGAAACATGTTTTCACGAAAGAATATTTGCTCTTCCAACCCTCTAAACTATGGATTAAGAGCAAAAAGAAAAGTTAGGTACAGTGATGACTACCTTTATGATGTTGACTCCATTGAAAGTGAAAAAAACAATGAAAAGCATGAACAAACACCTTCTAGTCCAAGACAGGAAGAGGATGATGACTGGTGCCCTAAAAAGAGAAGAAAGTCTTCCCGCAAAGAACCACCCATGATAATCAAGTACATTATCATCAACAGGTTCAAAGGAGAAAAACACATGAGTGTAAAGCTCTGCAAAACTGATCCAACAGTCATGACTGTAAGTTTAAATGAGAACACAATTAGTGTATATGAAAAACTGGCTCCTCTGAAAGATTTCTGGCAGAAAAAACGGAGAGAGCATGAAGAACAGCTTCGATTGCATGCAAAAGATCAGCAAAATTTTCATCTTAATCGCTGGAATCAACCATTTACTTCTAGCCCTCCCAAAAGGAAATACAAGCTAGCAAACAGACTTAGGATTCAGAGGATTCAAGCTGTACTGCAATCACCCCACAAGCAGGGCTTCTCTTACCTTGATCTGAGACAGGAATCTGGCTCTAAAGAAGAGACCGCTCCCAAAGCAAGACCATTAATAATAGCAGCTCCCAGCTGTTCAAGTACATTAGACCCAAATTACATCATGCACAGTGTTACCCCCAAAAGCAGATCACAAGAGAGGGAGGAGAAGAGAATAGGAAATAAAATGGTCAGAATCCGGAAATTCAAAAGTGAAGCAAGGCTCAGAAGTGAGAAAATGAAAAAATTTGAAGAGAACAGTGAAAGTAAGACAAACAGTAATGAAGCATGTGCTGTGACAGAAAAAAAGGACACTGTAGAGGGTGGGAATGAAACACATATCAACTCAGCTGCACACAGTCCTCAGAATCAAACAGCTGAGACTACTGAAAAAATAGTTTTCATGTCTAGCACCTGCTCCTATAACAAAGCAACATCATCTGATGATGTGGCCACAGGTATGTCTGTTATCCCTGGAGGTTATCTGCAAACATTGTTGGAAGCCTCAGACACTTTGGGTGGCTCTGGTGGTTCTTTTTTTTCTCAACAGAACCCTAGGCAACAATCTCTGGGCCTCTCTCTGGAAGAGCAGCAATTTGCTTCTCTTCAGCTGGCCCAAAGCTGTGTACTCTCCCCACCCTCTGAATCAGAGCTCCAACAATCTCCTCAGAATTGTCCCAGTCTCTCCCAAATATGGCACACCCAACTTGACCCAAATCAGCAGTTCAATACTGATATCACTGAGACAGCAGTCTTGCCCAACAACTTCCCTAGCACCATATCTATGCCAATCTCAGAGAACCTTGCAGTTCCAGGGTATAGTCAGTTGGGGTTGGATACCAACAGAATGCTTTATGAAAAAAATTACATGCCTGAGCAGACACTACCGCCTGATTCAGATTTCCAAACATGTCAAGTTTCCCGTATGAAAGGCCAGCTACAGTTTCAAAGAGGGGCACTGGAAAGTGACAATGGAAGGCTCGTCAGTTTTGACTCTGTTGGCTCACTGTCAGCTGCTTCCAGCAATTACAGCTCTCTAAGTCTCAAGTCTTGTGAGAAAGATGGTGAAAATGATGTGAATGAGAACTTTCTGGCCCACTGCAGTCCCAAACTGGTGATTCAGCAGAGCATTGAATCAATCACACCACTGAGGGAGTCAACAGACTTGCTAGATATCTCCAACTTCACTCCTGATAAATTCAGACATGCATCACTGTCAGAGCTCTCACCTCCTGAGACACCCAACTTGTCCCCGCAGGTCACATGGAGAGAATTGAAGATACTGGGAAATCCCAAGGTTCTCCAGAATGGGTCTGAGCTAACATTGGAGGGTGCACAAGAGGTGAAATGGAATTGCAACTTAATAGAACACCAAAAACACCTGGCTGGATTCACAGTAGATAATCACCAGTTTCAGTTGCACAGTTCTAATAATGGCAACCTTATAAGTCTGGGAAAGAAGTCAGTGAATGAAATGGACTTTGATGAGCAAGGTGCTGGCATGAACAGTGGGAAAAAAGGCTCAAAGAGGAAAGGCAGCAACAAGCAAACTTCAGGACAAAGTGCTAAAAAAAGCAAAGCAACCAAACCAAAAGCTGTAAAGGGAGAGAAGGTAAAGACCCCACGACAGAATTCACGAGCATCCAAAAAGCTGAAAGCCTTATTGGATGAAAAGACTAAAGGACAGCTCAGGGACTCAAAGTGTATGACACACCAGCTGACAGATAGCAGCTCTGAGGACTGTCCAGGATTAGGCTGGTCAGAGACCAACAGTTACACGGATGACCAGCGGGAGTTTGAAGAACCATCCAACATCCTTTCTAACATAGTATCCGGGATGGCTGAAGTGCAGCGTTTCATGATGACCTCAATTGAGCCAATATGGGGCCCTGCAACAGACATCTGTTTACCCTTAGAGGCAAATAGTCTAAAGTTAAAGACTCTTAAAATCCTTGCAGGAACCTCATCTGAGCCCAAAAAAAAAGGTCTTGTGTCTGCTGAAGGTACAAAAAGCAAGAAAGGAGGGGGGAAATGTGGCAAAAATCAAGCTAAGTTCAATGCCTCTCATCCCCTTTTCCCACAGTTGGCTCTGGGCTGTAACATGTTTGATAAGTCTAATCTTGGGGTACCAGGCATAAATGGACCTGCACATAAAAAAATGTACCGTCACAAAACCAGTGCAAAATTTCCTCGGCTCGAAAACCTCAAAGGCAAGCGGACTGATCCAAATAAGGACATAGCATTGATGACCTCATTTGAAAAACTGAGGTAATATTTTGTAACTAGCTGCTGATGCACGTTCCTCACTTTCTCCCACTTCCTGTTCTTGGCATACCTGCACTGACTCAAAGCAAGAGATGCATGGAAATTACCATTGACCCACCCATCTTATTTTGGTCCTCTGAAGATGATGTAGAATACATGCATGAGAATACTACATGTACTTACAAACTACCTATTGGATGGTTGTGCAAGGCTTGACTGAGATTTTAACCTACCATGGCTGCATTTTCTTCATGCTTTCGCAATTTTTTCTTGTAGTTGTTTTGGTTCTTTTTGTCTGAAGAAAAAAAAAACCTTCATAAATGCAATGTGTCTTCTTGGGAGACATTTTTAAAAATGAAATTTGTTACCCTAAACATGTGTTGTTATATTTCTTTGTTTGAAACATAGCTGTTTCGATAAAAATACTGCTGTGCAAAGTAAGCTCCTCAGTTAGATTTTGTATGCAAAACAGGATGATCCCATCTTGCTTTCTCCCTTATGCTGCCTGACTTCAATTCAAAATGCCAATCCTGCTATCTTGGATAAGTGACATCCTTTCTCGGCCCTAAAAACATCAATAGCACATATTGGGACCATTTTGTATCAAAGACATTTCAGATTAACATTTGTCCTATTTTTTCTTACTGATGGCATGAATTTATAATTTTATTCTTATGCTCTTACTATGCTTTTACAGGAGTATTACTGGAACATATCTTAGACGGACAATTCTAAGCCATGGAAACTCCCTTTTTTGGGTGTCCCTGTACAGAAATGCACTATTTAATGACAACATGAATTCTAAAAATTAACGTGCCAAATGTAAACTTTGTGCAAATTTAATGTCAAGATAAATACTGGCTGTTGAATTTACTATTAAGAATTTTGAACATATCCTTTCAAGACTGTGAGAGTTAACATTCCAGATTTTTCCTCTTTCGTTTTGGGATCTTGTATTGTGAAGAGCACCTGCAGCTGACAGTGGTACATAGCCACTCACATAATCAAAACAACAAAACTGAACTGTCCTCTTTTTTCCACTGACTTGCCAAAATCAATTTACCTCAGCATTATGTGGCTTTGAAAGTAAAGACAAACAAGGAATGATGAAGATATGGACACTGTCCCTTCTGGGTAGACAAGGACACCATACTGATATTAAAAGGAATGATTGTAATTCCTTGTACTAAAATTCATGGGAATGCCTGTTTCAAGTGATTTCAGATGAGTGCTGAAATTAAAAGGAATACTTTGGGATAAATTCACGTAATTCACATAAGTTTTTATATACCTCCAGTGCAGGTTCAGGAAATATTAAAAATGTACAAAAATCTCAAATGTAGCTAGATGATTAAAATATTTGGTATTCAGATTCTGTTTCAGGAACCACATGACTAACGAACATATAATGGAAGCTTATGAGCACAGAAGGCCATCCATTATTAGTGTTTTTTCCCCCCATTCCAGATAAATACTTACTGTTCACATAATCGTGAGGTAGCAAATTGTTTTATCAAGACAATACACTGGTCAGTTAGACTTGGAGATACATTTGTAGGAAATTTCTTGCAAATTTTTTGGTCAAATGGTGGCACAGTAGCACAGTGGGTTGTATTGCCACCTCTCAGTTCCAAGGTCCTGGGTTTGCATCTGAGCTCTGGTTTCTGCCTTTGTGGAGTTTTCCAGTTTCCTCCTGCTCCTCCAAAAATATGCAGGTAGGCAGATTGGTGACACATCTAGCATCTTGTTCTTAGATTGTAACATTTGTGGGAGGTTTACACATTAACAATATTAGTTACAACAATTTGTTTCGTAGCCAGTTAAGCTACACAGCAAATGCTTGAAGGATGGAATAATAGAAAGCTAGAAGTGAGCTAGTTGAAAATATAGTTTGAACTTTATTTTAAAATACAAGCTTATTTTGCTTTGGGTGACATTGTAATATAAAAAGTCTTATTTAAGTCAACAGTAATGGTCAAGGTGTCTGAAGGCTTGGGCATGCATTTTTTGTTTATTGGTTGATAGTGGGTGATCATAAACTTCTATTACTTATTAGCATTATATCAATGCACTTTGCAAAGACCAGTTGCATTTGATATATGTAAGGCATTTTAAAGTCCATACATTTAAAATGTAGTATGTAAATTAGAGTTTTCCCTGCTTTGCATATTACATATCTAATGCTGGTGAAATAATGTCAACATCCAGCATTTAAAAATAGTCTTTATCATTCATGTATCATACACATATGAACAACTTGTACAGAAAGACTTTTCTGTACAGTGTTTTCTGTCCTGAAATATTTTGCTGTTACAGAATTCTCCCAGTCATTACTGAAGTACAGTGCAGTCAGGTATAGAAAATGAATGCATTTTTTATGCCTGAATGGAAATATTGCACAGTAGATGCTGGAATTATTAGGTAAATGTGACTTGGTCTGGAATATCAACTGTGAGGTTTTCACTCACTAAATGCTTACTGAAAACAGGTCACACTTGTTAACATCTATGAATATCAAGAAATTTGCTTGCTGTATAGGAGATGCTGCATTTGGTGATTCAATTCTCTTGTGCATTGGCTAGCTAAGCCAAGAACCAGGACCTATTTCTACATATGTACAGATACACTCATCATCCACTTTATTAGGAACACCTGTATACGTACCTGCACATTCTTGCAGTTATCTAATCAGCCAATCACGTGGGAGCAGCACAATGCATATAATACAGATACAGGTCAAGAGCTTCAGTTAATGGTCACATCAAACAAAAGAATGGGGAAAATTTGTGATTTCTGTGACTTTAACCATGGCATGGTTGTTGGTGCCAGATGGGCTGGTTTGAGTATTTCAGAAACTGTTGATTTCCTGGGACTTTCATACACAACAATCTCTAGAGTTTACACAGAATGGTGTGAAAAAAAATGAGTGAGCAACAGTTTTGTGGGTGGAAACACCTTGTGTCAGAGGAAAATGACCATGTTTGAGCTGCTAGGTCGGATATAGTAACTCATATAATCATTCTTTACAACCATGGTGAGCCAAAAAGCATCTCAGCATGCACAACACATTCTGATGTGTTGTGCATGCATTCTCAACACCTTGAGGTGGATGAGCAACAACAGCAGAAGACCACACTAGATTCCACTTCTGACAGCCAAGAACAAGAATCTGAGGCCATCATGGGCCCAGACTGACTGAAACTGGACAGCTGAAGATGAGGAAAAAAAATCACCTGGTTCACACATTTTCTACATTCTGATGTTAGACGTGACTATAAAGTGAAGCTCTGTATGATTTTATGAATCATGCTTCTTCCACATGATTGGATAGTTGCATGAATACAGGTGTTCCTATTAAGTAACTGGTGAGTATATGCATATCTTTGTATTTATTCATATATGGATTTTAAAAAATATTCTAGAAAATATTAGAGTGACAAAGGACATGGAAAATGCCTTAATGCCTAAAAATATGATCATTCTTACTATAAAATTTCAACATGACGTTTTTTGCTCAGTTTTACTCTGTGTCCTTTTGCCTCTCTCCAGTCTATCTAGCATGCCACAATTAAAAATGAGGACATGCTGTTGATGGAAAAAACTGCACATGGGCTGTCATGCCCTCTTCTCTGCCTTCTTTCATATCTGCCTATTTTCAATTGAATGTACTTCTTTGAGATTTGTACAGTGTGCCACTGTTGAGCTGCCTCTTCTTACTGGTGCTAAGAAAGCAAATGTTCTCCTCCCTGATAGGACTATCTAAAAATACATGTAGTTCTAAACAAGAGAAAGCCCTAATTCTCTCTTTGCAAATGTACAATATATGGTTATGTTTAATGTATCCATACTATAATTATTTGACGTTAATTGGATTACTTTTTGATTGAAAATACTATTGAGCTTTATAAATATTGTCTAGAGTTCATATTAGAAGGATTCTTTACAAACTCTTGACATAACAAAAAATACTGTATATTTTTATCTGTGCCAATTTGTAACATATTTTGTAAGGTGTATATTTTTCTTAGAAAGTGCTGTGAAGTATTAGTATGTGAGAGTAACCTTTTTTGTGCCTATGCAGGCAGTGAAAAGGATAGATAAAAAGGTTTCTGGTTTTAAAAACCAAAATATCAAGTAACCTTAAAAACAATTATTGACATTTTTGTTGGGAGTTTTGTACAACGAAATTAACCTTGTTGTGGGAGTATTGTGTTACTGTAAAAAAAAAAACCAAGTACATAATTGAAGAAAAATGAAGACAAAAATCTAATTTGTGAACTACTTACTGTTTTATAAATTTTTTTTCATGTAAATTATTCTAGTATTCTGGTTTATGTTGTAACTGTTGCAAAAGTTTTAAATATTTGTGAACCCGCCTGTATGGTGACAATGTAATATTGGTAACTTGCTGAGTTTTGTAATAATGTTTATGGAGTAAATATACAAATTAAAAGGAAATTTTGAATGCTGCTTTTGGAAATTGTCAAAATTTGTCCTGTAACTCTTTTGTTAGTTGCCTAAAACTTCTTAGTTGCTTGACTTGGAGATATAAACCATGGCAGTTGCTGTTCTTAATCACAGGCTTAAGGAACATTTGTTACGTGGGTGCACTGTATGCCAATTAAAAAAAAAAAAACATTTTCCTTGTTTGCAGCATTAAGAATGAACCACACAGATCTAGTTCTCCAGAACTCTTCCACTCTGATCATTTAACATAATTTGTAACTTCTCGGGTCAACATCTGTCTTTGAATTGAAAATTTGAAAACAACTTCATCTCATCTCATTATCTCTAGCCGCTTTATCCTTCTACAGGGTCGCAGGCAAGCTGGAGCCTATCCCAGCTGAC
>JAODLJ010000027.1:20251227-20261981 GCA_027576115.1 Cathorops melanopus
GCCCTGTGATGACCTGGTGACTTGTCCAGGGTGTACCCTGCCTTTCGCCCATAGTCAGCTGGGATAGGCTCCAGCTTCCCTGTGAATCAGTAACCTGATGAACCACTGTTATTTAATAGTAGTGTAATAGAAAAACAACACACCCAACTGTTATGAATGCTGCTTGTTCTGGATAATTGACTCATTCATTGAAAGGGGTGTGTTCAGAGAATTCATTCATTCTGTGAAAAACAGGCATCATGAATTGTCTTTTATAAAGGAAGAAGGGAAGCAAATGTTTCGCACATTGTTATAAAATCTATTTCCTTCTGAATTGCTAGGTAAAATGGGTTGTTACAAGCACTGTTTGGAGGAACAACATAATTTGATTGGAGAGGGGAAAATGTATAAAGAAGTGTAGCAGATTATAAGATGTTCAGCTAAAATGATCTCAAATGCTTTTAAAATGGCAACAAAAACTCAAAACATGCAGAAGAAAATGAGCAACTACTGTTAAAACGGATTGAAAAATAGTCAGAATGGCAAAGGTTCAGCCAATCACCACCTCCAGAAAGATCAAGGATTATCTAAAATTACCTGTAAGTGCTGTTACAGTCAGAAGACATTTGACTGAAGCGAAGCTATCAGCAAGAAGCCCCTGTAAAGCACCACTGTTGGGGGGAAAAAATGGCACGTGCAGAATTAGTTAAAATTTGCCAAGGAACACATCAATTGGCCCAAAGAGAAATGGCACAACATTCTGTGGACTAATGAGAGTAAAATTATTCTTTTCGGGTCTCATAGTCAACAGTACGTCAGACAAGCCACAGTACACTGTGAAGACAGTGAAGTATGGTGGCACAAAAATCATGGTATGGGTTGTTTTTCATACTACAGTCCTTGTGTATTCATTGTATACCAGGGATCATGGATCAGTTTGAATACATCAAAATACGAAGAGATTACGTTGCTGTATGCTAATGAGGAAATGCCCCTGAAATGGGTGTTTCAACAAGACAACGACCCCAAACACGAGTAAGCGAGCAACATCTTGGTTCCAGACAAAATGGGTTGAGGTAATGGAGTGGCCAGCTCAATCTCCTGATTTCAACTCCATTGAAAACTTGTGGGGTGACAGTAAAAATGCAGTTTCTGAAGCAAAATCCAAAAATTCACAGGAACTGTGGAATGTAATTTGTTCATCCTGGGCTGAAATCCCAGAGAATTACGTGGTTTAGTCCCATCATTGAACTGAACTAAGTTTGATCATAATTTTGCCTTCTAAGACACCAATAATAGTAATTTATCAGTTTTTAGAGTTAAGGATCAGAAATTATATAGCCCACAGCCATATATTGATTGGCAGCCATTTTGCCATGACTGCTAACATGCTGAACATCTTACATTCTTCCCCGTCATTGAATTGAACAAAGTATGGTCATAATTTTATCTTCTAAAACACCAATAGCAGTCACTTATGAAAGTTTTTAGAATCAATTATTACAAATTATATAAATATTGATTGGTGGCTTTATAGCTAGTCAGAGTTTCTTCAACTGCTTTAAGTTAGTTTACAGAGGTCAAATTAAAAATCCAGTCAAAAACTTCGTTAAAACTTTCCTTTAAAAAAGCTCTGTTCTCTTTAAATCTAGAATGATTTATCGTAGACACACGTTTGATCAACTTTATTCACATTTAAATATGGGGCTAAACCACTTGAAGATGGGGTTAATGCACTGGGGGCTAAACCACCGGGTACCACGCCAGAAGTTGGTTGACTCGATGCAACCGTGCAGTAATCAAAAACAATGATTACGCAACTAAAGATTAGTTCAGTTTGAGTTTGAAGAGAAAAATTGTCGCACTGCTATTTTTTAACAGATTCATATTCCTTTTTTTTTTTTTTTTGCTTCCTGTAAAAGAATAACACAGACTTGATCAAATTTGTTCATGCTTTGATTTGGAATTGAATATGTTTCCACGACATTTGAAATATGAAAATAAAAGCTATTTAAATATCACTTTATTGACTTTTTTCCGCACTGCTATTTATTTGAACACAACTATATAAACTGTTGAGTGTTTCAGTAACCGTAAGTGATGAGGGGTTTCAGGGGTTAGACTGGAGGGAGAACAGGGGGGCTGATTCTCTGCATTGTGTTTATATGAAAGGCAGGAATGATCTGGAGATCAATAGCATGGGATAAAGGTGATATAATATCGTGTGCTATAACTGTAATTTAACACTGCTTTACAGAGAAACCTGGCAAAATATTACTGTACAATTCAATCAGTTCACTTGATAACTGCTTTACGTAAACATTATGGCCAGCTGAAAAGATCCTAGTGTACTGGTGTATTGTATAAGGAAATAAATCAGTCTAACAAACAAGGAATAAGAGAGCTTCTTTTAGACGCTATTTAACAGTTTTGTCCACAAGCTTCTCACACACAAGCTTCAAATAGTGCAGTTTCCCCTGATAAACTCTGCTTTTCCTTCAGAACTGCTTGTATAAGGAGCTTCTGTGAGACTGGTTAAAGGTAAAAAGTGTAGTGTTTGTACAGTAAGCAAACAAACGCCAGCATTATTGTAATGTTCAGCTCTTATTTTCCCCTCGGGTTTCTGTATGGCGCCTGAGGCGGAGTCTGCGCACAGCCTCGCTTTATAAGACACACACACACACGCCTACCTGCTGTGAGGCGAGCTGAAGTTTCCTTTTAAATAAACATGGCTAACTGGATTGTGAACCATGGACTGGAAACCTTTATTTTGGTAAGACCTAGCTTAATATCGATTATTGTTTTTGAAAGAGCTTACGTACTAATTCGTCACGTGACTAAAATATAGTGTACCAAGTTATTCAGTTGATGTCAAGTGTTAAAGAAATGAGTGAAACGTCCGAGCATCCGACATCACTGTAGCCAAGAATGTAGATAAAATTCACTGATTTTCCACCCAAGCCTGTTCAAACTGGTAGAACACCGGCCATCTGTTTTCTGAATTGCCCTAATAAATGCTGGACAAGTTATTTTAAATCTCATTAGGCTTATAATTTGTGTTATTTTTGATAAACTAAATATCTACCATTAGAAGCAGTAATTCAATTAGTAAAACAGCTTTCCACCAGCTCTTAGCCTGCCAGCTGGTAAAGATGTGTCTACCAGTTTGACCAATTCAACCTGCATTTTTAGCAGGGAATCGTTTCTACAATATGATCAATCCGAGACAACAACATGGTGTTTTATAAAATCTTGTGATTATATTTGTAGGTGATCTGGATGGGCATCAACATCTTCTTGTTTGTTCACTTTTATATGTTCTATGATGTGGGGCCTGAGTACTTCTACACCCGTGTGCTGATCGGGGTGAGAGTTCATCCACACTGCTCATCATGAACACTTCAACACTTTTACATTTTAATACACAAGATACCTAATGTGTAATGTAATAGTATTGCTTTGTTAATGTACATATTCACGAGTGGCACAGGTGATGCAGTGGTTAGTGCTGTTGCCTTACAGCAAGGAGGTTCTGGATTTGAACCTCATGGTCTTTCTGTGTGGAGTTTACATGTTCTCATCCTGCTTGTGTGGGTTTCCTCCCAGAGTCTAAAGAAATGTTGATTAGGTCAATTGGCTACTCTAAATTGCCCATAGGTGTGTGATAGATTGGTGCTGGACCAACTCCAGCTTCCCTTATGACCCTGATGTATAGATAATGTGGTGGATGAACATCAAAGTCTCTCCTGTGCCAGGACCTGGTCTTCCCAAGCAGTCTCCTGTCGCAGTGCTAACCAGGCCCTTAAGGCATATTGGGCAATGCTGATCTCTGTTTCTATACCATTTGGCCTCTCGCATAGCTAGGGTTATGGTGGGGGTCCAGTCCTCTGGCATCTGCGAGAGTTTGATTCCCTACTTACATCTGTATTGCCTTGTCAGATGGCAGTAAGTACCATTTTTATGATGGCCTTTGGTGTGACCCGACCTCAAGTAGAATTCATGATCTACTGTTTGAGAAGCAGATACACTAACCACTAGGCCAGTTCGCAGTATGAATATATTCACCTCCTATAGAACCTTCTTCAGAACTACTTTGCAGCACCTTCAGGACTGAATCTAAGTGGATCATATTTAACATGTGGCATTTATAAGACCGATAAAAGAAGTATGTATGTTGGTTTCTAGTCTGCACTCTCCTGGGCAAGAGCTCCTGCTGCTGTTCTCAACTTTAACTGCATGCTCATCCTCCTGCCTGTGTGTCGCAACCTGCTGTCTCTGATCCGTGGTTCCTTCATGGTAAGTTATTTGGGTCTGACTGATCATGCATTATTGTTACTGATACTACAACTAAGTGAAAAAGTTTAACATTTCCAATAAGAAATTATGTTCATTAACATACAGTAATTTAGTATTGTCAACCAATAGTTCAAGTAAATTGGGCTTTACTGATATGATTAAAAATTTCCACCACTAAGTCATGAAGGAATACAAATGTATAACAAAAATCAATGAATTTAATTACATTGGTAACGTCAAGGAACACTGAATGAAGCTCATGAATGAAGCTCATGTTGCATAGTTTATCATGTCCACCTACTGCACTACCTCTGGGTTTTTGGCCGCTGCATTTCACAACTGTAACCTGGTGGATTCAGACTAAATAACTCAATACCATCATGACAAATTATTATGCATGTGTTTTCAAATTTATGTTGAATATTGAAGTGCTTTTCAAACTGATTTTTTTTTGCTCATTTCAACGCAATCCAATGTCTGGAAACATTGAAATCGGATAATGATATGTGGCATAGAATTGCCTTCAAAAATGTTTTCTTGTGGAAACTTTTTTCCTATGAAAACTTGATGACAGCTGATCCTTTTGGTCAACCCTGATTCTATTGGTTGACCTCACTGTAAAAGTTCTGTGTGTATTTTAGTGTTAGCATGTAGGCTGCGACATTTTTCACATAATGTTCTCTTATTTACATTGTAGTGCTGTGGACGAACCTTGAGGAAACAGCTGGACAAAAATCTTACATTCCACAAACTGGTCGCCTACATGATTGGCTTGATGACTGGTAAACTCTGTTATGTCATGAATAGATTACTATCAGGAAATGGTACTGATTTACTCAGATTCCTGAAGAGATCATCCATTTCCCTGAACAATGATTGTGTGTTAGACACCGCCTTTCATTATTTTACATCTTGATAAGGCTTATACAGCTCATTTTTCAGTGTAGGTATAAAAGATTGTAAACTGTATCCACACCCAGGCTGGAGGCTGCAATGTGGAAAAGTGTTGCTCAATATTCACCACAAGTAAATATCCTTTTGTGATTTTATAGACCAATATCAGATTGAACGCTTCTTAGTTAGGAAGATTTTCCAAAATGTACTAAGTTTAATATACAAATAAGTGTCTGGTATTTGTCTTTTTTTTTTTTTTTGGTCCCAGGTCAATGCAGTACAGTAATATTGCAAATCAATACCAAGGATTTTCTCATTTCAAAGTTATATATCTACCAGAGGTGCCCAAATTATTTCCCATGAAGGGCCAAAAATGAATCTTGAAGGAGGACTGCGATCTAAAACTACATGTTGACGTTATGTGACAATCTTACATTATAATGTATTATTTTATAGTTTTAACATTCAAAATCTAAAATAAAATTTCTAAAATAATAATAACACTTCTCTTTTTAATCTGCTTAACAGTAATTTTATTGATTTGGAGAAATGATCATTAAATACATAAAACATCAATATATTTAAAAGGAAAGACACCTTTCTGACAAAGTGCATGCAACTCCATGCTTTAGAAGATTAAGTTGAAAACATCTGTATCATCCACCTTTGTGATCAAGAGTGGAAATTTGACTTCAGCTTGAAAAATTAACAAAAGGTCACTTGCCTTCTCCTATCGGTCCTGAATAAACAATAGAATGTTTTGTTTCTTAGTGATGACGGATATTATATTCTTTCAAATTACCCACTCTGTCTGTAAATAAGACAAACTGCTGTCGATTGTATTTCTGTAAAGAAAATGGTTGTCTTGCCCTTTTTTTTTTCATTTTTTAATTTCTTTGATCAGTTTGCCACTGTTTCAATGACTCCATCTTGACTGGCTGACTCAAAGCCAGTGCTATAAGATAATAATAAATAATAGTATTAAAATACCTTTGTACTTCAAATGAGCAATATTTTGAGATGATCACTCAAGAGAGAGAATACTTCTCTGTAGTTACAAGGTACGTTAATTTAACAGGGAAGCTTAACAGCACTGTGCTGCATATTGCTGTAAAACTCAGATTATGTACTTTTTAGTTGGACAAGTTTACATTTAGGTTAGAATTTTACAGCACTTTAAAAATGATAGGAGAATAAGCCTGAGCTTGTCAAATGTCATGGTGGGCCAAATGTGCAAAATACCTTGCGAAGTGCACTTTACACCCTGATTTTTCTTAGTGACTTGATATACAGCATTATGCTGTAGTATGGGCCAATAGTTTGTGCATGGATTGTAGCCTGTTACTGAAGGCTTCTTCAGTTGAATTCGGAGTGAATGGTATCATTAATGACCTGTCTTATTCCTGTCCAGCCGTTCACATCATTGCCCATCTGCTGAATGTGGAATGGTTCATCAGTAGCCGTGAGGGACGTTTTGGTCCTCTTGCCCGTAATCTCTCCATACTTGCGGATGATAAAGAGGATAATACCACTTACCTCAATCCTATCCAGTCCGACTCTACGGTGAGTCTGACCACTTGAAATTTCATGTTGTAATTCGTATACTACCTGTGTCTTCTTTCAAACATGTCTGAATGTGTTGTGTTTACATTTATACATTTTATATTTATGCTTCTAACATCTGTGTATGTCTGTAAGTGCATGCCATTAAGAACAATACTGTGTGTGTGTGCGCATGTGTATCCTTAGACACCACTCCTGTTTGTATTCACTACCATTGCTGGCCTTACTGGAGTTGTGATCACTCTCGCACTCATTCTTATCATTTCATCATCAATGGAAGTGATACGACGAAGCTACTTTGAGGTGTTCTGGTACACCCACCACCTCTTCATCATTTTCTTTGCAGGCCTGGTCTTTCATGGGGCAGGGTGAGGCATTTAGGAACTGGGGGCATGCTCAAAGGAATTGTATTTGTCTGCTAGAAATTGAATTACTTAAGTTGTATTTTGTATTTGATGCAGGCGCATTGTGCGAAGTCAGTTGACTAACCCATCTCACAACACTAGTTTCTGCAAAGATCATCCAGAGAAATGGGGTCTGATTCCTCAATGTCCCATTCCTCAGTTTGCAGGAAAGTTTCCTCAGGTAGAGGAAATAGTATTGATAAACAATCTGAAATGTACTGCTTTCTTGTAGAAATATGATTCCTGCTGTCTAACCTCTATTTTCTGATGTCCTTCCCTAGACTTGGATGTGGGTGATTGGTCCTATGGTCATTTACTTATGTGAGAGGCTGTTGCGCTTTATCCGCTATATTCAGACTGTAAAGTATAAAAAGGTAAGCTCTCAGTAACAGTGAAGCATCAGAGGTAAAAGTAGCACTTTATCAGGTCTAAGTATTTTCTAAAAGTGGCTCTGTCTCAATTGCACTCTCAGATTGTGATCCATCCATCCAAAGTCCTCGAGCTGCAGTTAGTGAAGTCTGGATTTAAAATGGATGTTGGACAGTATATCTTCTTGAACTGTCCAGCCATCTCCCAACTTGAATGGCATCCATTTACAATGACCTCAGCCCCTGAGGAAGACTTCTTCACTGTACACATCCGCTCAGTCGGGGACTGGACCGAGAAGCTCATCAAGATGGTAGAAAAATTACCAGAGGGAAGTCAAGGGCCCAAGTAAGCCAACACACTTCATTGTTCTCCTGTTGTATGATTGTCAAAATGTGTTATGAAAACAATCCTTCCCATAAACCAGATTACTGCTTACAACACAAGTCAGTTACAAATAAGTAATTGGGGGGAGGGGGAGGTCTAATCATAAATCCAGCAGGGTTGTTCCATATCTCAGCGAAGCTAATGCTCTGGTTTCAGATTAGGTGTGGATGGTCCATTTGGAACAGCCAGCGAAGATGTGTTTGATTATGAGGTCAGCATGCTGGTGGGTGCAGGCATTGGCGTGACCCCATTTGCTTCCATCTTGAAGTCCATTTGGTATAAATTTAAGAATTCCAACCCAAAGCTACGCACCAAAAAGGTATGAACATACAAGACCTGTCAAAAAAGCGAATCATGCTATTGACTAGACCGTGTGTAAAACTCCTGAAGGGTCACAACCCTACTAATGTTTGTGGTGTTGTCCACTACAAAATTAACCCATGATGGCACTGGGAATTAGCTGATGAGTTAAATCAGGTTTATAAATGAATGCAGTGCTGCAGCCCTCCAGGACTGGAGTCTGACAATGTAGCTAAACCGTAATCCTTTATTTCTCATTACATACCAGAAAAAGCTTTGTTCTCACTACCCCCTACAGATTTACTTCTATTGGTTGTGCAGAGAGACACATGCCTTTGAGTGGTTTGCAGATCTGCTTCAGGTACTTGAGAAGGAGATGGAGGAGAGAGGCATGAAGGACTTTCTTACATACAAACTCTTTCTCACTGGATGGGATTATACACATGTAAGTCTGTTTTATCTGCTGTGATACAAACCATTTAGGTACAGTACAAAATGTGAAGGCTGTATTGTGATGATACATGCCCTACTCACTTTATTCTAGGCAGCCCATGTGATGGTGCATTTTGATAAAGACACTGATGTCATCACTGGCTTGAAACAGAAGACTCACTATGGAAGACCAAACTGGGATAAGGAATTTGAGCAAGTTCGACAAGAGAACCCCTCGTAAGTCTTAAAACATGACCATGCCATCTGTGTCTGGAAAAAATATCCTTAATCTGTCATCTGTTCTTACAGGTCAGTGGTCGGTACATTCCTGTGTGGCCCAGCTGTTTTAGCTAAGGTTTTGGAAAAGAAATGTGTGAAATATTCTAATGTTGATCTGCGAAAGACCAGATTTTACTTCAACAAAGAGAACTTTTGAGCTGTTGCTTGAAACAACTAGATTAACCAGAAGTACAAGCTCTTCAGTGTTCTGTTCTCTTTCCAGCCAGAGCTTATGAAATACCATGATGGCTGCCTGCATGTGAAGCCCTGAAATAATTCACAAACTAACTAAACTGATTTGTCTGCAGAACCTGAGCTATCTGTAGTAGTGATGGTTTCATCCTGCTGGTCAATATACAGTCATACAAACTTCAGGATCTGCCCCCAACAATCACTTTGAGCCTACTGTTCTGTATATCAACTGCTCTTTACTTTGACAGACATCTGCTTGAAGTCATTTATTTTTACTTTATATTTAGAAGGCTATATGAAGGCATATATGCAACTAGACCTCTTTATGACCTTTCTTTTCAGGAGTTATAACATTTTATTTAATCTGCTTTCTTGCCTTGTTACTGACAAGCCATGTGGTATGAAGGAAATAATTATAGTGTTCCGAGTTCAACAGTGTACTTACAAAAACGGGGGGGAGGGGGATTCATTATAAACATAGCTTTTTACTTCGTAGTGTGAGAGGGTGCATTTGGTACTGTCTTTTTTCCTTCTTAAAGAATCCACAGACAATTTTGCCACGTGTGGGGAAAGTTAGTTTCTAAGAAAGTATTTTCCTTATAGCCACACTTGATTGATCCCTTCCTTATTCGTGTTGGTTTCACGTGCACTGGCATGAAATGTTGATTGTATTTGCACTACTCAGTTTTTCCTCTTCTTTTTATTGAAAAAAAAAAAATTTCAAACAGCAAATATAGCTTTGGCAGTGCTGAAATTAAATTCTGTGTACTTTTGTGTTCCAATGGGATGAGATTCAGACACACACGCCCCAGGCATTTCCCCTTTTACTATACATTTACAGTCCAAAAAACTTTGCAACATGTAATGAACAAATAGCATGTCTTACTCTTTCAACAACTAACAAAAGAAACATGGGTATGGTCTCTGTGTTTTTATCAATCCTACAAGCATGAGGAAGAAACTTGTTTCAAGGTTTAGAAATTCCTAGCAGTGACGTCCTGAAACCACAAAACTGCAGGTTAAGCAACTGCTTACAACAAAAACTGTTACATCATGCTGCATGCACAAAAATAGAAAACCTGTCTCATTAACAGATTAACAGACTAGTTATAGACCAGGAAGACAGACAAAGCGCAAAAAAGGAAAGGGGGGGGGACCCTTTTCTCTAGAATTCTCAAGGGGCACCAGCAGTTTTCTGAATCTGCTCTTTCAGGATGAGGATACTCTGCCTCTGCTCAGGGGGAAGCATGGCAATCTGTTCTGGAGTCAGCTGGAGTACCTGCATAATTAGAGCAGCCTAGAAAAATACAGGAGAGTTGCCTTCAGTCATAACAAGGAGAAAGAAATCAGTACATTCCAATTACCTTCATAGCAATTCAATAGTTGGCAGCTTTGGAGGCTACTCACCATCGGAACCAATCTGTCAAGCACATGTACTTTTCTAAGTTAACAGTATGCTCCAGTGAAATGGGGTTAAAATATCCTGGCTATTCACCTTATTCTGCAATGCCCACTTTGAAGAGTTTGTTTCTTCCTCCTTTATATTAGAAATTCCAGTACAACAGCTGATGCATTGATTCAGATAATACACATATACAGTGGGGCAAAAAAGTATTTAGTCAGCCACCAATTGTGCAAGTTCTCCCACTTAAAAAGATGAGA
>JAODLJ010000027.1:20278305-20290472 GCA_027576115.1 Cathorops melanopus
ACATATGATATTTTACATTTTGATTTTTAATAAATTAGCACAAATGTCTAAAAACCTGCTTTCACTTTGTCATTATGAGCTATTTTGTGTAGAATTTTATGACAAAAAATGAACTCAATCTATTGTAGAATAAGTCTGTAATATAATAAAATGTGGAGAAGGTGAAAGGGGTATGCAGACTTTCCAGCTTGACTGTATCTGAAATGTAGAGGGAAAGCTGTTGATTCTGCCTTGAACATCACGCTAAACTAGGATTCGGGGGAAAGTGAACGATTAGCCTACATATTCTCAACCCTTATCTATATTTATCTATCTACCTATTTATTTATTTATTTATTTTTAAATGTAGATTCTGTAAAATGATTCCAATCTATGCGTCACTCTTTAAGATGGAAAGCATCTGATTAGTGCAGCAGCCACACAAGTCCACTGACTTCAGAAGAAACCTAAAGAATGTTGTATGATTCATTCTGCGATTTAAGAAAAAACGTACACAAATAATGTCTCATTAAAGTTACTCCATTCTCTTAACTGAAAGTGAAAATGTGTGTGTGTGTGGGGGGGGGGGCTGTCCCTTTCAAAACAGTGAAAGATGATCCAGCAACCCTACCCTCCTAATATTTCCATTTACAGATGCACTTAATGTTCTTTTCCAATTTAGCGATCTAAAAACATGCATACAGCCATTTTTATAGCACTGCAGGTCAACATGGCTCCATTTTCCAAAGACAAATATTTAAACTGCTTTTCAAATATGTACGTGTCAATAAAATGGGCAGCTTCAGAACCCTGGACAGCTCCGATATATATATATATTTTTTTTTAAAACCCATCAGTGTGATTTTAAACTTGAGCGCAAGAAAAAAAGGACATAAAGAAGCACATCCACTTGGCACAATGAAGACTTTAATGGTTGACCGGGTGTAATTAAAAATGTCTTTGACCCTCATTATTAAGATAAATCGTTGTTAGCAAAATAGGTTTATCAGGCTTGTTTGGATTTTGTACATCCTGTTGACGAAAGCATGTCATATCAGGAAATAACTGTTCAAGAGAAGTCACGGGCATAAAGGTGCCAAGCCAACATATTGTATATCAGATACTGGGACATGGTTTGGATGTCACCGTGAATATGCTGATGGAAATTTATAACGCAATCGTTCATAATAAATCAAGACGGTATAGTGGTTAGCACTGTCGCCTCACAGCACAAAGGTTCTGGGCTCGAGCCCAGTGGCTGATGGGAGCCGTTCTGTGTAGAGTTTGCATTTTTTCCCCGTGTCTGGGTGGGTTTGCTGCGGTTTCCCCCACAGTCCAAAGACATGGTTATGCTAATTGGTGGCTCTACATTGACCGTAGGTGTGATTTTTTTTTTTTTTTGTCTCTATGTGTCAGCCCTGCGATGACTTGGCGACTTGTCCAGGGTGTGCCCCGTCTCTCGCCCATAGTCGTCTAGGATAGGCTCCAGTTTGCCCGCGACCCTGCACAGGATAAGCGATTACGGATAATGGATGGATAATTCATCGTTTTTCTGGGATCACATTGTATTTAACAATTAGCCTACTATAGGTTACTCTATTACGTCTAGTAATCTTTGTCTTTTGTCATAGAGCTCTGAAAATACAACACGTTTAAAACTCTCTTCAGTATCGCCATACATCACTTTGAACATGCTCATGGCATTACTTTCACATAGAAAGTTACATACAACGCTGCCTTCAACTAACTTATAAAAAGGCTATAAATTATCTGTCCTTAATCTGACTGGTAAATGCGAAAGCTTTTTGCAAATGCTGAATAAATATATTTGAAATTAGATAGGACTTTCATGAATATAGAAGTATGAATATAGAATATAGACCTTTTATTTGTCTCATCTAATTTTAACTAAATACGGACTGGTTAGAATAGATTAGTTAAAGTTAAGCTCGGGGCTTTCAATATAGTAGTATACTCATATTATTCCTAATCAATAATATAAATCAAGTGAATCATTAAACAACACCTATCGGCTCATGCAACAGACTGCTTCCTGCGAGCGCAAATGGTGCACATGGACTGATTATAACAAAGCTCATCCAGTATTATTTCTTACTCAGGCCAGTTAAGGCTTTGACACGAAGTGAACAATAGAGGTCGCTAAGACTTAAGACTAAACCGACCTTATTTACACAAATGATCGAATCCCAGTTAAATTGGAATTTAAGACTCCCTGTTCACTGATCTTTATAATACACCATAACAAAATTAGTCGTGAACTATAATATCTGCTTCATTTAATTGGATCCATACATAATATGATTAATCAGCAGCGCGCGCGCGCGTATGTGTTTTTTGTTTTTGTCCGTGTTTTTTCGCTGTAAAACGCGGGGGTTGGGGAGGAACAGCATGGACCAGGATTAAAGAGTAGGCCTATTTAAAAGAGGGTGTAGTTTGCTAAAAATGTATATATCAATTACGTGTTCCATATGTCGCTTATTATGAATGATTATGAATGCCATAATCATATTCCTGGTGTTTATTTAGCAATAACGGGATCTTAGTGTCACCCTAAAGCCCCTTTTTTTCACATGACCCGAGAATGGTTCTGTATGGCTGTCAAATGGTGTGTGTTTGGTTTGATTTGATTTGATTTTCACCGGTGGCACCGAAACTATAGATTTGAGGTATGACTGCTTGCTGTGGAGGATTTTGCCAGAACGCGTAGATGATTATAAGGGAAGACGGTTATTATTTCAGAGAGCGCATTAATTAGAGAAAACGTCTGGTTCCACTGGGGCTCGAACCCAGGACCTTCTGCGTGTAAAGCAGACGTGATAACCACTACACTATGGAACCGCTTGGAAAGCTATTTGACAAAGACTCTGATATAGGCTAAGCTCTACCATGAGGCTCTTATTGCTTAATAAGTTAATGGTTCATAGGTTATATTATGATACGGCGTATGTACTTATTTTAATATTTATTCCATCATGATTATCTTTATATACTTCACAGTAACTGTAAATATTGTCCAAATGGACCCGACATGACGTTTCCACCGAGAGCTCCACGTGACTGTCAACTTTAGTGAAGCAAACATTATCGTCTTTAGTAGCCGACATAAGCGCAACGTCAACGTGCCACAGAACAGTCAAGAGATAGTAAAGTGACATCGATATCGCGAGCCGATAACCGACCGTTGCTTACTCGCGGAAGAAATTCCGTTGGCATCACGCTAATATAGCTGTCTCCTTGAGGCCTGTTTCTGTTAAGTTAGCTTCCGCTTGTCTCTGTCATCCACTGTTTCGCAATCTTTCTAACCATGGGTAAAATTCTTCACTTGACTCTTGCGACAAGGTGAGAAGTCACTGGAGTTTCTGAGAGACAAAAGAGTGTAAAAAGGAATAAACATTCATCATGAACAGTAATAGTCTAAAGCAACAAGTAGAAATTTGAGAAAAACAAGGAGGAAGCACTGTTTATATTATGTTTATATTATATTATGTTTAATTACATTTTTATTTATTTTGTTTTAATTATTACTACATTTAATATAAAGGTAAAATAACAGTGCAGGACCCTATGAACCTCCTCAGTACAGTTAATAATACAATAGTGTACAATAATATTTTGCCTATTTACTGAAGCCACATAGATTTCTATTCCTGAACTTTTTACCACCAGGACACATAAGGAAGGTCAAAGGTGGCATGCTGAGTTGTTCTTGAATTTGAATTTGGGTTAAACCCATTCAATTTTAGTGACCAGGCACATGGACTAATATCTTGAAGAACTATCATATAATAAACATAATAAGTTCATTGGCATGGTGGTGTAGTGGTTAGCACGGTCACCTCACAGCAAGAAGATTCTGGGTTTGAGGCCAGTGGCTGATGGGGGCCTTTCTGTGTGGAGCTTGTATGTTCTGTCTGTGTGGGTTTCCCTCACAGTTCAAGCTAGGCTAATTGGTGACTCTAAATTGACTGTAGGTGTGAATGGTTGTTTGTCTGTATGTGTATGACCTTGTGACTTGTCCAGGGTGTACCCTGCCTCTTGCCCATAGTCAGCTGGGCTCCAGCTTGCCTGTGACCTTGCACAGGATAAGTGGTTAGATGGATGGAACTTTGGTGGCTGTTATTTCCATTGCTTTTTGTGTAATAAGTAATGTCAGCTTACCAGATTCAGATGCCCTTTCAGAACTAGGTCTTGAATCCAATCCACTGCAAAAGTATTGTAAAAAGAGTGCCCCCCTCCCCCATATGTTAACAAATGTTATATATTGTTCAAAAACATCAAATATCATTTGATATTTATTAGCACAAAAATTACATGGACATGCAAAAAAAATACAGTTAGTCTATTATATAATATAATAGATAAATAATAAAGTTTTTTTTTGTTTTTTTTTTTGGTAAGTAGAGTCCAGCACAAAGCATGTTTGGAGGGCTGGACTTTGTATTTTGTCCAGCTGAGATGGTCTGACAGCAACCAGCTTTACAGCATGTACAAAATGTAGTTCACAGCTGAGCTCATTGCTGATATGAAAAATGGACAGAGGATCATTTATCAACATTTATAAACAAACTGCTTCAGTGAAAGGGTTCTTGCCGTGACTTCAACCAGATTACAGGGGCCGGTGACATTTTAAACACTGAAAGTGAATGAACCATTTTACCAACGAAGACAAAATGCAAAACTATTCTAAAGCACCCAGGAACTTGCTGTAAATAAACGAATCAGTACCGCGCACAGTCGAGTGTATACATACTCACCTGTATAGACTCGGCAGGCTTTAGGACCCAGGAAGCGCGATTTGCTTCTCCAGCTGCTGCGGTCAGAACAGGCGATGAGGGAAGATCGCGGCGAGAAGCCCAACATTCACGCTGCCTTTGAATTATTCGCCAAATCGCTCTGTTAAACCGAGACGAGCGCTACACGCAGAGAGCTGGTTTTACAGTCTGTTTGTGAGCACTTCCTGTTAAAAGGCATAGAACAGGCGTCCGGGCCGTTTAGGTAAGTGAGGTAAGGCAGGCGGCGCAGCACCATGTGATTAACAAAGGCGCTACTGGCGAGCGAGGGGCATTAAAGGGGGCACTAGGAAACGCTATGCATGGCTACGGGCAACTCCGGAAACTTTGCAGGCTGCGCAAGTGTACGAAAGTCCTGATTTACTGTAACCCAGGTTCAATTATTGACCAACTGAGACTACTGCTTATTTGGCATTGCCTTGCAAAGTAGGGTCTACCGTTAGGTTTGAAATTTGCGTGCGGCTAGTGATAGCTAATGGTCACTCATCTGCAGCATTGGGTGGATTGGGACACGATGTAGCGTGTGTTTTTAGGCCTACAAAGGCGATGAGAGCGACAGCCAGCCGTGGTCAAAGCGGCCACGGTGTGCTTAATTAAGGCCACTTTATCATGCTTTCTTGAGTATGGAGACATTTTGCATCATCTCAACCTGTCACCATGGGAAGGAGGTGTCTAATGCTTATAAACCGTACTGTCCCGTATCCCGCGGATCCGCCTTCACCGGCGCGCGCGCGCACACACACCCCTCCGCTGAAACCTTCCCGTGCTACTAATACAGGTCGCTAATAAGAGATCCTCAGCAAGTCAGGTCAGTTAGGCCAGTGCCCCAGGGCTGTTTTGTGTCCAACTTTGGACGTGAAGTCGCAGAGAGAAGCAGACCTGTCGCTCATTTTCACAAACACTTAGTGCACGAAACCTGTCCCTGAGTCTGATTAATCTCAGGTCTGAGTGTGCTGTGCTGAGGCACAGACTCATGTCTCACAGTCAGTTCAGAAGTGGAGCTTTAAACGCAGCTTTCTCAGCTCTGCCCTTATGAAACCTGTCTGATCAACAACACCTTTTCCTGCCTGGATGATAAAGTTTGCACAGCTCTATGTGTAGGATGTTTCTGTGGAAGGCACTTTCTAGCGCATAAACATGTGATAGTCTGTCTTGAACTGTGTGGATTCACAGACGACCTGTTTTTCTGTGGCTGGGGTCACACATTTGTGTTTGTGAGCTTAAGAAAGATAAACAGCTTATTGTCTGCTATTTGAGCACTGCAGTGTTTCCTATATTTATGTTTGTGAAACACACATACATATACTCCCATCAGTTACACAACAGGTGTATGCAGATGCTTATGTGATAATTTGGTTTATTCTCACAGATCATGGTGTTCAAGGTGTATCAGTTTTGGCAAGGCTGTCCTTGGCACATCGGTCCCCTATTATTGTGTACACATAGTTATTTGCTTGTCATCAAGAACAAGTCAGCGCTGAATACAGCCATTGGCAGTTCTAGGCCTAATTACTGACATGCTGTGGTCTGATATTGTGCATTTTCAAGGAATTTCTTCTTGGGGGGAAATGGTTTAGAAGTTGTGGCATAGTGGATAGTGCACAGCTCTCACAGCTCCACGGTCTCTGATTTGACCGTAAACTTGGATTACCATCTATATGGAGTTTTGCATGTTCTCTCTGTATTTGTGTGGGCTGCTTTTCGGTTCTCTAGTTTCCTCTTAGGTCTCAAAACATTCCAGTTGGTGGAATGGCAATTCCAAATTTCACTTAGGTGTGAGCGAGCATGCAAATGTGTGGATGTTTCCTTATGATGGATTAGCATCCAATCCAGGGCCCATCCCAGAATTAAATGGTTACTGACAATGAATGAATGAAAAGCCATCAATGTGCAAGAAAACAAGCCATTTTCTGGTGTCTGGCTCTTAATGGTGCTTCCCCCGCAAACATAAAGGCTTCATTGAGCAGTGTATTCAGCACACTGTTAAAGTTGTGGTTGTAAAGTCACACTGTGTCTGGCCAAAACCCAAATGATGCAGTCTGTGTGAAGATGAAAGGAAAAAGGCATGACCAGGAAGAGTTAGCATGTAACCAAGAGGCTGGCTCTATAAGGACAGAATGCACAATTATACAATAAGTGTTCCTTGCTAACTTCTTTAGTTTTGAAAACTTTAACTATTAACTCTCTTCATCAAACTCCAACCAACTCTTCATCAGTTATGGATTATATTACTCATGACATTCAACATTACTTCACGTCAGTGGATGCTGTAAACTGAGCTATATATTTCAATATTTTAGGTAAACAGATGAAAATCACTTAGAATGTATTTTTTCCTGACATACACCTCCCAGTATATAGTGTGTTTACTTTTGTATTTCATTAGTGACAGCATTTAGCTAGAACAGTATGTATGAAGCAAAACACATTCTGCGCGGTCTTGTCAATCACCTCAGATTTTTTTCCTGAGGTGAAAATGTGAGAATAGTTTACACTTATCAGAAGAGAGAGACCGAGATGGAACCTGCCATTGTATTCTTGGGACCCTGGACAAAGATTATATACATTTATGAACCTTGCCTTTTAACTTTTAAAATGGCAAATATTTGTGTTATTAAGTGCTGCCTTGGGAAGAGCCAGTAACCATGGAGCAATGATATAAGACAATATGATATGATGTGTGCATAATTTTGTTGAAAGCGGGGGAAATAAAGGTGCTGGCTGATTTTGTCTGTCTGCGTGCGAAGTCGAGAGCTGTGAAGTATCCCTCGAACTTGCTGACAAACTGTTAACTATGATGAAGTGATGAGCATCTTTAACATATAGGGTAACCTCTTTATTGTTTTTTTTTTAATAGACTTGTGCATAGACGACAAATAGATGGAGCTTTCCTTTAATTTTTTTTAACAAGACTTTATTATTTGAGTTATTAAAGCAATGTACACGAATGGTGATGCAGATAAGCAATGGAAAATAACTTTTTGTAAAAAAAAATTTCATATATGTATCTTTACTTCTAAATGAAATGATCTTATTGATCGTAATATTGTATGGTTTACAATTATTTCAGATGCATGTAGGACCTGACAGTATAGTTTTAGGATTAGCATAACTGTGAACCATTACACCTACTTTCATTCAAATCTACTCAAATATGAACGTGTGTCCCTTCTATAATAACAAACTCCAACCAATGTTCAGGTATATAAGTAATTAGATAACTGAACCATTGAAGCCTTTGATGTAATTAATTGGCATGTTCCACATTATAATCTCATAAAACCTTCCCATCAGATTCCACAAGTGTTTGGAAGAACCTGTTGTAGAATGAGAAGAATGTGGCCATGAGGATATAACATGTCGATGTGGATATGGAAGAGTATTTCTGTATTGCAAGTTGAGTCTGCTGCTCGTACGAAATTTAAGGATGTGGTATTTGTTGGGGAACAAGTGGAGGAAAGTTGTTTTCTTCAGAGATTTGGTCTGTGCGCCAGTCTAGAAATAATCCAGACAGTGGCCTATAGATTGAAATGTTTCTCCCTTCATCATGGTTGATGTGGTAGTGTGCAGAACTCGTGCATGGGTCACTTGGAGTGGTAGTATTGTGATGTGAGTTCACAGCTTGCAGAGGGAGACAATTAGCCAGCACCTCTTCAACTCTCTTTCTCTCTCTCTTTTTCTTCCCGCCTGCTTTCAGCAGACTTCACAAAACGTGACCGGGAAATATCCTCTAAATAAATCATGTGTAGAATATATTCTTGTATTTTCAGCATTGCTTGTGAGAAACGTAGCGTATTCACAATTAGTCGGCGTATTTACACTTTGTGACTTAGAGAAGGGTTTTTCTTTCTCTCTCTGTCTCTCTCTCTCTCCAGTTTAGCGCACCGTTGCGATCCCCTTTCCCCTTGAGCGGCTGGACTCGAGCGTTGCATGCCGGTACTTGCAGTCCCTGCTCCTCCCTTCTCAGAGGCACGAGCGCCAGGGTGTGGGGTTTCGAGTACTACAACTCCCATACTATCGCTCCTTCCATCTCCCCCTCTCTCCCACCAGACCAGAAGCCTGTGAGCTACAGCACGGCTTGTCTTGACGAAACCCCCTCCCACCACCACGGACTTTCGGAACCGAAAATCGTCGAGCTTATTGAATTGCTACCAACAGGATTAAAATCCTTTCCTCTCGATGCACCCATAGCTCCCTTAATGTGACTCCAGCGGGTTGGTGTTTGTTAGTACTGTTTGACATCGTTATCTGGCTCGCTAATTACCTTTGGGGAATTATTCAGTGGACAGACACATCGGGTCTGGGCTGTGCTCTGTTCTCTTCTGTTCTGTTGGAACACCGCGGATACCGGATTGGTCCGATATGGGACGAATGAAATACCGTATCGGAGATATTTCCGTGCGATGATGACACACGGCTTGTCCTTAACATTTGCAAACAGTGTAATAGAGATCGATAGTTGCTTCGAGGAGACTTTACTGCGCAGGGATCTGAACGTTGCAGCTTCACCGTAAAGCACATTGCCAAGTAAGGTTACAGCCCTTTCTGACATCGACGATCACAAGTAACACTGGGTAGTTCTCTGTAACTAACACACTGTACATTTTGAAGCAGCCATTGGAGGGTGAATGTAGAGAGTTATAGCCCAAAGTATGTTTCCTCATGTGGCTGATATCAGCCTCGCACTAGTGTTGTCTTTAGCTTTCTCTCTCTCTCGATTGATCTGCGACGAGAAAGGCGTTGTAGTTGGACTCCACACTCGTGGGCACCGAGACATGCGGCCAGGCTGTTTCAGTTCGGACATTATTTGGCATATTAGTTGATGCTCGACATGACTGCTGTCCATCGGAAGGGACGCGTGTTTGTGCTTAGTTTTTGCCTCTGTCGTGGCCACACGAGTGTGCAGATCAACAACACTGCTGATTTTCTGCGCGAAGTCTTTTTGGGATCATACCTCCGTTGAGAAGCCCTCGATCGCCCTATTCGTGTGTGCCTCACCCTTTCAACTATGCCGATCGCGAGGAGTTTGTTTCATTGATTGGCCTCGTTTTCCAAACACAACATTTCCACCTGAGAATCGGCGACGTCTTTCTGTATTGTGTGATCGCTTAATTGTTCATCAGGCTCGGTCGAGCGAGCGGACTAGTCCGAGTTTCAGCATGGGGGCATTTATTTTTAATCTCGCAGAAAATCCTTTTTGGTCTGTTATCATGGGGAAATCGGGGGTCTTTTTACGACATTTGGTTTCAGTCGTGTATCCTTGTAGCGTCTCCTTTGTGTGTGTGTGTGTGTGAGAGAGAGAGAGATCTGGGCTGCGCTGCGCTGCCGACACAACGGGAGAGAGTGGGTTCAGGAGCCGAGCTTGTGTTTCTCTGCTCTGCCTTTTACATCTCCGTCCTGAACACTATCAAAAAGTGACGCTTGACTCCAGCGCGTTGACTAATGTTGTTGTTCTGCAGCTGAATTTAGCTTCCTCGAATGATGTATGTCAGCAAAGTAACGAGCTCTGGTCAGTACACCACCGAAACCGGCGACGGTGAGAGCTCATGTGGGCCGATAAACTTTACTAATAGACACCCTGGTGTCCGTTATCCAGACTCGGCTGACCTCTGAGAGGAGTAGCGCGCAGGCTGTGTGTGTGAGAGAGAGAGACCCAGAGGCTAAAGTTCGTGTTTTCCCAGGCGTTTTTACACACACATCAGTAATTTAGCAGCCATCTCCCGCTCGTGTTTGTGCAGAGCTGTTTTTGATCAGATTTTTTTTATTTGATTTGTTTATTCAATATTAAAATGTTTGTGCAAATAACAATATATGGGTGACACAAGAAAGTACATGTACTTATTTCCATTGTGGTCCATTAATGCACAGTGATGCACTCGTCAGCTTTAAATGTTGTTATTCTTAATACTCTAGCGATTTTTAGAGAAATTATTTCTTGTGCTAGTCAAGGATATTATCCACTGTTAATACTGATATACTGTAAATAGCACCTCAAATGCTATAAGTCACTTTGGATGTCCTGTAGGTAGGTGTGTGTGTGTTTTTTGTTCATGGAAAAGCTTCTTCCTGCATTGTTTATTGGGTGAAGCCAAGTTTCAGCCTGCTTTCTCTAATTGTATGGTGGCTTGCTTTTGGCTTAGCTTTTTGAAGCTATGAGACAAACATCATTCCTCTCACATTTATTCCTATCCTTGGCAAGTTCTCCCCAAACTCATGCTTTCTTCTCCAAATAAATCTGATATTCTAATATCCGTTACGCTTCACAACACTTGGTATCGTCAGGGAATTTCTCAAGATTCTAACTAACTGTTGTTTTAAATGAGTTGAATTGGATTAAATGGGAGATGATAGTGCTGGGGTGGAACTACACCTGTGACCAGTGTAAATAATAGCTTACTTTTCACAATTAAAAAAAAAAATCTACTGTTTGCGTCCCTATCAAGTTTAAGCAGAAATAGTTACATTGATAGAACCCTGGAGCAAATCTTTTATGGGTTAACTTTTGAGAAAATCTTCACTGCTTTAACCAGTCGATCCTGGGATTTTTCTTGACATTATGTTTAAAAATATACTAAATTTGATGGATTTTGAGCATGAAGCAATTATGTAAAATTCATTAATTGATGTACTTTCAGATGTAAACTGCAATATGGCAGTAAAATGTCTGCAGTCAGCAGCTGTATTTACAAGACCCACTGTCATGCAAGGCTTAAGTGGTTTTGGTTCAAGGTTGGTTACCTTTGCATGTCCACTCTGAAGGAGTACAGCAAAAGGATAACACTGTTGGGAGAAAAAAAATACAGTCAAATGTGGGTTGATAGAGCAGCATAGGATTTCTGACATGGAAAAACCCCCAATTTTTTATTTAACTGATTGTGGGGTCCCACCCCCACACTTAGTTTACCTGTTTCTAATTCTAAAGCCTTGTAGCTCTTCCATGATTTAAGAGTGTACATGTCTGAAGTATTATATACTTTCACTGAGAAAATGGTGAGTTTACTGAATCAGGATGCCCCTTCACTCTATTTCCCATCCACCCACTGAATGCAGGCACTTGCTTCTCTTTGGGTATGAATATCAGATTAAGTACATATAGCTCATTTTATCTGCATTTAAGTCTTTGACAGACCCTCACTCTCAACATTTAAAAGATCAGATTAAGATTTTCAGTTCAGGTGAGTTATCTTGAAACTAATATTTGCTTTCATTTAATGGACAGACATCAGTAGAAATATTGTCTAGGTTATAGAAATATTTGGTTATTATTTTACAAACTGTGTTGTATGATGCCGTCTATGGTCAATATATTTATTCCATCTCAAGTCTCAGTTTAAAGGAAATTGTGACATCTTTTGTAGGAAACTCTTTAACAGGAAG
>JAODLJ010000027.1:21006746-21017143 GCA_027576115.1 Cathorops melanopus
GGCCCTCACCGGCCACAGGGCTCGAACCTGGACCTTCTTGCTGTGAGGCGACAGCGCTAACCACTACACCACCGTGCTGCCTCCTCTCCTCACTCATGTAAATGTAATTATTGTATAGTTCAATAGCAATTATGAGCATCTTTTCTTAATTGTAGATAATCTAAAATTACAGCAGATCGATATCAAGTAGTTCTTATGTCCGATAATATTCTATCAGAACTATATAGTAATGATGTAAAGTGAAAGCGCTGGTTCACTGCTGTCCACCAGGCATCCAGCAGAATCACACCATAATAAATGTTGTGGTGTTGTTTCTGGCGCATGGCATGTGGCATCAAAGAAAGGAATAAATATGTATTTGTAACTGCAATGTATATATCATTTTTGGTCTCAATGTCACAAGACAATTCTGTGAAAGTTATGCAAGATCTTGAGTTGTTGTTTTTTTTTTTCGCATTTCAGCCAGTGTAGTTCCAGGCCAGCTCGGCCACATGGCGACAGGGCTGTAGTGGAGGCTAAAACGCACAAACAACGTTTACGCACCTCTGACTATATTTCTGAAACAGTGTGTACACACCTCTAAATCGTTTACTCAAATTTAAAATTTGCTAGCATTAGTGTTTCCTATTGTTTTTACCAGAGCAAGATGTAAAACAGTATAGCAGTTATTGCCTATGGGAGAGAGGAGACATAATAGTTATTGCCCACCACTGAGGAGACATAGACTTGGCCCGAGCGGAAGTCTCCAGCAAGGAGCGCTGATTGCAAGGTCCCATATAATCAAAACTCCCAGGCGAGTAGGGGAGGGGATTCCCCAACCAGGGCTGTGTGCAGTGTGTTAGCGCGAGCATGTAGCCTATGGGAAATGAATAGTGTGTTGGATTAGCACAAATCCCATGTTTTGGAAAATTGAAAATGTTGTCTTGGGCCCCTCTGGGGCATCATCAACCCATGTGCAAAGTATGGAGTATGTGTGTCCAGCCATGTTGATTTGCACAGGTGAACAGACAGAGAGACAAAGAGCCTTCCTTTAGTAGTATAGATATGGACACGAGTGTTTTACTGGGAAATACACCACTCGTATTTTTCATATGAGCTCCATCCGGGACATGGAGAACCAAAAGCGGGACACAAATCTCTATTTGTCACTTGTGAGGAAATCAATTAATTGTTTGGATAAATTTGGGGAGTTTTTGTTTGTGAATGTGTCGATATAATAAAAAGAAAATCACATGTTGGCTTGAAGATATGAAGTTTATCTTATTGTGTTGAAAAACTCATATTTTTCATACGAAATACATCACGGATCTGAGTGACATATTGAAATAATATTGGCTGGCATTGAGTGGGATATCAGATATATTCCATTCAGCTAGCATGATACTGAATGAGTTGAAGACAAGTAGCTGAATGGAATATATATGATATACCATGAAAAAAAGCCAGCCAATATTATTATTATTATTATTATTATACAAACACATCCCTTTCAGGTGTTCAGCGTGTCTTTCTCTTTCAAAATTCTCTCAAAATCTTCCGTATTTAACGAAGCAAACCTGGTGGACATGTTTGTTTACAAATTGTCACAGTCACTCGTAAGCATGGAAGTTTTACATCTCCGACATGTGACATCATGTTATCTTGACAACCATGCAATACCGTAAACCATATTCAATGCTCATTTTCTATTGGGTAGAGTGACGTGACACACGTAGGATAAGCGATATGCTAACAATATCGCATGATATCAAACCAAATGAATGAAACCCACTAGAAGGGAATAGAGCATGTTTTTATTCCATCGGAAAAGTGTCCTGTATGTATAACAATTCCCGATATTTCACTTTGATGATGTCACTCCAAGTGTTTTCCCTCTGACTAGACAAAATGGCGAACTGGTTGAAAATTTAAATTCTTTTCATTAACTCGTGTATTTTTTATATATAAAAATATTTTTAATATAAAGAACATTTCACAGTGGTGTGAAGATATGTTCACGCCTTATAAATAAACTTCATATCTTCGCACAACCGTATAATATCCTGTATGCACTATGGGTCAATTTAGATCAATTCTATAAAGTATATTAAAAAAAAAAACTATGATCAGACGTGAGTCTCTATTCTAATTAGTTTGAAACACACCTCATTCCTGCTCCAACTTCAGCTTCATAACTGCACCGACTTTCTAACACTCCATTTCTATCTTCATTAATCCTCATCCAGGCCCCAGGACCAAACTGGAGATTAATGGAGAGGATTCGAAGCTTTTCCGATGATTTCTGCATAATGTCTGAACTCGAGGCCAAATGAGATGATCATATTTGACTGTTTTCAATGCAGCCAGTTGCTTTACATACTTCAGATTATTTGCTGCTCGTCTGAAACACATTCTCATGAAGCGCTTTACTCATTTCTCCTCATGGCCTCGAGAGCTGAATTTTTACCCATTAGCATGTGAATATTTGCTGGTGTGATCAGTCAGCCAAAACATAATGATGCATGAGATAATTCTGTCTCAGAGCTGACTGGTTGATGAGTCTCATAATTAATTATCATGCGCTGCATTTCAGATCAAGAGGAATGGATGCTAATTGCTAATTTCAGGTCTCATTGATGCAAATGTGCATGGTTTTATGGTATGTGAGTGGCACTGGGAGATTTTAATAGTTTTATGATTGATTAATGATGTTAATAACCATAAATAATATGGTGATATTGTATATGTGCACACCTTATTTACTCTTTTACACCTGTTGCACCATTTTAAGTTTTGTACGTTGGTGAGTCCATGGATTTTGACATCTTAAATGAAACAGTTGTTGATTTTAATGTCATACCAATGTTGTAACCATGAATCAAAGCAATTTTGAAAAAAAAAGTCTGATTTGTGTGTTAATGTTGTGCTTTTGGTGTTAAATTGGTTTACTTGGTAATTGGACAGCTTGGTACGGTAACCTCTCAGTCCATTTGAAATCAAGAATTGCTCGTCTGGTACAGACAGCAATGAAAGTGATAGGGAGGTCTGAAAAGCTGCCTCTGCAGGCCATCTATGAGCAGTCTGTGCTTAGACATGCACAGAGAATTTTGTCTGATGAGTCCCATGTCCTCCACTCTGAATATGAACTTCTACCATCAGGCAAACGCTATAGAGTCCCCTACTGCAGGCTTAACCGCTTCAAAAATGAATTTTTGCCAACTTCAGTCAGAGTTTTGAATGCTTCTAAGGCCAAAGGTGTTGTGCAATAGGGCTAAGGATGGTTCATCATGGTGGTTTTTGGTTGTGTATTTATACTCATGGTTCTGTGTGCGTGGGTGCATGTGTTGTATATGTTTTTATGTTTACCTGCAGGTGTGTGTCTGTACATGTCTGTATGTGTATTGATATTTATTAGTGTGTTTGTATATTGTCCTTAGTGTCTGCATGTGTATTGATATTTATTAGTGTGTGTCTGTACATGTTGGTATGTGTATTGTTCATTTATTTATTCTCTATGTAAGCAGCATTGTAGCAGCAATGAAGTCCATGATGAATTTCCCTTTGGGGACAATAAAGTGCATCTCATCTTATCTACAGAAGCATAAAAACGTGCCTATGACTTTTTGTTTGGTTTTTGCAGGATCCCAGTTCCGATACACATCACTGTGCCGTACTGCTCATTAGAAAAATGTTTCTGGCCAGTGACATCAAGATGATTGTGTGAGGACTGTGCTTGATCAATGGTGTACAGTATTTCTAGCATCACCCAATATGACTGTTCAGCATGATGAGCAAGTTGGAAAGAGTAGTCAAATTCACCACAATATGTAGTTACAATGCAGGTCACTTGTCAAATAAAGGCTAACAAATTTGTGAGATTGCATTCTAGACTGTACTGCACTGCATGGTAAAATACACCATAAGACTGACAAAACATGGCGTATTCAGGAGGAGGAAACAATGCTTTGGTCATGCCTTCACTAAACAAGTATTACCGTATAAAATTTCTATTTTAATTGCATCTAGATCAATTCAGTTATCTTTCATAAGGCACCTAAAACATAATTTTTCCCAATACCATAATATTTCAGATATGAATTACTGACAACATAATTTCACACACTCTTACCTGATAGCAGATGGAGCAGATGTCATTGTGTTGCTGCAGCTGCTGTTCAGAGGCTGTAGGCAGGCTCTTGATCTTGTTGACGGCATCGCGGCGGAGTAAAAAGCTTTGCCAACCCAGCTGTGCTCGCAGCCACACGTTGTAGTAGGAGTGTACAAGGACGATGGTGGAGCCCATCACAGTCCATTCACCAAACACTGTCTCACAAACGCCGTATGCTACTACACACAGAGCCACCACAAACTCCAGCATCCGGTAGGTGCCATTCACGCAGTAGATCACGTCATCCATGTTCTCCATTGGCACCTTGCGCAACTCCTCCACCATGAAGAGCACATAGATCAGCAATGTGCCCAACACCTTGGGAAACAAAAAGAAGAACAGATGGGAAGAGAGAATTAGAAACAAACTCCAAGTGTAATGTTGTGTACACTAAAGGAAATGCTGGCATTTATATCTGATCAATTGCACGTCCTCAAATTTAGGGCAGGATCATAGGGTGTTTATTAATCAAAAATTAAATTGATTTAAAACTCACTCATGACCAAGCTTAGATTTGAGATAGATAGTTAATTGTAAAAATGTGCATACACTGTATTACACTTATGCATGTAATCTGTCATGCCAAGTTCACAATACTGAACTGCAAGTTAAAATAAAGGTCATATTACAAACCTGATTCAAAAAAAAAAAACACATTAACACTAAAGATTTTTTTAGGTTCCTTAAACTACAACCCTGATTCCAAAAAAGTTGAGATGTTGTGTAAAACAAATGAAATGAAAACAGAATGCAATGACTTGCAAATCCCTTTCAAACTATATCCAATTGAATACAATAGAAAGACAAGATACTAAATGTTCAAACTGACAAACTTTGTTTTTTTTTTTTTTGTAAATATACACTCATTCCTAATTTGATGCCTGCAACTTGTTCCAGAAAGGTTGGGACAGGGTCAATAAAAGACGGGACACACACACACACCCCCGTTTGGAACATTCTACAGGTTAACTGGTAATTAGAAAGGCTCAGTCAGTCATTCACAAGAAAGGATGGCTTGAGGTTTACCACTTTGTGAAAAACTGCATGTACAAATAGTCCAACAGTTTAAGAACAATGTTTCTCAAAGTACAATTGCTAGGATTTAGGGATTTCACTAACGACAATCCATATCATCAAAAGATTCAAAGAATCCAGAGAAAACTTTGCATGAAGGGGCAAAGCTGAAAACCAACACTGAATGCCCGTGACCTTTGACCCTTCAG
Organism: Cathorops melanopus; assembly: GCA_027576115.1. Lineage (NCBI taxonomy): Eukaryota > Metazoa > Chordata > Actinopteri > Siluriformes > Ariidae > Cathorops > Cathorops melanopus. The sequence continues at coordinate 21,012,117 of JAODLJ010000027.1, forward strand.
GTGATGATCATGGAGTCTCACATCAAAGGCGACGCACGAGTACCCTGTGACATCTAGTGAAGAGTTCTTTTGTGGGAAAGCAATCCTTTCCTGGAACAGCAAACTTTGCTGCAAGTATATACAGCACTAGCATCTAGACAGGTACTGGCACTGGCTTTCCTCCTGGCCCTTTTCTCATTAAGCTGCCTTGTCCTATTTGTTTCGAATGCGTCAATACCCTTTTGGCATGTTTGTTGCCACTCCATACAATCGTAAGCGTTAGCATCTCAGGAGTTAGTATCGATGCTGCATGCCTTGAGATTATGTTTCAGTGTATCTTTATAACGGAGTCTTGGCCTTCCAATTGGTCTTTGTCCCTTCTTTAATTGGGAATAAAACACAGCTTTGGATATCCTGGTATCCTCCATTTTAACTAGGTGGCCTACCCAACACAACTGTGCCTTAATGATCTGACATTCCACGCTGGAGACACCACAGCGCTTGAGAACTTCAACGTTAGAAACCTCAACGTGCCATTTAATAGCACATATAGATCTCAGGCAGCACTGTTGAAATTGCTCCAGAAGCTGAATGTGGTGGTGGTAGGTTGTCCAGATCTCACAGCCATATAGGAGCATAGTGAGAACTACTGTTTTCTACACATTGATCTTAGTTTGAAGCTGAGCACCATGTTCATCCCACAATCTGTCTCAGTGCACCAAATGAGCTACTAATTTTAGCCAGGCGCTGTGTGAGTTCATCATCCAGAGTTGCTGAGCTTGCTCGGATACTACCAAGATGGCAGAATTTCTTCGCTGACTTTAGAGCTGTGTTATTGATTGTGACCACAGGGTTTACATGAGAGTCACCAGGAGCTGGCTGAAGCATGACCTCTGTCTTCTTAAGACTAATTGTCAGGCCGAATCTTTCTGATGCACGAGCAAACTTGGTTGTAATCAGCTGGATGTCCTCCAGAGTATGGGCCACTAGAGCACAGTCATCTGCAAAAAGCAGGTCCCTAATCAGCATTGACTGTCTTTGTGCGACCCTGAAGACATCTTAAGTTGAACAACCCACCATCATACCAAAATTGCATATAAACCCCTTTGTCTAAATCTCGGAATGCATCCAGTAGCATAAGAGAAACATTTGACCTTGCTGAAATATTGATGGATCAATTTGGATCAGTTTCAAAATCTAAATCAGTTCCTCTGCTGGCTCCATATAAATCCTAAAACAAAACATTCAACCACTTGTTCATGAGATATCATGCTAAGAAGAATCTTAAATCTCTGACAGATGAACAAACACAGCAAAAATGGGCCATGAGCTCCTGAAAATGAATGCTCAATATGACAAACAGGAAGGAAGCTACTGAAGAAAAAACATTTCAGACATTTGATGCTACTGTGACTGATACTGTCTAATACATTTATCATCTGGTTTCAATGATGAGTCAGTATAAAACTAACAAACATTCAGACACTTAACATATCATACTAATGAGAATCTCAGACAGATGGACAAACTGAAAAAAATAAAGTCTCCCTCAGTCAGTGGCAGAAGCAGAAAAAGTTCAAGCTCGTAGGTTTTTCATTTGATGCTGCAGTAAACTTACTTTTACACACGTCAAATACCTATTAGTATGCGTGCACATCAAAGTGTATCCACAATCTACCTGCAAAGATGTAAGGATACTGGAGGAGATGATGATGAGAAGCCAGAAATCCATGTGGAAGAACTGGCAGATCATGTAGGACATGTAAGCTGGGAATACGAGGAGAAACAGGCACAGACTGACTGCACGGAAGTGTTTCCACAAGCTCCTGCAAAAAATGTTCAAGTTGACGTTAGAGAAGAAAAAAAGAACAAAGTATTACAAATAGAATGACAGACAGGGAAATAAAAATAGTTGACGAGAAAAGTTGGTGCATTAAACTTAAAAGTGGTCTGGGGATTGATAAATGTATCTACTAGGCTGGAGAACTTTTTTTTTTTTTAAATATATATAGTGTTAGTGTGAACAATAGCCAAGTAGTTTCCAAAACTAAAGGACTAATCAGATGGTTCACAGCACCTTAGACAGCCAGAAGAAATCGGGGCCCATAGTTTTAAATGATTCCAGGCCTGCCAGGGTGATGTTACCAACCACACTATCTGGCAGAGTGTTCCAGACTTGGACTGCTTGGTGGATAAAGCTTCTGTCCAATGTGTGAGTCCTGGCATCTGGAATGGCAAGGGCATGGACTGGAAGAGATGTTGATGTTTAGGTGACACGTTGTTTATTTGGTTTACTTGGAAGCATGGAGTGCAGGTCTGCTGGGCAATATCCAGTGTGCATTTTGAATATCATTGATACTGCAGCAACGCTGCACCTATGAGCTAGGCTAGAAATGGAATACTTGGCTCTGGCTGTGACTTTGTCAACTTCTATGATTTTTAATGCCTTTTTTTGGATGGCACCAAGTTGCTTCAGGATAGTTGGGGCAGCATTTATCCAATATAGACATGCATGTTCCATGATGCTGCGGACTTGTGCATTGTACACTGTGGCTCTTCCCTTGGTGTCAAGATGTTTTGCAACCTTTCTTAATGCACCTAGTTTTTTTCCTGTTCTGGAGGCAATGGTTGTTATATACTTTGACCAGGTGAGTTTACTGTCAACAGTCACACCAAGAATATTGATATCATCCTTTATGGCTATCACAGAGTCACCTAGGTGCAGAATCAACCTAGATGGTGCTTGCTTCCTTGATATCATCATTGCTTTGCACTTTGATGGTTCAAATGTGACTTTTCAGCTGTCAGCCCAGTACTGTATTCTTTCAAGATCTTTGTTGAGGCTGAGTTCAATAGCAGATCCGTCCTTTTGTGATAGTATTGGTGCGTAAAGAGTGACATCATCTGCATAAAGATAAATTTCATTATTGCACACATCAGTAAATATTGAGAATAGAAATGGCCCTCAGATTGATCCTTGGGGCACAGAAGCATTGATGGAGGAATCTCTTGAGGCCTGGCCTGATAAGACTGCAGCAATCAATCTAATCACTGAGACAGTTCTTTAACCAGGTGTATAGCCAGGAGCCCTTTGTGCCATACCTTGTCAAATGCTCATTTGATGTCTAGTGTAATAATACACTTCTCCTTTGTCCAGTGTGTTGCACCATTTCTGGGAGAGGATAGTTAGCAGATCTGCTGTACTGTAGTCAGGTCGAAAGCCAAACTGTCTGCTGGAAATCAGTTTGTTCTGGAGCAGGTACTTCTGCAAGTGATTGTTCACTGTAGCTTCTGTGACTTTGCTGATGATACTTAGTAACAATATTGGTCAGTAGTTTGCAGGCTTGGCTTTGGAACATATTAGAATAAAGATGTTAATATAAACCTTTGCAGCCAGAACTACCACCAGAGCTGCATTTATAAGAAATTAATCAACATGAGCGTCATAAGAATGTGCATTCTTATGCATTCACCAGTGACAGTAAAAACTGGTATGACATCCTGTTGAGATATTTGATTGATGGTCTCCTGTAATACACATGGACAGGTGTATTACAGGTTTGTATGGTCTAGTGCTTGTTTTATATGTTCGGAGTGTTTATTACAGACAGTAAGGCACATTAAGCACAGAATGTATAATATATGATAAAGCTTAGGGCAGCAGTTGTTTAGAGTGGGTCATTTTGGATTTAACAGCATCCTTTAGTTACAGTCTCATTATTCTACATGGCATTAGACCAAGCCCTGGAGCTAACACCTCCCCCCATTTCTCTCTCTAGCTGCCCATGATCTACACACACACACACACACACACACACAAGCCCCTTTTTTTGTTCCTTCCCTTCTCACTATTTTGTGCTGTGACAACACCTTTGCTGTAATTTTGACATTAGGTTTTCAGATAGACAGTTTTATACCGCACCTTGATTTTCCCAAGGTCAACACCATCAACCTGCATTCAGCAGTGAATAAATTATCTTTCATGTTCAGTCAGCTTGACATAGCTCCTCTGCTCTCCCCTCCTCTTCCACACTGTTGATCTTGTCAGGGTTTCAGACATGACCAATGTCTGTGGAGGGTATGTGGCACTGCCAGGGTCCTTGGCATGCTTTCTGTCTTGCTCCTTGCCCTTGTGATGTTGAGCCAGGCTTTCTGGCAGGACTCCCATCTTGCCTCATGCCCTATTAAACCACCCTGGTGGCCATTTCTCTGGCCTTGCTCCCTTCTTCCACTCAGAGATTATGTTGAGATCATATTCTTCTCCTCCTCTCTTTTCCTCTTATCTCCTGCTTTATCACAGACTCCTCCTCTATGCATGTGAGGACAAGCTGTGCAGTCTGGCCCTTGCTGCTCTTTCTTTCTCTCTGCCCTTGTGTGAATACCTTCATGTGAATATCCATTGTCATATTGAGAGGTTTGAATGCTAATAAGCTCGAAATGCATGACATAAATGAGAGCATTGAATATTACTATTGTTTATCAGGAGCTTGTTTAATTGGGTACAGGCTTAAATACAAGAGGGAACACCTTATCTACAGTATATGCTGTAGATGTTACACAATCCCCCACTCTGTATTTTGTGTGTGTGTGTGTGTGAGAGAGAGAGAGAGAGAGTGAGTCACTGCCTATTCCTGTCTCCCATGCATCCAAATATTCTCAAATAGTCCATGAAAGAGCGCCAGCAACACAGAGTTTTTAGGGAGCCCTTGTAAATAAGACTCTAACAGCCGTGTTTGTTGATAGTTCTGCTTGTTTTATGAGATGGGGGATGGTGCTTTATGGCAGCCAAATCAAGCAGCACCCAATTAAGGAAAAATAACTTCATCTCTTTAATGAAGCCACAAGCAAACTGTGCAAAAGTGTCAGAACCAGTGATTTGCTCACACAATCTGGTGTTGGGGAGACAAAATTTATGTCGTACTCTCCTGGTGAGGACCTTCTATTGACATAATTATCAATGCAGCTAATTAATTCTACAGTGGTGCTTGAAAGTTTGTGAACCCTTTAGAATTTTCTATATTTCTGCATAAATGTGACCTAAAACATCA
>JAODLJ010000027.1:21334669-21348943 GCA_027576115.1 Cathorops melanopus
GTTTTGGTAGGCTGTCACGGTTATGAATTGGGTCTCGGGGAAGGAGAAAGTGCAGACGCCTTCAGTCGGGAGCGCAGCGATTTGCAACACATCCACAGATGGCTCGTGTACAACTATGTGCACGCGCGGTTTGTACTTGTGCATGGATTGAAGGATGATCTGAATGAAAAAAATGGACACGTATGGAATTTAGCGGAAGCCATTGCGTGTATCGAATAAAAACATCCCATGGAAAGAGAACAGTTGACGCAGAAACATTGACTGTAGCCACACTTGAAGATTAAGCGCGCAAGAGCAGCTGGTGTGTGAAAAGTTGGCACTTGCTGTGGAGCGATATTTAGGCTACAGAATGGTCATATTAAACTCCGAGAAAAACATGAAGATACAGATGTGTAAACTGGGGAGCCCCTGTTTAAGTAACTCGGCCACAGTGTGTAAAGCATTTTGAGGAAGAAAAGTGACAAACGGTCTGCCATTCAGCTGCTAATCACTGCCTCTGATCTTGCTAGAACTGAACTCGAGATAAACAGGTCCTTAACTCCAATATAAAGCCTATTTGCTGTCCTCCCTGCCGTCTATACGTGTCAAAACAAAACGGGTTAGGATTCACTATGAATGAGTGGAGCATGCGCTCATTTTCCTATTGGAAGACAGGATTACTCAATGGTTTAAAGACGGTTTCAGTGGAAGAGCCCGTACGGTAACTTTCTTTAATTTCGTCATTACGCACCCACTGTTCTCTAACAATTTACACCTTCACAAAAGGTAGTGCTTATATTGCTTATCAGGTTAGTTCTATACAGTTTAGTCCTAGCCTATAATTTAACTTGATAGACTACGCTTCCACTTATAGCGGTAATGACAGACAGGCGAGTCGCGGATGATATGCGTAAACATGCATTTGATAAAAATAACAAACATGCATGAGCTTATGTAAGAAGTATGAATTTGTAAGTTAAACAGTCGTAAGTTAAATTAACTAACATTAAAATTGTTAATACTGGCTCTCCTCTAAGTATGCAGACATGCATGCATCCATTCCAAACGCATTAAGCGTAAAATGTGATAGATTTGACTGGAGGATCTCTGTTAAATAAATCTATCTATTTTGCACGATGCAACTCACATGGCCCTTGTCGTCCATCTCGTTGTTTGTTAATTTCACCCGGTCGAAGCTGATCACTTGGCGCATCCACGTCTCTCCGGAGCATGGCGAGTCCGGGTGGATGTACAGCCGCGGAGTGATGCAAGAGTGATCAGTGTTTCCAGCCACCATCCACTGGGAACTGTGATACACATACCTACGCATTTCTTTTTTTAAGTGAGTAACTTCACAACATATTATTTAAGGTAAATGCAATTTCTGTAAACATTCCTCCAGTATTTAGCCTAATACAACAAATCAATTTCAATTACAGACGTCTTAAAGTGTTGAATATAATTATTTCCCCGTAAGCTAATTTTTAAAATGAACTTGAATCCTATTTCCAATTTTAGGTCATTTTATATTCGTTAAAATTGCAAATAAACTTTAAAAAAATATTCTGTTTGTGTGAATGAGTGCTCAGAAACGAGATCTGCTGTGTGTTGCGTGTTCTACTTAATTCAGGCCATTATGCTTGTTTCCACCTTTTATTTGCTGTAGCTACATAAGCAGTTACACAACGGATATATCAAAAATGAATTAAACATTTGTTTATTTCGGATGCGTTTTGGAGACGTCCACTATTATCTCTTTAAACTCCAAATGACACGTTGTTCTTTTACCTGATTTGAGCTTATATTCTCAAAATTTCCTTACTGCTATTATTATTATTATTATTATTATTATTATTATTATTATTATTAATTTTAAGCTGTAGGCTTCAAATCTTGAATCTCAGCTTTGTACCTGTATCTCTTTGAATCCACGAGCTTGATGTCCATGGCGATGCAGTATTGTTTCAATGGGTCCAGATTCCTCACTTTCACTCGGATTGATGGAAACATTCGCCTGATGAAGTAGCTTAGTTCATTTTCAGCTTTGCAGCAATTATAACATTTACAGCATGTGTCTGAATAGGACATAACTTAATTTCCCATGTGGTACATTACATTATGTCCAGAGAAAAAAATTCAGACAAAATCTAAAATATGTTCAGCTTCAATATAAAATAGAACTAAACAACTAGTTATTCGTCTACTTTATTTTACTTTTATTTCAATAAGTTAAATTATTTATTCTCTTGGAATCACTGATAGTCTGTTAAACAATATAAGCAAATAACTGCCCCACCTGCCCGCTTTGGTGATTATCATCTCTGTTCCAATCTCGTGAAATCTGCTCCATAGATCGGATCCTTGCAGTTCCACTTGAATCTGTGCGTCCGGGTCGGTGTTGTCCTCATCGGATTTGCTTGTGGTCTCAATAGTTTTCTCGATTTGATACGCTGCCCAACATAAATCAGTACATGAATAGAAATTTGAGTATCGCTGAAAAAGAGATCAGCTTATTAAGATAAATATGAAAAGTTTTAAAAGTGAAGGTTGATATGTTGAAGGGTCTTTTACACGCACGCACACACACTTATCATTGTATTAAAATAGAATGCGCAACTGAGACTGTAGTATATAGGTTATCTACATTTGGCCTACATATTAACTCTAAATGTGTGTGTGTTGACAGTCCCAGTGATTAGATGGGATTGCAGTAAAATTGCCTTGCGACTATACCCGCAGAAAGGCTGAGTTAGCCAGCATCACCGGTCCTGCTGATAAAGTCAGTGTGCAAACACACACAGTGAAGATGAGAACACGCTCACCGCTGTCCTCTGCTTCATCCACGACAGTCCCAGTCGATGTGTCCAAGTCGCAGTCACTTGCCTCTGTCTTCTCATTCTTCGCATTTTCCACTTTCATCCTCTTGCAGCTTTTCCCCACCAAAGCCTCCACAGAGAAAGCGTGCGCCCTTCGGCTCAGGCCCTGCGCACGCGGACAGGCGACCGAAACTCTCTCCCCAGCTTCACGCCCACTTTGCATGGCCGTCCACTTCGACCAACTGTAGGAGCTTGAATCAACTTCCCTCGCTATTTTAAGAGGCTTTTATTTCAAGCGCCTGTCTCGTGAGCGCCTGCGTTTAAATCATTTTGCAGCTTTAGTTGCGTCCACTTCCACGCACACTACACTTCCCACCCACTTTACATTCAGCTCCTAAACTGGGAGGCACCAAGAGGGGCGCAGAGGAAGGGCAGAACAACGACAACTTCCCAAAGAACAAGTGACAGCTACCGAATTTCTTTCAGCAAAGTCGGTCAGAGCATGGTCTGTACAATTTATGGACCGAAGAAAATGTCTTCCGGCTTATTGTCATTGATTTGCGCAAATAATTTTAAACGGGCGATTTTATCCCACCTGTGCAGTTTTACAGCGTGCGTGTAATATGTCCATCATGATGGATGACTAAAAAATATCTTGGCTTAAATAAATAAATCCTTTATTTCGGATATATACAGGCTATTCTTCTTCTGCTTCTCCTTCTTCTTCTATTATTATTATTATTATTATTATTATTATTATTATTATTATTATTATAGCGTATATCCAGATACATTAGTGATATTATTATGACTGAATAAAATTAAATTTATTTTTGCTTTGCTTTATATTTAATTCCGATTTTAGAATTATTCTTGCCCGCTTATATGACCTTCTTTACATTTCCCGAAAGCTATATTTGCTACAAATGAGTAAATGCACGAAAATATTTATTCGTAAATAAAACATAGAACAAGTCATCCCCCCCCCCACACACACACACACTGGGTTTTTTGCTTGTTTGTTTGTTTGTTTGTTTGTTTTTTCCAGTTTATAAAGTTACTTCTACCTTACCATATTTTAGTTATTGCCTTTGAATACTATCCTGGTGCCCCTTTCATTATGTTCTAATTAAAGGAGCATAATATAATTTATTCAGAGGAAGAAGGAAAAATACATCAAGAAATGTTTTAGTCTTACTAAATATTACCATCTGGAGGCGCGCATTTATTAAACTACCTCCGTGAAACTCACTGCTTCGAATAAAGCTAACATTTCCTCTAACAATTTGGGGCTTTCCGTAAAATCAAGGCTTCTGAAGCGAGTCCTGCCTGCTTCCCATAACGCCAAAACTATCAGTGAGTTTGGAAACATTGTGAAACTGGTCGTAATGACAAGTTAGGATTATTAAATTACCGCGTGACGTGAAATGGATCCGTTGTATACACAAATAATAGTAAACACAATTTAAGGAGAACTTATTAAAATGTTTTCATCCTAGAAACTAAACGGCTGGCGGACGGGAAAAGACGACTGTGTTTATACGTTGGTTTGGTTGGCCATAACCACAATAATCAGCTCAGGTAATTTGTTCCTTTCTTCTCACCTCAGTTAGGTTTCTCCATCGATTCTGGCCGAATTTATTCCGTAATTCTTATTGTGACAAAGGTGTATTTATTTATTTATTTATTTATTTATTTATTTTTTAATAAGCTGTTATTGTGAGAGCCACCTGAATAAAATATCCCACATCGCTATTTCATCTCCGCGTTTTTTTTTCCCGAGGCGTGTGACGTTACTAGTGTTTATTATTCGATGTAATTGAATTAAATCAGTCGAAAGGTTATTACAATAGTCACGCCACTGAAAATTATTACATATGAAAATGGTTAGGAAGTCCATATTTCTTAAATAAAAATGTCACGCAAATAAGAAGCTCGCGTTTTGACTTTGGGCTAAGTATTAAAACTTGTTTACGGGTTCAGTTCAGCTCACTGACACTTCTGATTGATCAAACGGAGTTTCAAGTCGACAAAACAGAGATGATGTTCAGCATCCAATAGACAAGTTGTGGATGAATTAAGCCAACAATATCCTGATGTCTCCCAGTCTTCTGGGAGGTGAACTGTTATGAAGTCAAACTGACGAAATTCCCAAAGTTTGACGGAAACTTGGCCATCCTGGGCTGATCTGTGTTAAGTTACATATACGCTGAGGTGCAGAACTTCATACAATCAGTCAGGAGGACAAAGTAAACATTTAAGGGAAATGCACCACGAATGACTGATTGCTTGTTAAATGAAAGGCATAAAATAGAATTCCCTAAACTGTGTTTGAAAATAACGATAAACACAATCCTTTGCTTCTCTCATGAAATGAAAAGGGAGTATGGAGAGCACAGTGCACAAACTGAAATCTAATCAGTTGTCAGTGAATACGTTGGTGTCCTTCCAGCTGGTGTATGAAGCTGTTGCTGCTTTAAAAAGTCATAGAGTGTACGGTAGATACAGCATATCAGTTAATTCCTTTCATCTCATGTCATTTTGACTAATTGCTTATTTTATTAGTTTGCTTCCATGTCAGCCACAAAGTCTGAGAGAATGGCAGGAAATCAGAGCTTATGCATGAAGTTTCTCTCTGTAAACATTGGCAAGCACCGTAGAGCACAAGCGTGGTGCCATACCAAGAGGGTAATTGTAGACAGCAGTGCTAAGCAGGCCAGCTAAAGTTGCCACTAATTGGGAACGACTTCTCCCTTGCTGGTTTATTTTAGAGCTTCAACTGACACAGAGCAGAATGCAGATGCTTTTTTGAGACACCTTGTATGTGGTGTGGATAGCCATGACCCTGAAGAGCAGCCTAGGTCTCTCATCTCCTTTTATGCAGGAGATAAGTAAGGGGTGTCAGAAAATCTATCCTGGCATAATTTGCCTATTTCCAACAGGGCAGCCGACAGGTTCTGGTATTTGCTACACAACATTCTTGTGTCATACTCCATTCACCTCAAGCACAGGCTAGCACGGGAACTTCTGGCACAGCCTCGGTTCTCAGAAGCTGTGTTTTCCTGTGTATGTTTTCTTTCTAAATGTTCAGCATTTAGAGGTAGCATTCCTGCAGTAAGTTGCCACTGACTGACTCATATTATGTGCCTGTTGTCTTGAGCTTGTCTGTATTTGACATGCACATTGGCATCCACTCCACACTGTCCATATGATTTTAATAATGCAACAGATCTGAGTTTTAAACATCCCCTCATGCATTCTAGGTAAATATATTTCTCATAGGTGACATCAGATCAGATGAAAGGACAGATGGAAAGAAAAGAAGGGATTAAAAAATCAGAATGGGCCAAAAAAAAGAGAAAGCAATAAACAAAACAAGCTCACCATGGAAGATGTGCAATTAAGGGGTGACAAATTCTTATGACCTGGTCTATGGCATCATTTCATCAAGAGAATCGTCAGTAAAGGCCACATCTGCTCTTCATCAGAGCCTTCTATGAAATGTTGTTATTGAGACATTAATGTTGAATACAGCCTCTTTTATGGTACTATAGTGAGTAACAAAATGATAATTAAAAAGACTTTGCTCATTTTTAAAGCCTGCCTCAAAGAAGCGGAATATTAAGTATTGCAGCTCTGCCTAAGACTTAATTGACCATGGCATCCAACTTGAGCCCATGGACAATTGCTTATGCTTCTTTGATTGTTCATTGAGTCTGGTCCAAAGTACTATTTTGCCCATGCACCATTTGTTTTAACTGTCTACCATTTAGTGCATTCCACCTCCACCACGTATAGCCCTACTGGGCATCAAAACATTTAAGTCAGTGAAAGCTGATTATATACTAGTTCAAGAGGTGAAATGGAAGGAGAATGAAATGTGCTGTATCATTATTAATATAACAAAAGACATGCAATTTGATTTACCGTTTACTCAACCCAGCCACTATTGGCTGAATAAAACATATAGCTTAGCTCTTCTTTTGGAGCTTAGAGCTTTATGTAACATAGTAATCATATGTAACGTATGATTACTATGTAAGGAAAAGGGGAAGTTTATCTCTAGTTATCAAAAGTAATTTATATAGTAATTCACCCAGAACAATAATGTGCAGGTCTGCTTTGAACTAAATTTAGTTTCATTGTGTCTGAAATATTTAATGGCCTAGCACTCCAAGAATTAATGGAGACTGTGGTAAGAGAAAATAAATCTGCTGAAAGCAAAGATTAAGTGATACCTTAGGGATAGTTTTCATTTTATGTGCACACTGGAAGAGTGAGCATATTTCCCAGTGCTTGTAAAAGTATAAGGTTCAGCTCTCTATTAAGCCCTGTTACTCAGTGCTGGAAGTATTGCTCAAATAAGAGAGATGAGTAAATAAGACAACATGAAGCATAGACTTTCAGCAGGAAACCACTGGGTCTTGAAACTGAATTATTTAAATTTACACATACTGTCACATACTGGGATTAATGCATTATTATTTGTGGACACTGTAATAGTGGAAAAGAAATGTATGATGTCAGGCAGCAGATATGGATCCAGATGCAGGTACACAAAAGCTTTATTATTAAAGCTTGCAAACAAATCCTATATGTGAAGCAAAAATAGGGTCAAAGAATAGGCTAAGGTCAGGTGATGTACAAACAATATTCACTGGGCTAGGCAAGAGCAAAGATGAGAAATCCAGAAACAAGATCAAAACCTGAAAGTATATAATAATATACTTTGGTAATGACTGGCTTGCAACCACAGAGCATACAATGAGTGAGTGGGATGAGACCCTTTAAATACTGTGGCTGTGCAATTGAGTCCAAGTGTTCATAATCAGTACGCAGGTGAGTTTGAATGTGTGTTGTAGCCCACACAGTGTTACAGCAGACCACACAGTGTTATGGCAGTTGCCTGTTCCAGCACTGACATGAGAGAACCATTCCCCAGAAATGCTACCACTGGGAATAGAGGTTTTTTTTGGACCTCTCCCTGGATTATGGCCTGGGAAATTCAGGTTACATGCATGATATAGGACTGAGCACATCATGGGTCAGAACCCAGCACCTGTCCTCAGGTCTGTAGCTCTCCCATTATATGAGGTATTGAAGTTTACCTTCTCTCCAATGTGAGTATAGAATTTCTTTCACCACTAGTTGTCCTTCAGTGTTGAGGAGCAATGGGGGAGCAGAGGGGGATGCCTTCTGCAACAGGCCCTGGTATTACTGTCTTTAGTCAGGAGACATGGACTAACAGGGCTAGGTAGTTCTGGCATGGCAGTTATGATTCAGTTTGTATGTAACTGTTTGTTTATTTTCTGAAGTATCTTGAATGGGACACTGAAGCCATGTGATAATTTTCTGCATCCTTCGATACTGCAAAGATATTTAGTTGACACCCATACCCAGTTGCCTGTTTTATACTGGGGAGTTCTCTCTTCTGCATTAATCTTTGAATTCTTTGGTTACTTGGGCCATATATTCAGTGTGTTGGTAGGCCTGTTCCCATACATGATCACTCTACTAGTCATCCATTGTGGGTGAGTCAGTAGGGTGGGGGTTCCACAGGAACAATAATGGATAGTATCCAAGAGTGCATTTGAAGGGTGTGAGCTTGGTTGCTGAGTGTTTGGAGGGAATTTGCACATATTCTACCCATGGTAGGTTTTGTGCCCGGTCCTTCTGATTGTTAGCACAGAGTCCTCACAAAAGCATCCTATTTCTTGTTTGGCTCTCTCTACTTGACCATTAGCCTGGGGTGATTTCTTGACATGAGGATCACTGATATTCCAAGTTTCTCCATGAATCCTCCTGAGACATGAACTCAGCTTCCTGGCCACACACTATGTCCTCTGAAATACCAAAGTACCTAAACATGTGATTGAAGATGAATGCCGCCATTTCAAAGGCAGACTGCAGACGAAGGGTCTTTAACAAATGGTAAATATTCACCATGATGACAGTGTTGTTCTGTGATGAGGGGAAATCTATGGGGAGATCTAGTTAATAGCTAGGTGTGACCATAGTCTCTGTGGAGTAGGTAGAGGGAATAGATGTCCTATGGACAGAGTGTGAGTTACTTTGGCTTGGGTACAGGTGGTACAGCAAGAGATGAACCTGTGGATGTTTTGGAGCATGTGGGACCACTGGTATTTGCAATTTTTTTCAAGCAATATTCCAGGTTATAGCCTCTACAAAGCATAACTGTGGAATAATGCATTCTTCAGAGGTTTCTCTGGGGATGGATATATACAGGCAAGAGCTTTGGTGTACTTCAACCCAGTTTGATATGAGATGGTGAAGTCAAACCTGGCAAAGAATAGGGCCCAGCTTGCCCAGTCTCTTGACTGACTTAATATACTTGAGGTACTTATGATCTGTGAAAATTGTGAATGGATGATTCTTCCAATGCAAGCTTCACAGTGAGGAGTTCCCTGTTGCTGAGGTCATATTTACACTTCAACCTTTTTAGTCACTTCTTCAGCAAGACTGTGAGGGATGATCTGTGATGCTGAAATCTCAGATGAGTCTCTTATAAAAGTTGGCAAATCCTAGAAGCTGCTACAGATCCTTGATTGTTGTGGGAATGGGCAAGTTTGTAATGGCAGTGACTTTGTCCTGGTCCATAAACACCCTTCTAGGCCAATGATGTATCAAAGAAATGCTATTAACAGTGACTTGGTTTAGATCTCTATACTTTTTGCAAGACTGTAGGCCGCCTCCTTTCTTCTCCAATGACAAGAAGCCTTCAGATACTGGTGACATCAAGGGGTGAATATAACCCTGACTCAGAGCCTCCTCAGTGTACTCATCCATGGTTTGAGTCTCTTTGACAGACAAGAGATAAATGGCAACAAGAGGGTCTGCTTCCTGCCAGGAGCTTGATGGCATAGTCATAAGAGTGGTGTGGCAGTAATGCACTGGCTATGTTGATTGCCATGTCTGTAGGCCGCATGGTGTTATGGCACTTGTAGTTAGACACTGATTCCAGTATAGACCCCTTATGCATGATTTCATGCATCCTGTGATAATTTCTCCTGGGGGACAACCAGCCACTGTTTTTCCTGTAAGCAAGATTTAATCTGTCCTAAATATGGCTCATTTTGCACTGTTTTTGGTTGTTCCAATCATTCAAAGGGAGAAAAAGATAAAAGGTATTACCATCTCCCTGGAACTTTGTCTTGAACTTCTGATTGTAGCTTAGGAACTTGACTTGGGCATTTATTTAGAAAGGAAATATATCTGATCTGGGAATAGGAGATTTTTTTTTCACAGCAGTAGGAAGAACCCAGTACACCTTTTTATCTGTAACTGTCAGTGAGTCCCTTTGTTTCACTCCAGATTCGATAGCCCACAACAATGATGCTATGGGAGAATAGCTCTCTCCAAGGCCTGCCATACAGTTGCAGTGTTCGGGCATAATCTTGGCATTTTTTTCACTGACAATCCATGGAATTAAAGGTATTTTGGTAATCCTTTGTGAGTGATTAACCTGGAATAGAATGTAGGTTGTATTCAGTCGCATGACTTTTGTTTGTGCGTTTACTTCCAGTGAATGAAATGGTGGTCAGGCAGACCAATTTGGCTGCCATTGTACAAAGAGCTAGTGAAACTGTCTCTGACTATTTTCACAGTTTAGAGGCCAATGCACAGTCAAGATACCTTCAGAAAGTTGCTCTTTGAAATGGAATAGATCCTTACACACTAGTAAAGAAGGATTTTTCTAGTGATTTGAAAAATCATCCACATCCTCAACATCTCAAGCTACCTGGCGCTACAGACATCATTCTACACAGACAAACAGATGAAAATCTGGAAGAGCATGGAGGCATACAACTTTTTATACATGTCAAGTTATACGGTTTCCCCATATTTTGTACAGGAAAATGCAATTTTTTGGCTAATATGGCATACACTGATTTTTATATGGGAAAATTACATTTTGTATCAGAGATTTTTTCCGTTATTCCGAGAAAATTTTCTTAGCATCCACCATTTATTTTTTTAAACACGCATGCCCTATGAAACGGAAATATTTTCGATTTATGTGTTTTTATAGTTGCATGTGGTTTTCTCTGTCATTTAAGTATATTGGCTCGGACTGTCCAGACTTCTGTGATGGCTGCAGAAGTTATGTTCTGCCAATTTTTCATGGAACACAACATCCCCCCGACTGTGGCAGACCATTTTTTGCAGCTAGTGAAAAAAGAAATGTTTCCCGATTCAAAGACTGCACAGGTAAGCATTTGTGTGTTTTTTTTTTTGTTTAAGTTTTTACTGTTTGTGTCATGCTCCGCCCCGGACTTACACTCCGGAGATTACTTATCTCCAGATCAGCGCTAATCTGGATCCGGGACGGGAATTCCATCTAACCTGTATTTCACTTCCTGGTTCTCTCTGCTGTGTATCAATAAGCCGTTCTCAGACCCTGACTTTGCCAGAACGTCTCATTTCACTATTCTAGCCGTTTCCGTGCCTTTATTATGGTCCATGGTTTTTACTCAAGCTATTTTTTCTAGTTCATGGTTTTTGCACTTAGGGTTTTTTCTTGTTTATGATTTTTTGCTCTAGCGTTTTTGTCCTTGTCTGTCTCATGCGTTTGTCAAGTTTTTGTCTCTTTTTACCTGGACTATTTTTGCCATTTGTTTTTGTCCCATTTTTGCCATGCCCTTTTCCCTGGATTAAAGCGCCTTATTTATTGGATTACTGTCTGTATTCTGCTTGTGGATCCTTATCTCACCATACCTCCAGCTCCCCTAACAATGTAGTACTTCTGAGGCACGTCTTACTGTCATCGTAAAGCCCCTACTAGCCGTGCTGCTGACTTGGTTCAGGCATACAAAAGGAGTACAGGTCCCATACGTAGTGTATGCGTTCTTGATTTTTTGCAAGACCTGTAGAATTTGCATGTGCAGGACCAAAAGTCTCCACGGCCAGTCTGCGACCTTCTGCGACATGTACCGTAAGTGTCGCACAAGTCTCAAGCACGGTTTTGCCAAATTTTTTACTGTAGACCGCCCGTAGTAGCACATACTGCGGGTTGTGAATGAGCCTTTATGTTGTCTTGAAAACCATGCAATATCATAAACCGTATTCAACGCTCATTCTCCATTGGGTAGAGTGGCGTAATACACATAGGATAAGCGATATGCTAGCAATATTGCATACTATCAAACCAAATGCTAGAAGGGAACAGAATACATGTTTTTATTCCATCGAAAAAGTGTCCTGTATGTATAATAGTGTAACTGCATGATCGAGAGTGTGATATCCATCTATTATCTCTGCCACCTATCTGTCAGGGTCGCATGTGAAGCTGGAGTCAATCCCAGCTGACTTTGGGCAAGCGGTGGGGTGGGCAGATCACCAATCTATTGCAGGACTAACACAGAGACAATCATTTACACTCACACTCACATTCACAGCTGCTGTAATTTAGATTTGTAACCTAATCTGCCTGGTTTTGGATTGTGGGAGGAAACCAGAGCACCTGGAGGAAATCCACACAGCCAACATGCAAACTTCTAATATCAAGAACTTTAATATTGAGTAAATTTACTCATTAATATGACCTTGAACGTCGCTGGAAAACAGTGAGTGAAAAAAAAAGAAACTTGTGCTCTTTTGTTTTTAGGAGATAACAGATTAGCTTGAGATCATTTCGATTTGTTCACCATTTTAACTGCGTACATTTTTCCAGAATTGCTAAAAAAAAAAAAAACATCACAAACGTCGCAATATAAACATGTTTAATGCATTTCGGGCTGCAGTTTTCCTAAGTAGTGAATCTCATTTAGTGCATCTGCTATTTTTTATGCAAACCAATGTCCTTGTCATCCAACCTCTTCTGAACATCTTGGTATAATTCCAGTCAGCTAGCATCATTTCTGCCACTTAACTCCTAATGATTAAGCCTTTGGCAGTGGAAATCTGTTCGAAGATTCAAAACATCACAAACGTCTACTCAAGCCTCAATCCCATAATCGAGTATATAAATCGCATTTCGTTTCTGTGTCTGAATGCACAGGTTTATATAAGCTCATCTCACCTGTATACGGGACATGACGTAAGAACAGGAGAATGCATAGATAGAGCCTTGGAGTGTCTCTCATTCTTTGGTGGCTTTGGAGGCAGCTCGTCCTTGAGAAGAGCATATAAATCAGACATCTGCTTACAAAAAGCACTCTACAGCTGCACAGGTTTGGTGCCAGTGAAAGCATAAACTTAATTAACTTGTATCTTAGAAGAAGCGTGTGGGTCTTAATCACATGAAATCCAGCGCTGAGAAATACAGCAAAAAGATTGTATAATATCACATCATTAAGATATTTTCACAATAACAATGCATGGTGGACTTTTAAGACTAACAACACATTGTCACTTCAAAAAACAAAACAAAACGGTATTCTCTAATACTTTCATGATAACTATATAAAGCCTGGAACATGTTTTCTCCTAATTTAATCATTGCCAAGTCCCATCCCATTATCTAGGTTTTTCTCAATCAGAAAATGACTGATAGTCCTGGAAGATGAGTCCTTGGCCTGTGACCTTGGGAGAAATCTACTATTATTTCTACCACACACTCGAACAAAGAACACAGTGGGAACGACAGCATTCACAAAATGCTGCAGCTCAAGAGTTCTCACTTTCATATACCGTATGAAATCATGGGGGAAAAATGGCCGGCTTTTTTTTTATTTTTATTTTTAATTTTTAATATAAAGCCTGTAGGTTTAAAGTAATGTGCTTAGTGTTGTTGTCACTCTAACCACATGAGAGACGCAAGCAAAAGTTTACCTTCTGAATAAAAACCTGTGCTGAGCGAGAATTCGGAGACATGTGGAGCAAAAAGTCATTTGCTATCTTCTGTGTGAAAAGCACATAATGCTTCAGATAACACTTTTCCAGCATTTAAATGGTCGAATTTAAATAGCGTCAGTCAGTGACAACTGGTGATGATATCAGATGGGAGGCTTAAAATATAATAGCTATCAGTGGCTTGACAATGAAACTATTATGTTTGAGCAACACATTACATCCCAAGGTCTTATCGATGACTCGATAAGAATGACGTGAAACAAACTGCTACTACTGCTACACACACACCAGGCTTGTAGTGCTCGAGTCCAGAACTCAGACTCAAGTCCGATTCATGCCCGAATTTTAAGGGCTCGTGACTTGACTTGGACTTGATCACTGATGACTCAGACTCGAGCATTAACTGCATTTGGACTCGTAAATTGGAGACGAGGACTCTGATTTTTCCTTTATTTTTTTGTAACATGCCATAATAATTTAGCATAAGATATTTATATCTACATTAATTTTTATACTAATTTCATACAAGAGAATGCACATTCACCTGTTCATATGTCATGTTCAGGAACAAACTAACGTTAGTGGCGCTAAACCGCCTGGAGAGAAGCCCCTAGGATTGTCCGCTTTGCTGATACAGACTTCTCGTGCAGTGGGAAAAAATGCACTG
>JAODLJ010000027.1:21671738-21681890 GCA_027576115.1 Cathorops melanopus
CATGACGTAGTATCTTGCATTGGGTCATGGTGAAGCAGGAAAAAAATAGCAGAGAATTTAGGGCCACGTGGCCTTAAATTCATTAATTGTTCTATTTAAAAAAAAAAAAAACTATAAAGTGAACCATTGCACCGAGACTGCTCTACTTTGTGTGTCAAACCACATGAACCTGGCTCTTGACAACCATGATGACGTCGTGTTGGTTATGCTTGATTTGTCCTCAGCATTTGATATCATCGACCACAACATTTTGATTGCCAGACTACAAAGCAGATATGGAATCATTGGCACTGCATTGGACTGGATCATATCTTATCTGACTATGCACTCTCAATTAACAGTGATTAATAACTCCAAATCTGAGCCATTTGTGTTAGAGTATGGTGTCCCTCAAGGTTCCGTTCTGGGTCCTTTGCTATTTTCCATGTATGTTGCACCCATTGAGGATATCATTTGTGCACATGGTCTACAGCCAGTGTTGTATGCTGATGACACCAAAATTTATCTTGTGGTGAAAAGGTCCAACCATCTACCTTGCATTGGCAAACTGGTATGTTGCATTCAGCATGTCATGAACTGGATGTTTAATAACAAACTAGTTTGTAACAGTATTAAGACTGAAGTTGTGCACTTCTCTTCTTGTGACCTACAAAATCATCCAATCAAGTCAATTGTGATAAATGGAACAAAGATCAAGATGACTTCTGAAGTGCATGATCTTGGTGTAATGTTTGACAACAACTTCACTATGGTATCTCAAATAAACTGTATATGCAAGTCTGCTTCATTTGCCCTTATACGCATTGGCACTATAAGAAAGTTCTGGACCAGTGCAATGCTGAAAAACTTATCCATGCATTTGTAATTTCTAAACTTGATTACTGTAACAGTCTTCTCTATGGCCTTCCCGACAAACAAATCAACAAACTCCAATGCATCCAGAATTGTGCTGCACGTATTCTAACCATGACAAGGAAATCTGACCACATTGCTCCTGTTCTCTATGATCTTCACTGGCTCCCTATCCACAAGTGTATTATCTTCAAAATACTTCTGGTGACTTACAAGACTGTCAGTGGCTCTGCACCAAAGTACCTAAGTGATCTCTTGAGGCTCCACCAACCAAGATGAATGCTGCATTCAAGCAAGGATCATCTGCGCTTGTCAAGTCCTCAATCCAAGACCAACAGTTATGGAGCATGAGCATTCTCTACTTGTGCCCCCAGACTGTGGAATGCTATTCCATTGGAGATACGTGAAGCACCCTCTTGTGAAACTTTCAAGAAAAAACTAAAAACTTACTCGTTTAATCAAAGATAACCATTCGACATTGTTGATCGATATTTTAGATACAGTGAATATGTATTTTAATATGATGTATTTTTTACATATCTCTATTTTTTAAGAGCATGGAGATTTACATGGAATGCTCTCAAGAAATAAATTATTCTATTATTTATTATTATTATTATTATTATTATTATTATAACCAGGAAGCCCTCAAACAGGGCTACATCTGTCCTTCAAAATCTCCAGCCTCAGCAGGCTTCTTCTTTGTGGAGAAACGTGGTGGTGGTCTTCACCCATGTATCGACTACAGAGGACTGAACCAAGTGTCAGTCAAGTACCCATATCCACTCCCTCTTGTCCCAGCAGCCTTGGAACAACTCAGATTGGCCAAGATCTTTTCTAAGCTCGACTTACACAAGCGTGTACAATCTCATCAGAATCAAAAGGGGTGATGAGTGGAAAAGTGTTCAGCACTACCGCCAGCCATTTTGACTACCAGGTAATGCCGTATGGCCTTTCTTCGGCACCTAGCGTGTTCAAGTGTCTCATCAATGAAATGTTACAGGACATACTAGGCAGATATGCCGTCACCTATATCGATGACATCTTAATATATTCTACTGACGAAGAAAGTCACATCAAGCATGTTAGGACAGTCCTCAAATGCCTGGTCCAGAATCACCTCTACGTCAAAGCAGAGAAATGTGAGTTCCATCAGCATCACATCTCTTTCTTGGGCTACATCATTAGCTCCGAAGGTGTCAGTATGGACCCTTCTAAGGTCTCTGTGATCATGTCTTGGCCCACGCCCATGTCAGTTAAGGAGCTTCAATGTTTCTTACGTTTTGCCAACTTCTGTCACCATTTTATTTGGGGTTTCAGCTTCATTGCCATCCCACTAACTTCACTACTCAAGAAGGGACCCAAGCGCCTTCAATGGAACCCCATGGCGGAAAAAGCTTTTGGTCATCTCAAGCAAGTCTTCACCTCAGCTCCCATCTTGCAACATCCAGATCCATCCAAACCTTTCACTCTGGAGGTCAAAGCATCTGACACGGGAGTAGGGGCTGTGCTATCACAACATTTCAGGGAAAAACAGAAACTCCATCCAGTAGCATTCTTTTCTAAGAAGCTCTCTTCTGCTGAAAGAAATTATGATGTGGAAAACCAGGAACTACTCGCCATAAAACTGGCCCTTGAAGAATGGTGACACTGGCTTGAGAGAGCCACTCACCTGTTTGTTATTCTCACTGACCACAAGAACCTTGAATATCTCAGGAAAGCCAAGCAGCTAAATCCTTGCCAAGCCAGGTGGGCTCTTTTCTTCACAAGATTTAATTTCACCATCTCATTCTGTCCTGGCTCCAAGAATACCAAGGCTGACACCCTATCACGAATCTTTGCACCCACTCACCAAGATCCTGTTACTCATCCCATACTTCCATCTTAGTGCTTCCTTCAGTCCATTACTTGGGATGTAGATAAAGAAATCGGAGACTCTCAACCCCAAACACTTCCCGATGATCTTCCACCCAGTCTACTATATGTGCCCAAGCATCTTAGAGGCAAACTAATTACGTGGGCCCATGCTGCACCAGCCACTGGACACCCTGGCAGCCAATACACCCATCAGATGATCAAAAATAAGTACTGGTGGGAGAACATGCTTACAGAAATTAACCAGTTCATCATCTCATGCTCCGTCTGCGCCCAAGCCAAGGTTCCTAGAACACCTCCCGCTGGCAAACTTTGTCCCCTTCCTGTTCCTTAGAGACCCTGGTCCCACATTGCCATCGATTTCATCACCGACCTTCCCCCTCACTAGGCAACACCACCATCATGGTAATGATCAACCATTTCTCCAAAGCCCTCAGACTCATTCTGTTACCTGGCATTCCCACAGCATCCCAAATGGCAGAACTGTTTTTCCAGCAGGTATTCCATTACTATGGTCTCCCTGAGGACATTGTCAGTGACCGGGGCACATAGCTCATTTCACATTCCTGGAAGAACTTCATGGAGAGATTAGGAGTTTCTGTGAGCCTCATATCTGGATACCACCCTCAGTCCAATGGCTAAGTCAAAAGAGCAAACCAAGAAATCAGCTGCTTCTTGAGAATCTTCTGTATGCACAACCAGGGGGACTGGGCACACTTCCTTCCATGGGCCGAGTATGCACAGAATTCCCTCAAGCAATCTGCAACCCAGCTAACACTGTTTCGATGCATACTTGGCTACCAACCACCCCATTCCCTTGGGACGACTTGCACAACCAAGTTCAAGCCATTGAAGATTGGTTCTCACGCAGCCAGACAGTTTGGGAGGAGGTACACCAACGTATTGAAACGGTTAATGCCAAGTACAAAAAGTATGCAAACAAACACACAGAGCAGATACACCTACATACAACCCAGGGGACAGAGTATGGATAGCAACAAAGAACCTCTGAGAACCCAATTCATGCAGGAAGCTACAACCACGATACATTGGGCCATTTAAAGTCACCGACTGCATCAATGAAATTTCATACCGGCTAGAGCTCCCCCCTCACAGCAGACTATTGCCCACATTTCATGTATCCTATCTGAAACCTGCTATCCCAGGCCGTTTTGCTGAAAACGCACCAAGCCAGGAACACCCAGCTCTCAACTTAGAAGGTGAACAAGATCATCAACTCAAGATGAAGAAGAGGGCAGATCGAGTACCTGGTAGATTGGCAGGGTTATGGACCTGAGGAACAGAACTGGGTTCCCACCAAAGACATCCTAGATCCACTCCTCAAGCAAGAATTCCATGCCACACATCCAGACAAATCTGCGCCCAGAGGTCAGTAAACCTGCTGATCTTGTCCAAACTACAAACATGGACTCCTTGAACTACACTTCCCAGAACTCACAGCACCCTCTGTTTTCTGACTATTAACTGCAGCTGTCACTCATCACTCTAATTAGTTCCTCTGCCTATTTAAACCTCACTCTCACACCGCTTCATTGTGAAGTATCATTCTGCTATCCTCAGTTCATACCAAGCCTTGTTTCTTCTGACTGATTCTCGGTTTTCTGACCTTTGCTTCCCTCTTTCACGGTTACTCTTTTGTCTTCTCTCGTTTGCCCTGTTTGCCGTTTGCCCGACCATCGCTAGTCCCTCGACTCTGATTCTCATCTCACGTTTTGGCTTCTTCACTGTTTGCGCTACGCTCCTCTTCTGCGCATACGTCCGTAAGTGCCTGCATCGTGACAGGATACTTCACCATCATGGATGTAGCGGAAGAGGCAAAGCAGACAGCTCTCAACGTTCAAGGACGCTTACTAGGAGAACATCAACAGATGCTAGCCGACCTCAACACAAGGATGTCTCAACTAGCAACTGTGATGTCTGAACCATCTCCGAGCCCAGCACTACAACTTCCTGCTCCGGAGAAGTTCACGGGAGATCCACTTGCATGTAAGGGTTTCCTCCTCCAATGCTCCATGTACTTCACTGCCATGCCGAACATGTCTGATGAGCACAAGATTGCTAAATTCCTCTCCCTTCTCACAGGTAAACCCATTCGATGGGCCAGTGCTGTCTGGAACAATGGCAGTGGACCCATGAAGTCTTATGAGCAGTTTCTTGCTCAATTCAAAAGGGTTTTTGACCACGAACCTGAAGCCATCGAAGTAAGTGAAAGTTTACTCACCATGTCACAAGGCTCCAGAAGCATAGCAGAGTATGCTCTGGAATTCAGAACACTAGCAGCCGCTAGTGGATGGAATAATCCTGCTCTGAAGGCTGTCTTTCGCAAAGGGCTGCGCCCTGAGATACTGAATGAGCTCACCTGCTGAGATGAACAGTTGACACTGGATTCTCTCATTGACCTCGCAATTCATCTGGGCAATCTCCTAACTCATCGACCCTCCCTGCAGGAGGCTGTAAAGCCAGCTCCGATCCTGGAGGACAGTTCCGCCATGGAAGTCTCACGCACCCGGTTAACTCGCTTTGAACGCATTAGGAGGAGAAAGTAGGGACTCTGCTTTTACTGTGGAAGCTCTGAACATCAGCTCAGCCACTGTCCTGTTCATCCTCTTCATCTATCTTCTGCAGAATGTCCTCCACACCATATAAGTCCCACACGCAGGTTTAATTCCAAGTCGTTCAAGGTTCCAGTGTTGTTAAAGTTAATTTCATCCACCCACATCCTCTCTGCTTTCATAGACTCAGGAGCAGAGGGGAAGTTTGTCAGCAGCACTGTCATCCAGAAGTTCAACTTGCCAACAACCCCTCTTTAAAGTTTGCTCAGCAGTCGTATAATCGATGGAGAACCCATAGAGGACAGTCTAGTCACCCTACGCACCACTCCCATCTCCATCCAAGTGGGTGCCCTCCATTCAGCGCTCATTTCACTCTATGTCACCACCACAGTCCATCATGACATAATTCTTGGTTACCCTTGGCTCCAACTTCATGACCCCTTGGTTTTTTGGCAGAACAAAGAGATTCTACAGTGGTCACCTACATGCTTTCAAGGCTGCATCTCTCACCCTAAGATCACACTCGCCTCCACCTCTGTGGAGAGTCCTATGGACAATGTCCCAGCATGTTATCTTGACCTCAAGGAGGTTTTAGTAAGGGTAAGGCATGCGGGTTGCCACCTCGCAGGCCGTATGACTGCACTATCGACCTACTGCCGGGCACATCACCACCAAGAGGGCACATCTACCCTCTCTCACAGAAGGAGCAAGCTGCCATGGAGGAATACATCCAGGAAGCCCTCAAACAGGGCTACATCCATCCTTCAAAGTCTCCAGCCTCAGCAGGCTTCTTCTTTGTGGAGAAACGTGGTGGTGGTCTTCGCCCATGTATTGACTACAGAAGATTAAACCAAGTGTCAGTCAAGTACCTGTATCTACTCCCTCTTGTCCCAGCAGCCTTGGAACAACTCAGATCTGCCAAGATCTTTTCTAAGCTCAGCTTACGCAGTGCATATAATCTCCTCAGAATCAAAAAGGGTGACGAGTGGGGAAAACAGCGTTCAGCATTACCAGCTACCAGGTAATGCCTTCTGGCCTTTCTTCAGTGCCGCGTGTGTTCCAGTGTCTCATCAACAATGTGTTACAGGACATGCTAGGCAGATACGCTATCGCCTATATCAATGACCTCTTAATATATTCTCCTGACAAAGAACATCACATCGAGCATGTTAGGACGATCCTCAAACTCCTGCTCTAGAATCACCTCTACGTCAAAGCAGAGAAATGCGAGTTCCATCAGCATCACTTCTCTTTCCTGGGCTACATCATTAGCTCTGAAAGTGTCAGTATGGACCCATCTAAGGTCTCTGCGGTCACATCTTGGCCCACGCCCACATCAGTTAAGGAGCTTCAACGTTTCCTAGGTTTTGCCAACTTCTACTGCCATTTTATTCAGGTTTTCCACTCCATCACCGTCCCACTAACTTCACTACTCAAGAAGGGACCCAAGCACCTTCAGTGGAACCCCACGGTGGAAGAAGCTTTTGGTCGTCTCAAGCAAGCCTTCACCTCAGCTCCCATCTTGCAGCATCCAGATGCTTCCAAACCTTTCACTCTGGAGGTTGATGCATCTGACAAGGGAGTAGGGGCTGTGCTATCACAATGTTTCAGGGAAAAACAGAAACTCCATCCAGTAGCATTCTTTTCTAAGAAACTCTCTTCCACTGAAAGAAATTACGATGTGGAAAACTGGGAACTACTCGACATAAAATGGGCCCTCGAAGAATGGCGACACTGGCTTGAAGGAACCACTCACCCATTTGTTATTCTCACTGACCACAAGAACCTCAAATATCTCAGGAAAGCCAAGCAGTTAAATCCTCGCCAAACCAGGTGGACTCTTTTTTTTTTTCTTCACAAGATTTAATTTCACCATCTCGTTCCGTCCTGGCTCCAACAATACCAAGGCCAACACCCTATCACGAATCTTTGCACCCACTCACCAAGATCCAATTACTCATCCCATACTTCCATCTCAGTGCTTCCATTACTTGGGATTTAGATAAAGAAATCAGAGACTGTCAACCCCAAACACTTCCCGACAAGCTTCCTCCTGGTCTACTATATGTTCCCAAACATCTTAGAGGCAAACTAATTACGTGGGCCCACGCTTCCCCAGCCACTGGACACCCTGGCAGCCAATGCACCCATCAGATGATCAAGAATAAGTACTAGTGGGAGAACATGCTCACAGAAATTAACCAGTTCATCACCTCATGCTCCATCTGCGCCCAAGCCAAGGTTCCCAGAACACCTCCTGCTAGCAAACTTTGTCTCCTCCCTGTTCCTCAGAGACCCTGGTCCCACATTGCCATTGATTTTCATCACCAACCTCCCTCCTCACTAGGCAACACCACCATCATGGTAAATATCGACTGTTTCTCCAAAGCCCTCAGACTCATTCCATTACCTGGCATTCCCAGAGCATCCCAAATGGCAGAACTGTTATTCCAGCAGGTATTCTGTTACTATGGTTTCCCTGATTATATTGTCAGTGACTGGGGCACACAGTTCATTTCACGTTTCTGGAAGAACTTCATGGAGAGATTAGGAGTTTCTGTGAGTCTCACATCTGGATACCACCCTCAGTCCAACAGCCAAGTCAAAAGAGCAAGCCAAGAAATTGGCTGCTTCTTGAGAATCTTCTGTAGGCACAACCAGGGGACTGGGCACACTTCCTTCCATGGGCCGATTTACGTACAGAATTCCCTCAAGCACTCTGCAAGCCAACTAACACCATTTCAGTGCATACTCAGCTACCAACCACCCCTGTTCCCTTGGGATGACTCACTCAACCAAGTTCAAGCCATTGAAGATTGGTTTTCATGCAGCCAGACAGTTTGGGAGGAGGTACACCAACGTATTGAAATGGTCAATGCCAAGTACAAAGAGTATGCAGACAAACACAGAGCAGATACACTTACATACAACCCAGCAGACAGAGTATGGATAGCAACAAAGAACCTCAGAGAACCCAATTCATGCAGGAAACTACAACCATGATACATCGGGCCATTTAACGTCACCGACCACTTCAATGAAGTTTCATACCTGCTAGAGCTTCCCCCCCCCTCACAGCAGACTATCACCCACATTTCATGTATCCTATCTGAAACCTAGTATCCCTGGCCCTCTCACTGAAACCACACCAAGCCAGGAACACCCAACTCTTGACGTAGGTGAGCCCATCTACCAGGTAAACAAGATCATCAATGCGAGACAAAGAAGAGTGCAGATCAAGTACCTGGTAGATTGTGAGGGTTACAGACCCAAGGAACAGAGCTGGGTTCCCACCAAAGACATCCTAGATCCAGTCCTCAAGCAAGAATTCCATGCCACACATCCAGACAAACCTGCACCCAGAGATAGAGTGCCCGAGAAAATCTATAGCTCCTGGTGGGAGCTCCTCAGGTGGGGGTGGGTGGGGGACTCTGTCAGTAAACCTGCTGATATCATCCATACTACAAACATGGACTCCTTGAACTACACTTCCCAGAACTCACAGCGCCCTCTGTCTATTTAAACCTCTCACACCACTTCATTGCAAAGTATTGTTCTGCTATCCACAGTTCATACCAAGCCTTGTTTCTTCTGACCTGATTCTTGGTTTTCTGATCTTTGCTTCCCTCTTTCACATTTACTCATTTTTTGTCTTCTCTCGTTTGCCCTGTTTGCTGTGCACCCGACCATCACTAGTCCCTCAACTCTGATTCTCGTCTCACATTTTGGCTTGTTCACTGTTTGCTCTACGCTCCTCTTCTGTGCATGTGTCTGTAAGTGCCTGCACTGTGACAGCCTGTTCCTCTTTGTGTTGTGTACAAACCAAATAGACTACAGTTTGCAAGCCTGGGAGTTTGCATTACTGCATGTAAACAGGAATATCAGTGGAATATTCATATTAATTAGCAATGTGAACAGGTCAGGAGGAATATTGTCTTTTTTCAGAATAAGGACAAAAGCTCGAATATTTTGTAAATGTAACTGTTGGGTGCAAAGGAATTGCATCCAAGTATTAAAAGTTATGTTTATATTTATGATTACATTAGTTTGTCCAATTACTTTTAAGCCTATGAAAATAGAGGCACTTCAAAATGGCTGTAATTCCTAAACTGTAAATGCAATATTTTTGTGAAATGCCTTAAATTAAAAGTCTACACTTCAATCACATCTTAGTTGCTTCATTTCAAATCCATTATGGGGGTGTACAGAGGAAAAATTATGAAAATTGTGTCACTGTCTAAATACGTGACTGACTGACTGTATTTCTATTTCCTCATTATTTGCACATCATACATTATGAATGAGAATGGAGCTCCCTAGAAGGTAAATTTCTGGCATCAGTCTTGCTGCCAAGGATTGAAACAAAATCTTGGTGTGTTGTAACATGACTAATTTGAGTTGACTGATGTCACACAGCTGCCATGTGAAGTTCTGGACACCAATGCTATATTCAAGCATGAATTGTTCATCTGTTCTCTGATGTTATAAATCTGCAGAGCTATATACACATTAATAGGCTTCCCACATATTCAGTAAGTAGGTATATATTTCATAATTTTATATATATATATATATGTATGTACACACGCGTGTACGTATATATACTGTGTATATATGCTTGTGTGTGTGTGTGTGTGTGTGTGTGACTGGGAGAGTGAAAACCATAAAGCTGAAAAGCTAAAATAAAGGAGTTTTGGGAACTCAATTCTGGCCTGCCGTACTTTTGTGCTCCACCCACCCGCTCTGAGTGCTACAGTGGTGCCGAAACCCGGGATCGGAGCACAGAGGAGAACAGCCCCATGGAGTCCTCCCCCTTCGCAGACCTGATCCACGCCCTCACCATGGCCCAACA
>JAODLJ010000027.1:22321466-22332435 GCA_027576115.1 Cathorops melanopus
GCTCATTGGGGATAGATTAGGGATAAAATTAGCTCATGTTTTAAATCGTTCAAATTCTGTAAAGCTGCTTTGCGACATTGTTTATTGTTAAAAACGCTATACAAATAAACTTGACTTGACTCAAGTGTTCACTGGTTCATATTTGTACCCGTAAACTGTGTACAGATTTTATTTTAAAAGAAAAACAATGTCCCTGGGCGCTGACATCTTACTCTCTCCAAGGTTCAAATAATGCGCTCTGAGTACAAATTGTGACATCACCGACCCCTCACATGACTTATCAAGGTTAGTGGAGCTCGTGGACACATCGCTTTTAAATGTTGTAAACAGCCCTAAAGATGCCCGAGTGTCAAGCATTTGGTTATAAAAATAAGCCTGATCATCAAAGTGCTGGGATATTTTTTTAACATAGACCCTATTTTTTCCATCTCTTTGGGTCCAAAGATTTACTAGGGACAAAAATGACAGTGCAGTATTAAGTTAGAATACTATATCCAGCAACTACAAAACGGCTATACAATGTAATCCTCTTGGGCAAACATCAGTGTCTAAGTTAACCACTTGTTTTCACCACTGATAGGCTCATAATGTTATTATAAGTGTCTAAAAACATGGAAAGGATCCCTACAGATACATACCTGTGTCTGTTTACCTCAATAACTGTAAAGAAAGAGTTCTTTGTGGTATTCAAAAAAAGTGTTGGAAACATTCTGAGTGCATCACATAATTGATGTAGATTTGTCACCTGCACATTCATGTTGTGAATCTTCTGTTCTACCACATCTCAAAGGTGACTGGTGGAGACCATTGAAGTATACTGGATTCATTGTGATGGAGCCAGTTTCAGGTGACCTATGCTTGGGTCATAGCACATTTTCAAGCTGGAAGTAGCCATTATAAGACAGGTAAATTGTGGCCATAAAAGGAGGCGCATGGTCAACAGCAATACTCAGGATGCAACATTCAACCAATGTTTGATTGGTATTAAGGGGACCAACGTGTGCCAAGAAAATTTTCCCACATCAATACATCACCACCACCAGCCTGAGCTGCTGGTACAAACACACACATGCATGCACACACAATATTGTTGTCACATATAGGGAGCAACCAGTACATGCCAGGAATTGCTGTAATTATTTTAATGTTGCTGTAGGCCGCTTGGCAGCATCACTGACCAACTTTTTCCTAGTCTTCTCATCAGTTTTAGAGAAATGTCCTGTTCTTAATGTCATATATTTTCTCCATTTGTTGAATGCTGTCTTTACAGGTAAACCCAATGGAACAAGGAATGTCCATATCTTTTCCAACTGGATGTTACCAAGAAGCTCTGTGATGACCTGGCAACTTGTCCAGGGTGTACCCCACCTTTCGCCCGTAGTCAGCTGGAATAGGCTCCAGCTTGCCTGCGACCCTGCAGAACAGGATAAAGCGGCTAGAGATAATGAGATGAGATGAGACTCTCAGGACCAAATCTGAGATCAAGAGATTTTTTTTTCTTGGTTTTTGACCATGTCAGTTTAGATGCACAAATCAAACTGGACTCTAGTTTAATATTTTTAGCTAAACATACCTACCAACCATGCAAAAATGGTAGAATTTGTTGTATTTAGAAATTATGTCAATGTATGTTGTAGAGCCGATCTAGGCTATTTAAAAACACATCATACGATGACATAAGATTGGATTGGAATTATTTTTTAACCATACAGTATATACAGCTATATACTGTATAGCAAGGTTGCTTGACAAAAGCCATTTGTTCAATTTTGCCAAGCTGAAATGAGCCTGTTTAGTTCCTACCACTATTACTGAGGGCTGTTTTTGTTTTTTTTGTTAACCTTAGATCGATAAACTCCACTGCAAACTAACCCAGCTCAATTCCACAATGGTTATAATTCCGTGGACTGATTCAGATAAAGCGCCTTGTTCTTTATGCAAGTCTTAGCATCTTGTCATTATGATGAGCGTGATGAAGAACATGTCCTACCTCATGGACTCCTTCAGACATGCTTTGAGATATGGCATGTTCTTAATATGCTCAGCACATGGACCCTGTCCAGAAGGCACCACTTCACTGATCTCCTTCAGCAGCTTGTCCTGAGCATGGGGATTCCGTGAGAGGTTGAAAATAGCCCATAACGCACTGTTGGCAGTCTGCATAGGGAACGGAAGATAGTTTGATTTGACATTATAAATTGTGTGTTTGATGTAATTTCTGAAATAAATTGCATAAACTGCTTAAATTATATACAGTCATTGGACTGAAGTTAAGTGAAGAGGGTCTTCAAAACAAGCATGCTTTTCAAGATTTTAGGATTATAAAGCTTACAAGGTTTATCTGATTATTTGGCAAATTAAAATGTTATAAATATTATTTACAAACCAGTAAATATGGGTGAAAAAAATTCCTCACAAGAATATTGCTTACATCTAAGTCAAAAACTGTATCAGTTCTGATTTTATTGATGGTCAACCCTTTATGGCATTATCATAAAATCAACAAATTTCAGAGAGAACCATATAATTCTAAGTGATTCCTGTTTTTAAATGTTTTCATACTCACTGTTTCCACACCCCCAATCTGGAGCTCAGTTATTGCCGCATACAGTTCCTTCTTGGTGAGGGGACAGTTATGGTAGATATCACTAAGGAAACCATCAGTTTCTCCACTTGAGTGTCTCTTCAACTTCTTGTCAATGTAGATTTTTGCTGAAGAAAAAAAAAAGAAAAGAAAATAATTTTATGTGTCTAATCAACTTGATCTATTGTTGAATCAATTTTATCATGCAGTACAACAATAATGATTGGTGAAATAATTTCCTGTTTGAACTTGATCCAATGCGTGATTTAATGCTGTTCTTAGTTTATGGTTGGTGAATGTATATCAGCCTAGCAGCAGCACTACACTTCAAAAAATGAAATCTTGTTAAGAGAAAATATCTTTAATATGGGTGAATTTATCTAGTATTTCTTATTGGAAGTTTATTAAAACTCAAATATAAGATGATTTAGCTTACTTTTAGACACTTTTACTCATTTCAAGCTTTAAATTTTCTTATTCTATTGGCATTGCATCATCACTGGAAGATTTCCATCAAAGACATGGAAGTGCCTGGAACAACTTCTGGAAACTGACTACCATTTGGAGGTCCAACAAAATCTCATTACAACTCAAGCTTTGACTGTTTGATTTTCTGATACTTTCCATCCTCTTTTATAGGGCAGAATCATGGACACTCAGTCAGACCAAGAAGGATCAACTGAACTCATCTGCCACCAGCTGTTACCATATAATGTTAAACATCAAGTGAACTGATAGAATCACCAATGAATATGTCCCGGCTACCACCAAAAGGAGAAACCTTGCAGAAATACTTATCGGAAGACAGTTACACACCCTTGGACACTGGTTTAGAAGACCAACTGAATCAACCATACATCGCTATGCTTTATACACAACAGCACAAGGCCCCAGTAGGAGAGGAAGACCTCGACTAACCTACCGGTACGTCAAAAACGTGCAAGACATCACTGGTCTCAGCATAAAATACATAAATGTATTAACATGTGATGGACAGAGATGACTGGAGAAGCAGTGCAGTTGGGAGATTTGACCTACAAGCTCCTGACTAGGAAGGAAGAAAGGAAGGAAGGATTGGCAGATAATTTTGCTAATTTTAAGCATTTAATTCTAGAAAGAAGCAAAATTATCTGCCAATAGAATAAGAGAATGTAAAACTTGAAATGAGTAAAAGTGCCTAAAAGTAAGCTAAATAATCTCATATTTGAATTCTAATAATCTTCCAATAAGAAATATTAAATAAAGTCACCCACACTGCAAAAAATGATATCTTAGCAAGTGAAAATATCTTGAAACGATCTAACATTTCCTATTACAAGAATACAAGACACCAATTCTGAGATTATTAAACTTAGTTCTAGATTGCAACCAACTTATTCTAAGATGTCTTATCAAGTAAAAATATCTGCCAGTGCAGCAAGATAATTTCACTAGTATTAAGTAATTTTCTCCTCAAATTCAGTTTTAATTTTTTTTTGCAGTGTACAGCTCTGAGGGAAGAAAGAAGTAACATTTAGCTTGACTAAAATGAATTACTGCAAGCTGTTTTTTATTTTATTACAGGCTTTTTAAAAAATAGAAAAATAGCAAAATGTAATATCAATAATAACATAATTGTTGATATGGTGAAATTTTCTGTAAGTTCTGTAACATTTATGGAAGAAACTAGATTTTGGAGATAAATGCAAATTTTATTTCAAACCACACCCTTCTCACTTTGTGAACTTGCAAAATTAACAACTTCTCTTCAGTATGCTGTAAATTTAATAAACAGAAATGAAGGGACCAAGAAGATGCACTTTTAAATCACAAAATATTTATTAAGTCCTTTATGGTAGCAATGCCACAACTTGTATATGCACCTGCCTTGGCAACAACAACAAAAGCAAATTGCAGATGCAATATTTCATCTGATGATATCTTCAAAAATATTCTGATGAAGTACATGAGAATGAGATGATGTATAAAGGGAGATTTTTTTTCATAGAGGAACAAAAAAAATCAAGAATAAAACAAGGAAAAATAAGAACATGAACACCATATTGCAACACTCGAGGCAGAAAACCACTAAAATCTCCACAGACTTTATATTTTTAAACAACTTTCACCAGTTGACCCCAAGAAAAAGAAAAAAATAAAAAGTAAATAAAATACACATTGTTTCATTTCATACATTTGTCAAAGCATATTCCATCATTCTGCAGAAATATACATACAAATATAAATTTTCAGTATTATTGTCTGAAATCACCAGATTAGAAAACAAGGAAGATAATAATTGAGCCAATATGTGTTAATAAATGACATCCAGTCAATCCTGGGTATGACTTTAAACTGGAACTAGTGGTGAGTCTCAGATCCAGGAAGACTTGAGTATTGGGAAAAGTAGAGTTACCCCTTAATCACCATTGCTCCCAGGTCTACTCTGACCCGGAGTGGTAGCAACTGCCTGGGTTCCAGCTGTGGGTTAATAGTACATCACCTATAAGATACCAACAGTAGGGCACTTTTCGGTGGAATGTGACAGAAGAACCCAACAGTCAATGGCACACCACCAGATGGCATGTGGAAGAGCCACTCAAATGGTAAATGGATGGCATCACTCGGTAAGTCAGTTGTCACTGCAGGGCAACTTCCATACCCATCAGGTCTGTGGCACTTTTGTGCACCACTTGACATCAGGTCTGGAGGTTCAGAGAGACAACACGATGGGGTTATGACATCATTTGTCTTACCTTACTGTGCAAGGCACTTCTTTAGGAAAGGAGAATAGTATGCAAGAGCACACGAGGCCAGATATTCCGCGGCGGCTCAACCGGACCATTTGTGCCACTGCTGCTGGCGACTCTGTCGCTCTGGTGTGGGCCTCGCGACCCATCTGTGTTTCTGCACATCCTAATGAAGCAGTCATCATTGCTAAGAATGGACAGCTGATGACAATCATCCATGAAACAAGTGACTTCATGTTATTGTTTACGTTACAACCATATTTTACTTACATTCACTCAAAGTTAATAAGAAACTACAAAAACACAACCTGCGTCCTGAAGACTTTCGCATGGAGGAAAACTGTTCCATAGTGCTGATATTAGAGTCTCCTTACAGGAGGTTTAACCAGATCAATGATTATACTTTTCTCGGACACCATGTACGGTAGATTAATTTGTTTTTATTATTGGAACAAGAATACATGAGAATGAGTGCATTAATGTGTGCCTTTTCTCAAAGGCATCATTACTGCCCAAGATGCTGTGACAGAAATTTAATGAAGACCTTCTAACCAATCAGACTTGAGAATTCAACTGTGCTTTGGTATAATTAATAGTACATTAACAATAGTAAATGTACAGCAAGTTGATCAGTATTCCGAAATCTACCCTGGTAGGTTGATGCAGGACCCTGACGTAAAATGGAGGAGTCTTGAATCAACTTCATGGGGTTTATTTCGCAATAATGACCAGATTGCTCAACATTATCCTGCTTATTACATGGTTAATTAAAGACATCAAATAATTTCACACAAAATGTTGATTTACAAATTATTTTATTGTGATAGTTTGTTTGATTCTACAGTTGGAACTTCATCCATAGCAATGTAAACTCTATTGCCTACTTAAGATTCGCATACTGGACATTATAATTCATATTAAACTGAACATTAAAATCAATACTCGAAAAATCTTCCTTGGTATTTTCTGATGGAGTAATTTTTTTCTTCCTTTTTTTTGCCACAGGGTGTCATGAATGGGATGATGTTGATTATTAAAAGTATTTAATTATTAAAGCAACAAAATGTGTCCATAGCGACGGTCAGTGATCTGCTATTCAGAAACATCATAGAATGCCCAGATTAATAATAATAATAATAACTAGAAAAGCACTCGGAGAGCACAGACCTCCACCAAGAATCCTTTAAAAAAATCCGGGATCCAGAAGGTGATCTGGATCACCGCCAAAATTTAATAGATTGTTACTTGTGCCCAGTCACACCTCGGGAAAAATTTTCAGAGCAATCCGTTCATAACTTTTTCTGTAATGTTGGTAACAGACAAACCAACAAACAAACAAACCAATGCTACCGAAAACATAACCTCCTTGGCAGAGGTAATAAGTTACATTTATATAGCACCTTTCTCAAACTCAAAGTTGATTTACATAGGTCAGAGAAAATACCACAAAAAAAAAAAGTTGCCAAAGAGTGGTGAGTTTATGCACTGGTGGAGAAATGTTCATGAAACAAAAAGGTTTTGAGATGAGATTTGAAGAAAGGAAGAGAAGAGCAGTCACAGAGGGGTTGAGGAAGGGAATTCCAGAGCTTGGGGGCCGTGGCACTGAAGGACCTGCTATCCAGGGTAGAGAATCAGGTGCGACTCTCTATTAAGTTGTTTGTCTTGGTGTTATAACTGCAATAGATTGGCAATCTGTCCAGGGTGTACCTGGCCTCTCACCCAAAGTTAGCTAGGATTGGCTCCAGGTCAACTGTGACCCTAATGGAAAAGTGGTATAGATAATGGATGGATGGATATCTACGTTGGTAAAACAACCACAAATTATTCCCTCTAAAAACTAGTCCCATCTCTCAAAGAATTGATTATGCAGATTTAGAGAAGAATGAAGCATTCTTTAATATTTCAGTTAAAGCTTCTTAGATATTGTTTATCTGACTGCCCCCAATATGTTCTTAGACTTCAATTATAAGTGTGTTTAAGTAAAAAGTTTTTATTTTTTTAATCTGTTCTAGTGTAGGGAAGCAAAATTGAAAAATTATTGTTAGTAGTAATTACATACATGCTAGAGATGAAATAAATAAGGATTAAGATGAAAAACACCGTAGTATTCCTTTAACTCTCAACTGCTTAGCTGTATGCTTGGACTGTATCCTGCCTCAATTATGAGTCACTCTGGGTAAAAGTGTCTACCAAACAAATAAATGCAAATCGAAATTTAGCATCAGCTGACTTTGCCTTAAAGAGTTCAGGGGATTTATGAAAACATTTCATTGGAATGTTACATTTAAGTACATCTCCAATGTTATCAGCAGCATGACAGCAGTCCAGCTTCCAATCCTGAGATGCAGCTATCAAATTGGACCAGGTGATGTAAAAGAACATATCTCACATCCATCATGGGCCTTGTTAATCATCTAACAAGCTTTAAAGCTGCAAAACCAAGCCAAAGACATCTTATAGTGCTATACTGCCTAAGGTTACTTGCAGCGGGCCCAATCGTTTACATTATCCAGCATTTATGGCACACCAGATATGTTAATTATTCTGTAAATCTATCACATAATGAACCACACACTCTTGCTGGGAGAAAAGTTATCTAATTTATTTCCTTTATGTCAGTACTTGGTGTTGGATGACACAGTAAGTGTTTACAGACAATTAAAATAATAATTGGCAAAGGGGAGAACATGAGTGTAAACTAATTATGTGCTTGAAAAGGAGGCAGAGACTTACCTGCAGTAAAGCTTTGAGAAATTGGAATAGCCCTTGAAAATCTCCAATTAACATCTAGCAATTATTGGAGTTAATGCTCATCTGGCGAAGTAAGACTGCTCAGCTATGCTGTACTCTTATTAGCCTCGTAAGTCCAACCAAAACTCAAACAATGCGTTGTTTTTTTTTTCTTCCCACCCCATCCGAAAAACCAAGTCTGCAGAAGGAGAGCTGGAAAGAGGACTAATGTATTGGGTGTGATTCCAAGACTCTGTGCCCCAACATTGAACCACAGTGCCATCTACTGTTCAATGGTGGTGTCTGTTCAAAGGTCTTCTGTTCAGCCTCGTGTTCATTATTCAAGTACAGTGTTCAAGTTCACAGATCTCCATCAAAGGAATCATCAGTCATGCACTCTTATCTCATTAACGTCAGTGTCTAGACAAATCAGTTGACTTTAATGATCATACCTGGCAGTGAGGTTTGCAAACCTGTAGGCCTCCAGGCTGCACTAACACCTGTGCTGCTCTGCCTTCTCAGATATTGATGAGTGTGCTCTGCGGACCCATGACTGTAGCTCGGAATTCCAGTGCCAGAACACACACGGCTCATTCCGCTGCAGTCCGAAGCAGCAACGCTGCCTCACTGGCTTCTCTCAGGACCCTCATGGCAACTGTATCGGTGAGAAAGAGAGATGGAGAATGAACGAGACAGTAAATATGTATGTGAGTGAGTGAGTGAGTGAGATCTCTAGGACAGGACAATCATTGTGCCCTCCTGGACATGAATCAACTGAAAGAGCTGCTTTTCTCTGTATTCTCTGTTGTATCTCATTCACTGTTCTCTACATAAGATACAATAATTAAGTCAAGCAGTCATTCCATAAATATAATATGCAATAAATACACATGACCAAGCATGCCAACTAGACAGGACAGCAGACAGAAATGTTGAGTGAAAAAACCAATGCAACCATTGTCTGTAAACTACTGTGTGATAGCAGCAATCAACTGTGGTAGTATCAAAAACAGAATCATAATAGTAATGTGAGAGTCTTAATAAGAATGTATACAATAGCAACATTATAAAGTGCAGGTGTGTAATGATAGATGTACAGTTAATTATTCCAGATGAGTGTTAGATGCAGCAGTTTGTTGACTCTACTGACTGAGTATGCTGTGATGGTGGCAGTACAGATGCTCTGGTACGTTCTGACAGATGGCAGGAGGGTGAAAAGTCCATGAGGGGGTAGTAGGGTTTGTAGATACACCGCTTGTTAAAGTAGGCATCTATGGTGGGTAGAGAGACCCTGATGATTTTCTCAGCTGTCCTCACAATTCGCTAAAGGGTCCTGTAGTCTGAATCTGTGCAACTCCCATACCAGATGAGACAGCTGGTCAGGACGCTCTTTATTGTCCATCTGTAAAAGGTGGTGAAGATGGGGGGGGGTTAGCTCTCTTTAACCTCTGCAAGAAATGGAAATGCTGCTTGGGCCATCATGGATGGCAGGTGGTGTTAAGAATCCAGAGGAGGTCCTCTGTGATGTGCACACCAGCCAGCAGGAGCAGCAGCTTTCTCTGGATTGACTCTGGACAGAGTTCTCCTGACGTCCACTGCAGACAGACAGAGTACTATACTTGGTAGAATTTGAGTTGGTCTTCGCTGCCAGGATTTTGTTCTTCAAACAGTGCATTGAAACAGCATTTAAAATACTTTTGTTGCAAATTGACTTAGTTTATAAATTGTCATGCCATTTTTTTGGACTGCCATCATTTCCCTAGCATTTTTCAATAAAGTTATGCCTACACCATTTTCTATTAATTATCCCTGCCGTGAAAAACACAAACACTTTCCAATTCTGTAAATTCTGGCTTCACAGGTGACATAGTACACCCCCACCCCATTGTACACTGTTTCATTATGTGGAAGTATGTCTATGCAGGGCTTGACGTGCTTGCAAGTACATGGCTACAGAAGTATAAACAAGTCAAGTTTATTTTTATAGCACCTTTAACAATCCACATTGTCACAAAGCAACTTTACAGAAAATTAAAGACTTTACACATAAGCTAATTTTATCCCTAATCTATCCCAAATGAGCAAGCCTGTGGCGATGGTGGCAAGGAAAAACTCTCTCAGACGACATGAGAAAGAAACCTCGAGAAGAACCAGACTCAAAAGGGAACCCATCCTCATTTGGGTGATAACAGACAACATGATTATAAATAACTTGCTTCTACAGCAGTGTCCTGTATAGTCACAAAGTATAACTGTGTAACCAGGAAATTCATTATAGTTTTAACATGAAGTTTGTTTTGTTGAAGTTATAAACTGTTCATTAATGGAAACTTGAGTGCAAAACTGTTCATGACAACTGCAGTCCTCAAGTTAGCAATTTAACTGTCGTCCTCAGTCATAAAAGCATTACTGTAAGCATTACTGTAAGTGTCCAGAGCCATCTTCCAAGTGCGACTTTCGACTGTTCATATGGGGCCATCCTCCACAGGAGCAATGTGTTGAGACTCCAGCCAGATGTAGGGCATCAGGATGTATCAGGCAGGTCCGAGGAGCAAAAGAGGTCAGCATCTCGGTCTCAGGATCGACATGTAACTCAGAGGGATGGGGGGGAGGGAGAGAGAGAGAGAGAGAGAGAGAGAGAGAATTGTTAGGTATGCCCAATGTCACCTAATGAGTAAGAACAGTATACATTTTGTGCTGATTGCAAGCAGGGACTCCGGCAAAACCAACTATGACAACATAACTAAAAAGGGAGCGCCAGAAGGTAACACAGGCATGACGCGCCCTGGGACATAAAGCAACCAGCCACTACACCATCAACAAACCCAAGTGAGCAAGTGAGTAGGGGGCTGACAGCATCCATACATCCCAGTTTACCAAAACACTCTATGCCTGAGGGCCCTCCAGATCTACTCCTTTACCTAAT
>JAODLJ010000027.1:22628793-22644919 GCA_027576115.1 Cathorops melanopus
AGTTTTAAGAGTTAGACTCACCCAAATTCAAAGCTTCTGGAGGAAATAAAGTTAAATCTTGATTAATCCAGTAAAACATGAAGTATAAATTAATTTAAAAATAAAAAAGAAACCAAAGAAAACAAGTTGGATGTGATAAGGGGGACAGGATCACGTTGTGAATGAAAACAAACCGTAAGTGAAATGAAATGAAAACGTCACCACCGTAAAATTCCCCCAAAATATTTTACAATAATGTGTTAATGTGTACCATACAAAAGAAAAATGCAATAAAAAGTCTGAATGAAATGAAGATTCGCCACAGATATTTATTTTACTTAAGTATTTGATTGCCAGTTCTCCGATTTCGATTAATTCAGAGTTTAATAATCTATAATTAGATATTACGCCGTGGTTATTTTTACACATGCACATGCTGTACTCTGCTTCCCCAGAATTTTGTAAACAATGACACAGCTGGCTCACTGAGGGGATTGAAATGGTTTTGTTGGAACTTTATTGATGTAACTCTAGAATAATTATTATTAAAAATGGTGATTTTCAAAAATCCCTAAAAGATGTGGTCCCTAAAAGATGTAAAAGCATAAGGTATCATTACTATAATGTCTGGGGTGGCTATATGTGATACTCTGAGTAATTTTCTCTTGTCTGTAAACCAAATTAGATCGGCCTATATGTAGAA
Organism: Cathorops melanopus; assembly: GCA_027576115.1. Lineage (NCBI taxonomy): Eukaryota > Metazoa > Chordata > Actinopteri > Siluriformes > Ariidae > Cathorops > Cathorops melanopus. The sequence continues at coordinate 22,629,476 of JAODLJ010000027.1, forward strand.
AATGTAACAAAATATGCAGACTACTTATACTATTTATGTAAACTGCTTATTATACCCCTGCAAACAAAGTTGGGGGTGGGGGGTATATATAGGAATCATCCTGTCCGTCCACGTGTCTTATAAGCACAACTCCTCCTAAACGGTTTGATGGATTTTGATGAAACTTTACACAGCTGCAGTATACCACTTGAAGATGTACAGAAAAGAAAATAATCCCAGTCTGATGTTTCAAAGGGGAGATAATTCAACTTATTCCCTTACATATGACAATGTATGATGACAGGCTTGTAAGTGCAACTCCTCCTAAATGGTCTGATGGATTTTGATTGCACAGTTGCAGTATACCACCTGAAGATGTGCAAGAAGAAAAGTAATCCCGAACCAAGGTCTTAAAAGATACTTAAAAGTAAATCAAAAATCCCTGTCAGAAACACAAACGATGAAAAAAGATGCTAAATTCTCACTCTCTGTTCCACTGTCATTACAGAAGTCAGCGACCAGATATTTGAAAGTGAATTTCTTGAATATCAATTCATTCATTCCTCATTTTTGTTCTCTGATGAAAGATGAAAGTGTCCACCAGAGACCTGGCTGACATCCACCCGGAAATACAAAACTTTAACTGCTTGTGTCTTGATCATGTAGGTTGCCAAAGAAAATGAAGAAATGGTGGATTGCTTCTCTATATTCATCAGGACATATATTTAGTGAAGCAAATGAATGTGAAAGATGTGCCGATTTGATTATCAGATGATTATTGTGTCACTAGCTGAGGATAGAGCAGTGCATTTTGTGTTTCTCACACTATACAATCATCTGAAAACCAGTGTTCAGGATTTTCTTTATGGAATGGAGAGACTTTTATCCCAGATTCCAGATAGTGTTAAAGTTGTAGTTATGGGAGACTTCAACATAGACATTTTCACTCAAAACAGTAATAAAATGAAACTCTTGGCTCTATGCAAATAGTATGAATTTTGCCAGTTATGCAAGTTTCTCACACGTAGAAGAGGTCTTATTGACCACTTCTACACAAACATTTGTTTAGAGGATGTCATTCTGTCAACAGTACCTGTGTACTACAGTGATCACCAACTTTTGTCTACAGCCATAACATTCAAGTTTTTGCAGTAAATTATGTTGTTTTTAAAATAGTGAGTGCATATAAGTAATATTACAAATATTCTTAGCCACATCAGTTGATTTTATAGATTCTTATCAATAAAATACACAACAGATGTGAGCATTTCTTATTGAATAGTTTTCAAAAAATTAGGAATATTAATATGTACTGTTTTCAAATATCTTTAATCAACCAATTTTGGTTTCAAAAAGGGATATGATAGAGCACATGATTTATAAATCAATTTGCAATGGCCTTATTCAGTCTTCAAGAAGACACACTGTGTTTGCTCTGTTGCTTAATGTGTCCTTCCTGGACTTTGCTGTTCCACTTCATGAAATTGTACCAAATGAATTTAGACCCCATATATTATTGAGATGAATGACTCATAGGAATTTGATTCATGGTGTTGCAGGGGTATCGTGGGTTGGTTGGTTAGTTATTTTATTTTATTTATTTATAAATAAATAAGTTCATTCACAGTTACAGCTGACAAATTTTGTTGCAAGCAGGGGGTATTCTATAGTGAGTTTGCTCAGTTCTAGTTTCTTAATTAATAACTTTTTTTTCATGGCAGAATAGAAGATTAAGTCCATTATAAGGAATAAGTTTGGATGTTAGACATTAGTATTTAATAAGTATCATATTGTTTGCAATGATACAAGGCTCTCAATTCAGTATGTCTGTGCATCACAAAATATATTCAACAGATTACATCATAAAGTAGGTTGTGCAGACTGCTTATATTTATATACAGTGTTTTGAAACAACAAATCAGAAATGTGTGCACATCACAGTGATCTTGTTTCCCAGGCAAGGATTTGGAAAAATAAGAAAAAGCACATCTGCTTTTGCCAATGCCTGAACTTTATGGGATAGTTTCAGGTCTAGTTTCAGGACAGTCTGGTTTGTGATGTAGTGCGGTGGGTTTCCCCCCTCCTTTTTTATGCTAAGAGTCTGAATTATTATACTTTGAATGTTGTAATCAATTTAAAATGTAAACCAAGGACACATTCAATGATTTTTTTTTGGGGGGGGGGGGGGTTGCACTCAAAATGCATCATGACACACCACCATATAAGATTTTAAGTTTGTGTATGGTTACACCCTTATTATAGTATCAGTCATAATCTATTCATACATCTCCATATTAGTAATCATTCTTTAAGCTCTTTCCACAAATCTAATAATTTGTCCAAGAATATCCATAAAGCCTGAAATATTATTCTAGCAATGTAGTGTAATAAATGGATGGATATTATCGAGAATTGCTCTGAGCTAATATTTTCGTGCACCTACAAACTGGTGCCTGCTGTAGTCTAGTATATTTACATGTTCTGTAATGAAGTATTACCGGCAAAGTATTTTGATATTTCCTTGCGCCACCACTTCCAAATGATATAAATGAGTGGTACCACAAGAAATTATTTTCCTACCTGCTTTATCCTCATAAAAACTTTTTTTTTTTTCGTTTTTGGAGAGACCTCTATAAAATGTTCAAAGCTGTGAAGAAATTAATAGTTAAAATACTGCTGGCAAACTTGCATGAAATAATTTAATTTTACTATTCTTTATTGCTTGTAAACATAAAGCTTGCACATAGACAGAACACAGCGAAGGCAGACACATTGACAGAGACCCATAATAACTTAAGATGGCTACATATACATAAAGAAAAAAATGAAACACGAGGACAAGCCATATTTGGCGATGCAACCAAACCATAACGTCAAAAATATTTCTGAACCATGATTGAATAGCACTGTAATGTTTTTATAAAAATAAACATGTGACATGCTGTTCATATATATATATATATATATGTTTATAATATATATTTGTTAAAATATAGGTACTATGTAACTATGATACATTACTGCTATAAATTATAAACTATACAATCACATGATATTTTGCTTTACAAAACTGAAGAATTTGGATAAATCTGTAGCAATGTTAGAATAATTTCAAAATGGTTTTAAGCTGCACAATCTCATGTCCTTTACATTTTTACAAGTTAAATAGAACACTTTTGTGAGAAAGTCTAACTTCAAATGTTTGGTTTTGTATTTCCTTTGACAAACATATTGTATACACTCTGTCTTATCCTATAACAGTCATCCGGCAAATTGTTGACTTTATAGTATCCACTTAATGTAAATTCACACTAAAGGATTTAAAGTGTTACCATGCAAGACACCAAAACAGTGATATACGAGAGGTATGATTATATTCAGATTATAAATTGCAAGCGCAGGAGACATAAGTTTTCAGACAGAAAAAGGCTGTTGATTTTATTAAAATATATAAAAGCTCTTATTTGGGCTTGTTTAATATACTCTGGAGTGCACAATGACTACGTAAATTCAAAGTGATTTCAAGTTTGATGTAGAGGAGAGGATTAAATGTCAAGAAACTGGAAACGTGAAATTTTTAAGCCATAACACCTGTACATGAATAGATTTTTTTTTTCAATACAAGCATGAATCATGGAGCTGATTTAATACATAAATTGCCTGTAAATTGTAGAGATTTTCATGATCACACTTCTTTCTAAAACTTTCAAAGGTGTGGTGAAAAATGTGTTTTACATTAAAGTGAAAGTTCAGTGTTTTTGTGCATGCCAAAGTATTACTTTTGAATTTTCGGTGTGAATTCAACTTCAGTGATGTATGATGAAAACAGAAAGAAATTTTTATTCATGAATTTGGATATCTGCTACATTGTCTGCCCTGAGCAGGTGTTCCATTCCACCACCTTGTGAGTGGGCCATGTGTGTTCATGAGCAATCATTTGAAACATGTAAATTTATACTTTTATCGAAATAGGTCAAATGTGATATTGCAACAAGGAAATACTTAAATCTCACAACAATCAAAATTGTACAAACAAGCATATCACATAACCATTGCTTTCACTATCTAATTTCACAGAATCTGCTACTTGACATTTCTCTGCAATATTTTTGCCCCAGGCATATAGTCAGTTGATCTATTATTCCTCTGCAATATTTTAATTTTTATATGATGTATTACTGCATGTATTTAAACATAGGAACAATTATAATGGTTAAAAAAAAAATCAATCAGTCTTAACAATCATTATGTAAGTTTTTAGTGTGTAGCCCTGTTGATCATCCATACAGCAGATGGCAAAGGATGGTACTATTGTTCTCCCTCCTTGGCACAAAGTGCAAGGTAGTTAGAGGTCCTTTGTCTTCCGGACAGTTAAGCAACTTAATGCTGACAAAATTCTGTAAACATATCATGGCGTTTTATGTAATTTGGTAAACATGGATGTAAAAATGTTTTATTTAAAAAAAAGTATAACAGGTCATCCAAGAATGTTATACAACACTGCTGAGTTACCTTAGGTGATATATTGTGCAAAGAGAATGTGTTACTTGCTGGGCAAGGTTTTGATGGAACGAGTAAGAGAGCCCATGTTGGTGGAGGTGGGGAGGCTTGCGCTCTTTATTGGTAAGCTGCAAGAATGTCCCATTGACTCCTCAGCAGCCCGGAGAAGCAGCGTATAGTTCACTGCGACCTCTTCTACTTTTCGTAAGAGCTGTAGCCTTTGGGTTTCTGATCGTACACCTCGTACTAACCGAATGAATGTCTGAGTTAGGCTGCACAACACCTCAAAGCTGGCTGTGACGGCACTTAACATTCGTGAGGGACTTTTCTCAACACTTGCCACTCTTCTACATGAGGCCCTGAACTCTTTGAAGCGGACTGCAAGTTCTTGCTTGTACTCTACCAACTTTGCTGGAGGCATGCGTGGTTCACCCTCTATCTGTGGACTGCTGGCACACTGCCGTAAAATAGAAAGCAATTCATTAGCATCAAGTTGTGCATTTAGGAAGCCATCAGGTAAGCCAAAAGTTTTTCCCTGCAGTGTCTGCACTCGTGCCATGCTTGTTTCCAAATTACCACAGACCCGCAGGTCAATCTCTTGTGTTTGTGGCTCCTCCTCCTCCTCCTCTTCCTCTCCACTGCAGTCCTCAGCATGAAGTACCTGCAATGTCTTGCTGACGACTGGCATTGCTCTTGAATCTAGCTGCATTCCAGGCAAGACCTGTAGGGGAATGGAATATGAAAGTTCATCTTTTTCACTGCTCTCATCAGCAGTCTCACACTTGCGATAACAGAAACAAAAGGAGCAACATTTTTCCCTGTCCTCATTCTCTTCACTTAAACCAAGTAGAACCTCAGTGGTTCCCTCTCGACCTTGACGAAGTAGTTCTTCACCCTGGATAAAGAATACTCCTTTCTTTTTGGAGTCTCCACCTTGAGTATGAATGGGTTCTACTGGAGTAGGAAGTCGTAGGCCTGTAGCTCTAACTCTTTCCATTTCCTTCTCCAGGCTTTTTGTTTTGGTTGACTTAACCTCAGCATAAAGGGGTGTGCTATCATTATCAATTTCCCCTATGCTATATCGTCTTTGTAGTTTTTTGTACTGTGGGGCTCCAGTGCATTCTGAATGGAAGGTGCATGTAGGTAAACAGGATGTACGTGTATCACTGAGTTCCCTTGACTCCAGGCTTGTGGAACGAATTCGTGTGGTTTTGATCTCCAAAGTTTGATGTTGTGTAGCAGTCCCTTGAATTTGTGGAGATTTGGGTTTTGCAGGGGGAGTTTTGGAGATGGTTCTCTCTCTGCCTCTAGGCTCCACTGCAGAACCCACTGGAGTATCAGGGAGACGCATTGCCCTACACATCCTCTTACAGTCACAGCTACGTCTCTGCTCTCGTGAGATGCCAGGGACTTTCTGCACTGGGCTTGTGCGCAGCTGGCAAGAACATGGAGTACCTGATGGGATGGGAGATGAACCCTGGGACAGGAACTCTCCCTGTGATGTCTTAGGCTTTAGAAGCTCCTCAAGGAACTCTAGTTCATATTGCCTCACTTTCTGGAGCTGTGCACGACGTTCATCTGTCTCCCGACGTAGGCGTGCAGGAAATGTGGCTGAAATCAGATTTCTAATACTTAGAAATGGAGCACTGCGCTGAGACTTGGCTTTACTGTTTGCTTGCTTCTTATATTCTGCACCAGGAATAGTTGCCCCTTTTTCTCCACAGCTCAAAACATGTGTTGTGTTTAAGAGGACTGGCACACTTTTAGTGTTTTTCTGTGGTTCAGCAAGGACTGTACATTTGGAGCCATCTGTTGTGACCTCAGGTATATCATTCCCTTCCATTTTGACTGGCACCACTGGGGAGAACTTTGCTGCAGGCAGGACTTTAGGCTTAGCCAGGTTTAGATCAGCGGTTTGAACTGTGCTCTCTTTGTTGCTAGATAACTGTAGTTCTTTGGCACAGAGTTGCTTGTCATCAGTGGGAGATGATGAATGCAACACTACCTTTTGATTTGGTGGGTCCTTCAGTCGCAGTTGTTGCCCTGGTTCTGGTCGAACTGGACATGTGCAGAACAAATCATCAACTGGCAGTAGACCCTTTGAACTTGAGGGCTTATCGGTCTCACATGAGGCAACCTCAGTATCTTGGCATATCTTTGGGGACATCTTGGCAGAAGCATTTTTGTCCACAGGTAAAAGAATAGGTAAGGCTTTATTGGTAGTTTCGGGGGTTGTGTGGCTAGGGCTTTTCTCCTTGATGTTTTCAGAGATATTAGAATTTAGCTTACCCTCTGTAGAATATGATGATCTTTCCTCTTTCTCAGATGTGTCCTCCTGTTCAGGATTTTTTAACTCCTCTCCTGCATGTGGAGCATGTTTAACAGAGCACTCTTTAGCTTTCTCTGAATCTTGTTCATTCTTTAACTCATCTTCGGTCTTACTTTGCTCCATGGGATTTCGAGAGAGTGCAGTCCCTTGACTCTGACTGACTTTCAAAGGCACAGTTTTACTAAGGATCACAGACCTAGGTGGACACCCACCACGGATTTGACCCATAGAAAAAGTTCCTCCTCCAATTGCTTGTGTTGTGCAGCCTGGAATTGTCAAAGGGAAGTCACGTCGACTAAATATGCGTTCCTTGTTAATGTGGTGGGCCAAAAGGTAGGCCTGATTTTGATGGTGTTTCATTGCAGAAACCATTTCTGACACCTCAGTTAGCTCTGATGAGTTGGTCTCATGGCCAGAGTCGAGTGAAGACTCTGGAGTAATGGCTGCCAGAACAATCAACCCTATGGGAGAACAAAAACAGGACACAATCAAGGACATACTTTGTGTTAGTAAAGTCAGGGATAATCCTGAAGATATCTCATGAATAGTTATGAATATATTTAATAACTTAAAACATTGTTTGTTTATAACTATATGGTTTTATATATAAAAATATTTTAACAGCAAATATATACAAATGTATGGTGTACTTAAGTACATATTGAGGATGTAATAAAAGTTAAGTGTATTATACAAAGCTTCCAGAGAAAAAGGATATGCTATGCTTAACTCCACCATAGATCTAGTTACATTTTATAGCAAATAATAATTGAACAATCATATTATGCCCATTTGATAGGTTAGCTTTTGACCAAAATCCAAGTGACCATGAAACTTATGTGGGTGTGGCAAGCATCAGTTTTGCATTGTAAAAAGAAAGCTGACAATTACTCTTACTTTGTTAATTTGGTTATGGATATGGATACTGAGTGTCCACAAGACAATTTGGTATATATAATTTATTTCTGAACTTGATTGGTTTCCGGGAAAAAATGGGACGTTTGTTATTTTTCAAACTTAATGCCAATATAGCCAAATTGTAGATGTGCCTTCCTGTAATTTTTTTTCATGTACTTTCATGTTTGAGTTTAAAACATTTAAAATTAATCCACAAAACACCCATGTACACAACAAGCAGTTTGTGGACATCTTGCACTTATCAAGAAGTACTCGATTTATCCACCTGCTGTCTGTGGAGTCTGCTGCTGATGAGGGTAGTCCTCTGATGCAGCTAGTGCTTCCAGTGCCTGCAGAGTGGACACTAAAGCATCATCTAGCTCCTGAGCATGGTCTCGCACTGTCCTTGGGGCCACATTATCAATTAATGTCACAGGTACTTTCTCTTGAGTATCTGCCAAAGGTGCTGCAGCTGCGGTAGCACGAGTGGTGGGAGCAGCCTTACGATTCTTTTTAGCATCATCCTCATCTGAGCTATTATCTCGAAACCCTGGAGGTGGTGCTGCTATTGCAGGAGGAGGAGGTTGCAGCTTCCCTACTCCATCCTCAACCTCTTCATCCTCCTCACTTCCAGGAGGAGGAAGAGCCATGAGATCAACAGCACCACTTTCACAGGAGGCACAGGCATTTATGCATTGCAAAGCATGTTTCCCAGATGTGCCTTTCTCTGTTGTTATACCCCCAGCCTTAAGCTTTGCCTTGCAAGAATCACAGAAGAATCTCCCGGAACGCTTTGAGTTCTCCATTGTTTTCGCCCTGCCTCTGAAGCTTGAGCCATCTTGAGATGGGCTCACTGAATCAGCTACTGATTCAGTGCTTTTGAGGGTAGGATCAGACTTGGCACGTGAGCGGTTCTGTGACTTGGATATGAAGTTTTCATTAATATCCAGCTGCTCCTCTGCGTGCATTTGGAGCTCATGCAGCTGCTGTTGCTCTTTCAAATGTATGTGACAGAGGCCAAGGTGTTGTGATGGTGGTGGTGATATCTTCTGTGACACCTCTCTGGGACCCTCTCTCTCTTCACGTCGACTGCTGCTTGACACAGAGGCCCCAGAGCGGGAATGAGGATGGGGGCTTCTGAAATCTGAAGAACAGAACCATCAGAAGAGTTGAAAAAGCAAGAGTTACATGGTAGATGGACATGAGTCCAGATGGGAAAAGCAGAGACTGATGGAGACCACAGATACGGAGGCTGAAGAAAAGTCTTTTTGAATGTCATGTAATGTGGTCATCCTCACTGGTAGATCAGGGTAGATAGTGATAGCTTCCAATGTATGGTTGAATATTATGGATGGATGTTCTTGGGTCAGAGTAATGAGCACATCCAGAATGTAGTTTCAGTTGGGAACAGAAAATGGATCAAACATCCATGCATTAATTTGAAATGAAGATGGAAGGATCAAGAACAGCAAGAAGAAATGAGTGATACTCATGACTAATCCAAGTCCCAGAGAACTTGGAACATAAATGTCATTTCAGGCAAAATTCTATAACTTATTGAGAAGTATATTTTTCTTGTTATTAAAGCTGCTGTAAGTAGTCCCTGCTAACTTCCAGGATTCTTTTGTCTAGCAAGTTATGTGCCTAACATATCTATACATGGCACATATGGCAAGTAGGGCTAAATAGAGTGCAACTGCACAATTAAGGTTACTCACTAATGATCTCTATCTAACTATGCCATACACGTTGTTAGTTTGGGAGGGTAACAAACTTTCTGATGGTGTTCATGGCCAAAAGGTTTGATTAAAGTCTGATTACCTAACTCAAGTTCCAGTGAGGATTGGTGACATTCACATGCAGCAGTCTCTGCATTCTTTTTTTCATCCAACCTTACAAAACAGCTTCTAGTCGTTATTAAAATTATATTTTTAAACAGAGTTTCTGGGAAAATGTTATTGTTTGTGTTTATTTTAGACAAAATTTATCACCTTTGCACTTTCTTTTGAATGGCACTAATATTTATGGTGTTGATATCACTTGTTAAATAATTTATAGGCACATTCACATAAGATGTGCTGTTCATAAAAATTCAGTTAGTTTGAAAAAATATTCGTATCCTATGGGAGTTCCTGAATTTGGGAAAATTTAGGGAGACTTACTCATGTAAACCTCAACTGATCTGCTTCATGTTATATAATTAGTGATGCGTTACTGCAGTGTAATATACAGATTATGCCGTCAAGTTTAAATTGCTTATTTATTTCAATTACACAAACTAATAATTTTGTGAAACCAAGTGATTTCATAATAATGCCATTATTATTTTAAAAAAGAAACAATGCAAGCCAACACAAATCCATAAATTAAGAAAAATGTCATTACATTAAGAAAAAAAAAAGTCACTTGCATTTGCCATGACACCTTATTTTAATGCTGCAAAACACTTTACAGTCAGGGCTAAATGACCAAGTGACCATTCTGATATATTTCAACTTAAGATAAGCCATACACTCCCTAGTGTTCTGTGTACCATTATCAGCTTCATCCCAAATATGTCAGGTTTCCTTATGACGCATGCTTTTCTCACTTGACATTGAGGAGGGAGCATTTGTGTGAATGAGAGACTTCTGGCTAACAGTGGGTGAGATACTTAAAATAGTTAAACATAGAAGTTTCCCTGTGTGATGTGCTTGTGCATGATCACCTTGTTACAGAGATCTTTTTTGTTCTCCATTTTCATGTCAAATCATTTTCCTTTCACCCCACTTAATTACATTTTCTGTAATTTGGCTCCAGATTGTAGCCTTTTCAGGTGCTTCTATATACAAATAAATATAATGTATATAATCCCAAATCAGAAAAATTTGGGAAGGTATGTTGAAATCAAAATTAAAACTGAAAATAGTGATTTACAACTAATCTTTGACCTGCATTGCACTCAAAACAATACAACAGGACATTTGATTTTACCTCATGAATGGTTTTTTTTCCTTCTTCAAAATAAATACTTATTTCAATTTTGATTCTTGCAACCCATTTAAAAACAAAATTGTAACATTAAAGTAATTACTACTTTGTAATGTTGCCATTCCTTCTCACGACACTTAAAAGGTGTTTAGGGACTGAGGACACCAAGTGATGAAGTGTTTCAGGTGTTATTCCACCCCCATTCTTCCTGCAAACAGGTCTTAAGGTGTGCAACAGTTTGGGTAGGTTGTCATATTTTTCATTTCAAAATTCGCCACACATTCTGTATTGGGGACAGGCACGCTCTTCTTCCACAGCCATGCCTTTATAATGTGTGCAGAAGGTGGCTTTGCATTGCCTTGTTGAAATATCCCTGGAAAAGATGTAGTCTTGAAGGCAGCATATGTTGCTCCAAAATCACAATGTAGTTTTCTCCATTAATGCTGCCATCACAGAAGTGTAAGTTACCTTTGCCAAGGGCACTGACACAACCCCATACCATGACAGACCCTGGCCTTTGGACTTTTTTTTTTTAAGAGTAGTAACATTCTAGATGGTCCTTTTCATCTTTGTTCCAGACTACATGGCATCCATTTCTTCCCAAAAATACCTGGAATACTAATTTGTCTGACCACAATACATGTTTCCACTGTGTGATGGTCCATCCCAGATGCCTCCCAGCCCACAGAAGTCAACGGTGCTTTTGGACAGGGTTAACATAAGGCTTCATTTTTGCACCGTAATGTTTTAACTGGAATTTGTGGATGTAACTCTGTATTGTTGAGCTTGACAAAGGTTTGCCAAAGTAATCCTGAGCCCATCAGCTATAGATGAATGATGGTTCTTAATGCAGTGCTGTCTGAGGGATTGGTGATCATGGGTGTTCAGCTTAGGCTTGTGCCCTTGCCCTTTATGCACAGAAATTCCTTCAGATTCCTTGAATAGTTTGACATTATGCACCAATGAGGATGACATCTCCAAATCCTTTCATATCTTTCTTTGAGGAACATTGTTTTTAAACATTTTAATTAATTTCTCATGCCTTTGCTGACAAACTGGAGATCCTCAGCCCATCTATGTTCCTCACAGACTTTGCCTTTCCTGGATACTGATTTTGTACCAAATGATGATTACAATCACCTGTTGACATGACCTGTTTCAAATCACATCATTATTTAATTGTTTTGTCTGATTAGTAGCTCTAAATTGCCTCCATTCCAACTTTTTTTTAAGGTGTTGCTGGCCTGAAATGCAGGAATGGATATATATTAACAAATGAAACTTGACCACAAAAAAAGTGAAATATTATGGGTCCATACTGTCTGCAATGAAATACAAGTCTGTCATGCTCCGCCCCGGACATCCACTTCAGAAATTATGGATCTCTCACGGCAGCGCCGATCCGGATCCAGGACAGGAATTCCATCGCACCTGTATTCACGTCCTGGTTTTCACTGCTGCTTATAAATACGCCGTTCTCAGACTCCGACTTCGCCAGAATGTCTGGTTTGCTACTCTAGCCGTTTCTGTGCCTTTTTGCGGCTCATAGTTTTTTGCTCTAGCTATTTTTCTGGTTCATGGTTTTTTGCACCAAGGTTTTTTTTTTCTTGTTCATGTTTTTTTTGCACTAGTGTTTATTCTTGTTCATGTTTTTTTGCACTAGCATTTTTGACCTTGCCTGTCTCATGTTTTTGGCAAGTTTTTTGTCTCTTTTTTTCCCGGACAATTTTTGCCATTTGTTTCTTGTCCTGTTTGTTTACCTTTCTGCCATGCCTTTTTTGCCTGGATTACATCACCTTATTTATTGGATAACTGTCTGTGTTCTGCTTTTGGATCCTATCTCACCACACCTCCACCACCCCAACAGTACGTTCTGGCCAACATGGATCCAGCGGAACTCACCCGTCTGAGAACGACCATCCAGCAGCAAGGGACTCTCCTCAGGACCCATCAACAAGACCTCCAGCAGATCACCCAGAACCTCGTCACCTTGTCCAACTCTCTCAACCTCCTCACCACACAGATGCAACGCTATCAAGCCGTGCCTACCCCTGCCCAGCCATCTCCTACTTCAGCTCCTGCCACTACTTTTCTCCATGAGCCAAGACTCCTAGCGCCTCAGCCCTATGATGGAGAGCCAGGTACTTGCAGATCGTTCCTATCTCAATGCTCATTGATCATGGAGCTGCAACCTCTGACCTTCCCCACAGAACACTCCCGGGTGGCATATATCATCACGCTCCTCACCAGCAAGGCCAGGGAGTGGAGAACAGCGATCTGGGATGCCGATGCTCCCTGTTGCTCCAGTTTCAAAGATTTCTCCGAGGAGATGGGGCGAACTTTTGACTGCTCTCTGTCTGGCTGGGAGGTGGCTAGGGAACTCATGAAGCTGTGGCAGGGGTCTTGGTCTACCTCGGACTATGCCATCAAGTTCTGGATGTTGGAGTCATTGTGTGGTTGGAACGAGAGCGCCCAGGTCGACGCGTTCCTGCATGGCTTGTCCGACGCCATTAAGGATGAACTGGTATCACGGGGACTGCTGTCGGACCTCTCCAGTCTCATGGACCTCACCAACCGTATCGATGCCCTATTCCAGCAATGGAGGAGAGAGAAGACCTGCCCCAGCTTCACCTCCTCTCCACCTCCCGCCTCATCCATCGAACCCATGCAGGTAGACTGGGGGCCTGTTTCTACTGTGGTCAGCGAGGACACATCTGCCAAGCCTGCCCACTAAAGGGAATGAGACCACCAGCGAATTGAGGGGCCCTGGTGGGCAATGCTCGGAACCAGCCCCCTGCTGATTGACCATTACTCCCTGTCATCATCATCCATGACAACCAGCATCACCATCTCCAGGCCCTCGTCGACTCAGGGGTGGACAGGAACCTGATCTGCTCCGCCACCACCAAGCGTTTGGGAATCCCGCTACTCACCCTCGATGTTCCTCTCACAGTCCTGACACTCAGTGGCACCGACTTGACCACTATCACCCACCTTACCGCCCTGCTCACCCTAAGGATTTCTGGTAACCACTCAGAAACCATCCAATTCCACTTCATGAATAACCCCCATGTACCTATCATCCTAGGATTACCTTGGTTAATGCAGCACAACCCACACCTGAACTGGGCTGACAACACCATCCTAGGCTGGAGCCATTCCTGCCTAGCTTTCTGCCTGAACTCTGCTCTGCCCCCCGCCAAACCACCGCAGCCTTCAGCCAGTGAGTTTCCTGACCTCTCTCACGTGCCTCTGGAATACCTGGACTTAAGACTTATCTTCAGCAAGACCCAAGCAGTGTCCCTCCCTCCTCACAGACCCTATGACTGCAGAATCAACCTCCTGTCTGGGATGGCGCCACCCAAAGTGCGACTTTATTCTCTCTCTCCCATCGAAAGGCAAGGCATGGAGAAGTACATCTCCGAGTCTCTGGCAGCTGGGATCATCCTCCCTTCCTCCTCCCCAGCAGGGGCAGGGTTCTTCTTCGTGGAGAAGAAGGACAAGTCACTCCACCCCTGCATTGACTATCGAGGTCTCAACGCCATCATGGTCAAGAACCGCTACCCACTACCACTCATGACCATGGCCTTTGAACTACTCCAGGGAGCCAAGATATTTTCCAAGTTGGACTTGCACAATGCCTACCATCTCATCAGGATCAGGGAAGGGGACAAGTGGAAGATGGCCTTTAACACCACCACTGGCCACTACGAGTACCTCATGGTCCCTTTCGGCCTGACCAATGCGCCCGCAGTCTTCCAGGCACTCATCAATGATGTCCTAAGGGACTTCCTTAACATCTTCATTTTCGTGTACCTGGATGACATCCTGATCTTCTCTTGCTCCTTGGAGGAACATCGGGACCACTTCCGGCAGGTCCTCCAGTGCCTGCTAGGAAATTAGCTTTTCATCAAGGCGGAAAAGAGCGAATTCCACCAGAGCTCTGTCTCATTTCTGGGGTTCATCATCTCCCCAGCTAGGATCCAGATGGACCCCCTCAAGCTTGAGACAGTCGCTGACTGGCCCACCCCATCCTCGCGACGAGAGCGCCAGCATTTCCTGGGATTTGTCAATTTCTACAGGCGCTTCATCCGTTACTTCAGCATGGTGGCCGGACCTCTCACTGCATTGACCTCAATTAAGGCCCCATTTAAGTGGGGGAGGAAGCGGAGAAAGCCTTCACCATGCTCAAGCATGGAGGTCGATGCTTCCGAGTCCAGGGTCGGAGCCATTCTCTCCCAGAGGGCCAATGATAACAAAGTCCACCTCTGCTCCTTCTTTTCTCACCGGCTGTCCCCTGCTGAACAAAATTACGACATCAGCGACAGAGAGCTGTTGGCCGTCAAGCTAGCCTTGGAGGAGTGGAGGCACTGGCTCAAGTGGTTGGATCTCCCCTTCCTTGTCTGCACCGACCACAAAAACCTAGAATACCTCAAATCCGCCAAACACCTTAACTCATGGCAAGCCCGATGGTCTCTCTTCTTCTAATGGTTCAGATTTACTCTCTCCTACCGCCCAGGCTCCAAGAACGGAAAACCTGACACCCTGTCCAGGATATTCTCTGCCCACCAGGAGGAGTCTAGTATGCCTGAAACCATCCTCCCTCCACGCTGTGTGGTGGGGGCCACCCTCCTTAAGGTAGAGACATTGGTGCAGAAGGCCCTGGAGCAGGACCCCAGAGAAGGTAACTCAAGCAACATACCACATAACCATCTGTTTGTTCCCTGTTCTGTGTGAACCCAGGTGCTGCAGTGGGGTCATGGCTCCAA
>JAODLJ010000027.1:22690741-22701422 GCA_027576115.1 Cathorops melanopus
ATCTACTTTTAGGACTTGTGTGAAAATCTGATGTTTTAGGTCATATTTATGCAGAAATGTAGAAAATTCTAAAGGGTTCACAAACTTTCAAGCACTACCGTATGTGCCGTGGCCAGTCACTGCTGTATATAGTTATATCATCTAAATAGGCTACCGCATAGGTGGCGTGGGGGTGGAGGATCTTGTCCGTGAGCTGCTGGAATGTAGCAGGAGCCACAAACAACCCAAAAGGAAGCGTGACAAACTGGTGTAATCCAAAACGGTGTGGAAAAGGCCGTTTTCTCTTGGGATGGAGGAATCAAGGGGATCTGCCAATATCCCTTTGTCAAATCCAGTGTCAAAAGTGAGCCGCGCCTAACCGATCGAGCAACTCATCAATGAGGAGGCATTGAGCATGTGTCAAATTTAGACACTGCGTTGGCTTTTCTATAGTCCACACAGAACCGGACCGACCCATCAGCCACTGGGCTGCTCCAGTCACTGTGTGACTCCTCGATTATGCCCATATCGAGCATGGCCTTGAGTTTGTCCCCAACCACCTTTTTTTTTTTGTGTTCGGGTAAGTGGTATGGGCGGCTGCACACCACCACCCCTGGGGGTGTTTCAATGTGGTGTTCTATGAGGTGGGTGCGGCCGGGAAGGGGCGAGAACACGTCAGAAAATTCCTCCTGCAACTTTGCTACCTCTGTGAGTTGGGCCAGTGAGAGGTGGTCTCCACAAGGGACTGGAGAGGTTTAGGTTTTGGATAGTTTTACCTCCAGCCCCAGCTCCGCCTTCTCCGGAACTACCGATGCCAATGCCACAGGGACCCCGTCATTCCAACGTTTTTTGGTTGAGGTGGTATATTTGTAAAGCCCCGCCCCTATCCGTTCGCCTCACCTCATAGTCAACGTCCCTGACTCGCTGCGTGACCTTGAAGGGCCCTTGCCACTTGGCGACTAATTTGGAACTCGACATTGGCAATAATATGAGTACTTTGTCTCCCCGAGTGAACTCTCTAAGGCACATGCCCGTCGTACAGCCGGGCTTGACGTTCTTGTGCCTGCCGCAAATTTTCCTGGGTTAAGTGAGTGTGTGGAGTTTTGCGCGTAGGTCAAGAAATGTATTGAATTTCGTTCTTACTAGGCAAAGGTCCGTCCTCCCAATTTTCCCATAGCACGTCCAAGATGCCACATGGCTTTTGCCCATATAATAATTCAAACGGGGAAAATCCAGTGGAGGCTTGCGGGACCTTTCGTACTGCAAATAACAGGGGCTTGAGCCATTTATCCCAGTTACGTGCATCTTCACTTACAAATTTCCAAATTAGATTTTTAAGTGTTTGATTGAACCTCTCTACCAGCGTTTGTGGGTGATAAACGCTGGTATGGATGGATTTAATCCCCAATAACCCATACAGCTCATGCAATGTGCGTGACAAACAAAGAGCCTTGGTCTGTCAGGATTTCTTTCGGAATCCTGACCCGGGAGATAATACGGAAGAGCGCTTCCGCAATACTGCGTGCGGAGATATTGCAGAGAGGCACTGCTTCCGGATTTCGTGTTGCATAGTCCACCAGAACTAAAATAAAGCGATATCCTCGTGCTGACCGATCTAATGGCCCAACGAGATCCATACCAATTCTTTCGAAGGGGATCTCGATTAGAGGGAGAGGGTGCAAAGGCGCTTTTGGAGTGGCCATGGGATTTACTAATTGGCATTCACGGTATGCCGCACACCACCAACGAATGTCCCCGCGAATCCCTGGCCAATAGAACCAGGCCATTATTTGGGCTAGTGTTTTATCCTGCCCTAAGTGTCCAGCCATGGGATTAAAGTGAGCCACATGGAAGACGAGTTCCCTACAGCTCTTAGGGATTAACAACGGAGTTATTTGTTCACTGGTTTGAGTGTTCTGCGTCACTCAATACAGTCTATCTTTAATAATTGCAAAGTACGGGAAGACGGGTGCTGCATTTGGCTGGAGAGTTTGACCATCGATTACTCTCACTTGGTCAAACGCATGCCACAGAGTCTTGTCACATGACTGCTCTAAAGAGAAATCCTCGAGGGAATCCCCAAGAGCAGGAGGAGGGGAGGGCTTCTCCTCACTCCTCGTATTGTCCTGACGCAGTGATGTGGACGGCTCTGTGACAGCGTCTCCAGTCAATGCCACACCATGATTCCCCCCATGACATTTTACAGCAGGACCCACTCCCTACTATGTATTCCAATAAAGTTTGAAACCCTGGCCAATCTGTTCCCAAAATCAGTGAGTGTGCGAGACGAGGATTAACTGCCACCTTAACTCTATGCTTTTGACTCCGCAATAGAATATGGACAGACACCAGAGGATAATTGTGAACATCCCCATGCACACACACAACACCTTCACCGCTTGTGCTCTCCCCAATGCCCCACCTTGCACCAGGCTTTGGTGGATTGAGGTCTGATTACAACCGGAATCCACCAACGCGTGATATGTATCCCCTTGAATGCTTACCAGTATGTGATGTGTTCCGGCCCGATCAGGGGCAGTCTCTGGTGCGTCGGGGATGCGGATCACAGCTCCCACCTCCGTTGCGGAGCCCTGGCTCGGGAGATGCTCCGGCTCCCCGCCGCGCCAGCACACCGGCCCGGGCTTTCCCTCTGCACCAGCATTATGGGCCTGAGGGGGAGAAGACCAGCATGGCAGGTGGGAATTGATGTTCACACACCATTTTCCGCTTTTCAGCATCATACACTCACACTCTCCCAAGCACGCGCGCACGCACACGTTCTGGTTGGGAGAGCTCCCTTCTCTCTGCTCTCTCCCTCCTTTTCTATTCTCTGTCACTGCAACAACATTAATTAGGCACAGGTGCATTGACTTTGCCACTCACCTTCCATGGCCCCGCCCTCCATTCACAAACCGACACTAGGCCATGCCCCCACTGCCACAGTTTGATTCCTGGTTTTGAAGTAAAACCAAACGTGAACTTGATCCCACCTACCTGTGATTCAGTGTCCACTGTATCAGGGAAACATCACAAAAACATGTCATGTCAGAGATGTAAAACTTTCATGCTAGCAAGCAACTGTGACAATTTGTAAACAACCATAGCTGCCAGGATTGCTTTGTTAAATACAGAAGACTTTGAGAGAATTTTGAAAGAGAAAGAAAGGAATATGTATAATAATAATAATGACTTTTTTCGTGATATATCAGAAGTATTCCATTCAGCTAGCATGATATATTGAACTTGTTTTTGATTCATTCAGCATCATGCTAGCTGAATGGAATACATCTGATATACTACTCAATGCCAGCCAATATTATATTATTTATGTCATGTCATGGTTTTGGATCTCCATGTCCTGGATGTAGCTCATATGAAGCATACGAGTGGTGTATTTCCCGGTAAAACACTCATGTCCGCATGTACAGTATATATATTTTTTATACATCAGTTATTCCACGAAATCGAGTTGTGCATGAGCTGATAGCCAAGTAGGCTATAAGCCATGTACGACAAGATTGAGTGGAATAACTGCTTTATTATATCCACATTCACTGGAGTTTTAGAAACAGCATTTTTTATTTATTGCAAATTCAATAAATAATAACTTTATAAATAACTTTATACAAAACATCCAACAAAATCATTTCCACTTGGAACATAAACAAGCCAGCGAAATGACAGTAGCAATTTGTGAAAAATGCAATAATTCTTGAAAAATAAGATGTCCTTACCATCAAATACCTTTATTCCATATTTTGTTGCTTGTCTTCTTTGGGGTTTTGTTTTCGAGTAGAGTTTTTATTTTGTCCTTGGTTGGTTCAGCAACACAGTCTGCCATTTTGTTTTTCTCTACACATGATGTATGAACTGACAGCCTAGTAGTAGAGTAGCCAATCAGAGCATGCAATTGCTCATATCCAGGGAACGTGGATAGGATAAATTTTTTTTTTTATATATGAGCGAGCGAGAGTAAAAGTTAACCTTTTTCAGTGCCTACAACCTTTTGTATGAACTGCTTATCAGATATTAGAGAAGTTACAATGACGGATTTTGTGGACACTCATTTTATTGTCATCTCTTGAACCACATGAAGCTATCACCATGTGCTTTGGATTGCTGTCTTGACATTTTCACCCTCCTTCTTCCTTTTGGGCTACCTCTTCCTTACTGCTTTCTTTTCACATTTAATTTAGTGCTTGATCTTGGTCCCCTTTTGACATGACTGTACCACCATTATACAGCAGATCTGTCAAAGTCATCTGATTAATGCAGGTGATGGAAGAAGGTGAGCTGATTCCTAATAACACATTCGGACTCAAGAATATCAAAATGATCTGATGACTAATGTGAAGATTGTAAGATGAAATGATGTGAATATGAAGCCTGACCAACTCCAGGTTTCTTGTTCTCTGATAGAAAGGAATACTGACGAGTCAGATGAACAGTCCCCTAGTTTGCCATTTGCCAATCACGCAAGATGGACTGAAATGATTAGGGAGGCTCAGGTGAGATGGTTTGATCTTTACCGATTTGGGCCCTCTAGGCCTGATCAGCGAGCTTCTTCTTCCAGGAGAGCTGCACACCCCTCCCATTCTTCCTCTTTTTTAATATGGTGTTCGCAGCACCCAAGGGTGTTGTGTTCACTCTTCTTTGCTCACAGGCCAGTTATGAGACTGGATAGGAGATAACCCATGGAAGGAGATGTTAACATGGGCACTACTGACCCATGTTCCTTGTCCAGCTAGAGGGGATGGCAGCTTTAGCGCAAATGAAAAGCTACAAATGAATGGACTCCTACAAACAACATTAAGTGTTATTGGAAAACTAAGTCTTGGCTTGGTGCAGTGCTTCTCTGATTTTCATCTAATTACACCTAATAAGGTTCTGCTGTAAACCTGTTACCATACTGGGATTTTCTTTTGCATAGACCATCAATTTACATCTTTTGTTACAACTCAGCTTTCTTCATTTACTATATTGCCCTTATAATTCCATTATTTCAATAGACATTAGAAGCTGCTGCTCAGTTCTGGTGCTAGGTACATTAAAGGTGTGGTGAATGTTTTGTATCAATTTGGTCTCATTTCACCTTCTTGACAACAGAAGGAAGGTACACGTTTGTTATTTGTGCATTATTATAATCTCCCTGTCTGGCTTCAGTCCTAATCAATTTGGATGTAATTTGGGTGGAGCAACTCTGGTACCACACCCTAAGCCAAGCCATTTCCAAAGCCTCTATTTTAATGTAACCTGGAGGATATATGCTCAGTGGTTACTTCAAGGTGTGAAGAGGTCACAGTCAAAGGAGCACTTAGGTAAGAATCAAAACAGCTTAAAGGGTTGAATATCATTTCCTTCCTCTTTATGGTGGAATGGGTGCACACCAAAATGAAATTTATGCTTGGTCCCCCAGATAATGGATCTACAGTATGATTCAATGGGATGAGGAGGGTCTGAAATGACAGCAATGTGACACCAGGAAGGCCACCCACTTCAAATTTGAATAATTTTGCCACAGGCCACATGACAGTCATAAAAAGTGAATGTACAAAATTGATGGTTGCTTTCTTGGTGTTCCCCAGTAGTTCAGTACTGTGTTACTTGTAAATATTTTATGATTCTCATTTCAGAAACCACCCCAAGCATGTTACCACTGATATGAATTGGGGAAAAAGATGAGCGTGACAGGCAGCAGGACATACTGAGTCTGGGTCACTGATGGACACTTGCTCAGAAAAGCGCACTTTGGGGGGATTGGTTCGCAGGCGAGCTTTCTTGGCTGCACTTATGAAGGCAGATTTAGGCGACTAAGGGAACAAAACAGAAAAAGAAGTAGTAAATTAATTTCATGTGATCATGCTAGTGTGAATATAAGTATACAATTGGGCTATGTTCTTCCCACTACATTATATTTGTGACCGAATCCCAAATGCCTCAACATTCCCTCTGTTTATTAAAATACCGTGAATACAGTGAACTAACAATTACAAAATTAGCTAGCAAAGAATGCTATGTATATTTTCTCTTCTTTACAGTCGAGGTATTGTTTATATGATATACATATTTACACATATGTAATTTCTTATTTATACCGAATGGTTTTCATCTCATCATTGTCATCATCAGTTCTTATTTACAAATGTGAAATTGATC
Organism: Cathorops melanopus; assembly: GCA_027576115.1. Lineage (NCBI taxonomy): Eukaryota > Metazoa > Chordata > Actinopteri > Siluriformes > Ariidae > Cathorops > Cathorops melanopus. The sequence continues at coordinate 22,696,877 of JAODLJ010000027.1, forward strand.
CTTATCTCAAGTATCATGCTACTTTAATTGTTTTTCACTATATACTTTTGCACCTTTACTCTAGTACTTATTCTAATGACTACTTATACTTTCACTTACATTGTTATTTTTAAATAAAAGTAATTGAGCATTCTTACTAACATTTTTGGCTACTTTACACATCTCTGCTAAACAGTAATATGAAACAAATGGTGGGGAAAAAGGTTTTCATAAATATGGAAATCAGTAATTCTGCTATATAAATCCACATTAAAGTTTCATTACTTGCATGAATGCACATGCTTTCCATAATCCATAATTAGGCAAAGTTGGCAGAAAAAGATTCATGATGTTATTGTACATAGAGTATTTCCCCCCTAAATTAGACAAAAAAGTAATTCCCAATCATGTTTGAAGAGATGGCTTATCAATTAAAGATGCTGTTTTGTGAAAAAACAGATTAAATGGATGATACCGTCACCTGCAGAGGCTGCAACACAGTGAGAACAATTGAGTCGTTGCAATTCCTGTAGAGAGAGGCAGAGGAGGAAGTCACTGAGGTGCAAAAAATCAAAACAAACATCTGAAATAAACTCTCTTGTCTGATGCAGACACAGAACATGCAATACATTAAACAGAGTCAATTATGACAAGGCCATGTTTCCATGTTTGGTGACAGTAAAGGATGTTACCTTACAAGGTCTATGACTCTCTCCCTGGGCGCGTCACTGACGTTTTCTTCGTTGATGACTAGGATCTGATCACCAGCAAAAAGCTTGCCGTCAGATGGTCCGTCTACAAGCCAACACACAGAAGGTGTGTATTTTTTGCAGAGTGGTTGTGGGAGATCATTTGTTCTCAACACCTGCTCATGAAGCCACCAATTGGATCACCTCTACCTTTATGGTATAGCAACTCAATTAGAATTGTAATGATAGGCTTTGGGTTATTGAGTGCAAGTGCAATGCACCTGAGACATTCAAATACGAGTATACAATAAAACAAGCAGTCACTTTTAGCGTAGATGAGATTGGGTGGCCTGGTGGAGCAGACGGCTGCTGTGTCCCAGTGGGCTGCAGACGTCTGGTCCCCAGGTCCTGCTAGAGACACGTGTCCTACCCGCAGAGACAGAGCGTACAATGACAGGCCGTTCGCTGCCGGCAATGAAGCCAAAGCCGTGGATTGGGTGGCGCTGGATGCAGACCTGTCGAGCTATGCCAGACGTCAGGCTACCACTGTCCATGCCATCCTGATTCTCCTCTAATATCGCAGGACTGGGACAAAACAGCATAAGAGTTAACCCTTACTTAACAATGTCCCGTTGACCCAGGCATTTGATTCTGTAGCAAAATACTGTAGTCATAAAATCTGTTTGAAAATCTAATTTTTGTGTGAATTATTAGCAATGTATACTACCCTGATGGGTATGAATGCAAAATCCAAACAGGCACAAGGATCCTCCTGAAGGCATGTGTGTGCATATTTAGTAATATAAATAAAAGTAGTACAGGAAGTTATAATTGTTAATGAATCCAAATTTAGTGATTTTGAACTGAACAGAATGGGCATAACTATTGGGGTCAAGAATATCATAGAAAAGATACACTTCCATTTTAAATCCACGTCAGCATTTTAAACATTGATGGTAATCAAGGAATGACTGGAATCATTGGAAATATTTAATTTGTTTATATGGTTTACACCACTTACAAGCTGTCTCTGCTGAGTCTTTTAGGGTCAGGGTTAATGATGACATCCCCTGTTAGTAAATGTTCTAATATGTCACAACATAATTGGAGTTTCCTATAAATAATCTGGTCATATCACTGTGTGACACACAAACATCCAGTCTGCAGAAAAGGAAACCTGCTAGACACTACTTGACCATGTTAAAGCCACCTGAATGTAATAGTTTTATCATCATTACAAACGCCACCCTGAGAAATTAACACCAAAAATATAGTCTTGGTGATACTTTTAGAAAATGTTTGGATTAGTTTCTTATGTAAGCTATTATATAAAATAATTTAAGATTGCACTTTCAAAAAAAGCATTTCCCCAGTTTTCCCAGCATAATTTACACCCATGTTGGTTATAATGAAACAATATCAGCTTTTGTTAATATTCATAAACAAAATAATGCATACCAAGTACAACATGCTGTTTCTCAACCTTTTCATATTCTGCCAATGACTAAACTTACCAGGTAATACTAATATGGCTAACATGAAATGACAGTTGTGTGGTTAGCAGTATGCTAGCTAGCAGTACTAGCCTAGAGTGTAAAGCTTGCTAGTGTTTGTTAAACTCGCAGTATAGATGATTTCATAAAAATGTTATAGTTACTAGAATGTGAATGAAAGGTTTTAGTAGCAGTGGAAATATATGAGAACATTCTATTGAATCCTAATTCATAAAAGGTCGGCATTTTCAGTTTACTAAATAAAACATGATTGAGAATCTCTACTGAAGCTAGATTTTTGTCCTAATTTGGGTTGACATTACATGGAAGCACAAAGAATCCATTTTATTAAAACAGTGTTTGAATAGAGAGAATTTTTCTTTTACATTTTACTTATTACTTCATCATACCTAATAAAGCTGAGGATAGTAAAAGAAAAATCCTGTATACAATGAAGTAATGCATCCTTGAATAATTAGGCATATCTAACCCACTTTTCATTTAATGTTAAGTGAGCAGTTCACCTGTCACATTCTTTTGGGAGTCCATCTTGGACCTGGGCCATACCCTGAGAGGAGAGGACAGGATGGAGTGGTGTTTCTTTACCACAGGATCTCTCTGTTTTGCACTCATTCACCTGAAGTGGAGGAGAGCAAAGAAAGATAAAACATGGTTACATGAAGGTTTATTTCAGAAATATTACCATGATTTCATGCACTGGTTATAATTAAGTATTCTAAGATGGAAAAGCATTTACATTTTCAGCAGCAGTGTCAACTAAGAGTGGGTAATATGATGCACAATAGGTTTTGATTTTACACACACAACCACTCAAAAAGTATGAGCACCTAGTTCACCATTTCTTTATTTTTATAAAAAAAAAAAAAAAAAAAAGAGACATTGAAGGCATTAAATCTATGAAACAGAATTATGTACTGTGCAAAAAAAAAGTGTTAAAAAAAAAAAGCTTTATATTTTAGATTCTTCAAAGTAGTCACCTTTCGCTTTGATAACTTTACACACTCTTGGCATTCTCTCAGCCAGCTTCATGAGACAATCACCTTGTCAGAAGTGGCAAGCTGAGGTGAAGTGAGGACCCAAGAGCCGACTCAAAGCAGGCAGTGTACAAAAGGAAGCTTTTTAATGAAGTACAGGACAGAGGTACAATGGGGCTCAAACAAAAATCGGCAGTCAAAGGACAGGCCAAGAGGTCAAAACACAAGAACAGGCAGGTACAGTCAGGGACAAAACCAGGACAGAAAAGTCTTCACAAAAACTGAAGAAAACAGGGACAAGATAAACCCAGCCAGAGAAAGCAAATAACACAATCCAAAGGAACAAGCAGGTAGATCAGGAACAAAAACCTAGGCAAATCCCACAGAATAATACAGGCAGGAGAAATTGAGAAGACATAATACCAAAGAGCTATAGCAAGGTGAAGAAAGTCTATAAAAGACAGTCTAACAACCAGAGTAGCTCCAAACAGCTCTTAAGTAGGCCCTGGCTGATGGGAGAGGAGTGGTAGCAGGTGTGGGAGTGCCACTTCAGGGAAGATGGCCTCCAGCAGGGTAGGACTGAATTCCTGTCCTGGATCCAGCCTGGAGCTGGCATGGAAGTCCCACAAACTCAGGCATGGATGGACTGGACCTGACTGTGACAATATGTTAAAGATTTATAAGATAGCAATATTAATCATGGGCATTCCTTTTCAGAAACAGTCAAATTGGCCTTCCTGATGGAGAGGGCCAATTTAGATAAAATCATCCACATGGCCATCATGGACACACTATGTTCAGCTGGAGCAAAAGTGAAGAGGCTCAAGATGGTGGTTCCTCAGACCGCAACTGCAATGGCTGATGGCCACATAGAGACAATAAATTATGATGATGATGATGATCAATGACACTGAAGTTTCCTTTTTGGCCATACCACTCATTCTTTGGAGGATACCTGCATACTTGATATATATTTTGGAAATTGATGTGTTTATCCCAAGATATTTTGTGTTAACCCCCAAAACTGACGATGCTGTTTTATGAATGGAATGAAAGTTTGGTTTGGAAAGATTGTGTGTGCGAGTGAGACAGATTGTGTGTGCGAGTGAGACAGATTGTGTGTGTGTGTGTGAGACAGATTGTGTGTGCGAGTGAGACAGATTGTGTGTGCAAGTGAGACAGATTGTGTGTGCGAGTGAGACAGATTGTGTGTGTGTGTGTGAGTGAGACAGATTGTGTGTTTGTGTGTGTGAGTGAGACAGATTTTGTGTGTGTGTGAGTGAGATAGATTGTGTGTGTGTGTGTGTGTGTGTTTGTGTGAGTGAGACAGATTGTGTGTTTGTGTGAGTGAGACAGATTGTGTGTGTGTGTGTGTGAGAGAGACAGATTG
>JAODLJ010000027.1:23110325-23120897 GCA_027576115.1 Cathorops melanopus
AGTGCCAACAGGCCTTCTCTGAGGTAAAAGCTGCACTGTGTGGGGGCCACTTTTGCACTCCCCTGACTTCTCTCTCTCCCTTATTTTGCAGACTGATGCATTGGACAGAGGGCTGGGGGCCATCACCCATTGGTATCTCGCCTTTCAGCCATTTAAGTTTGAGGTGATCCACAGGCCGGGGTCACAGATGGTGGTGGCGGACTTCCTGTCCTGTCAGTGGGGGGAGTCAGCTTCAGGCCGGATGGCTCCCTGGCCTGAGTCGGGTGGTGGGGGTATGTGGCAGCAGGGGCATGGCCAAGCAGCAGTCTGTGAATGGAGGGCAGGGTTGGGGAAGGTAAGTGGCTAAGTCATTTCACCTGCTGTCAATTAGAGAGTTTGTGTGTGTGTGTGTGTGTGTGTGTGTGTGTTACAGGGATGGAGCATAAAAGGAGGGGAAGAGCAGAGAAAAGAGGCTTCCGACCAGAATGCATGTGTGGGAGTGAATCAGCTAAAAAGCTCGACCTACACTTCAGAAAAAGTTTGTCAGAATTTCAGTTCCCACCTGCCATGCTTCTGTACTCCACCCACATCAGGGATTTGCTACAGTATCCTTCTAGAAAGGCTTTGTTTATCATTCCAAAACATCCAATACAAGTCTAATATCCAAGACAGAAAAGCATTCAAGTATTAAAGCAAATACATATGAGTTCAAAGGTGTACAGACTAAAAGGAACAGGGATTTGAAGCATTCAAACCAACAAGGATAAGAAGGCTCAGAATAATGTTCTTGGGTTTGAATGACTGGTAAGACTTTGCAAAGATTTGCTAAACTTGTGAGCTGATATCATGTGAAATTAAATTCAGAGGTCATAGTACAAGACAGGAGAACTCAACCTCTGCTGGTGTGAAATGGTAATGTCCTAAGCTGTTACAACTACTTCATATCCAGAAATCCTCATTGTCTATCAACATCTCTCTTTGGCCATTCAAGGTAGCTGTCTGTCAGTATGCTTTAATGAGTGTGTAATTTTTATTTATTTATTTATTTATTTATTTATTTATTTTTTATGTTGGGGCATAATGAGGAACTTGGAGACAGGTGTGACAGTTCATGGTTTGTTTTATTTTGTACTCTTTTTTTTTTCACTTTTCAGTGACTTCCTATAGGCATCTACACACAACACACACATTGGAGAACACATATCTCCTCTCTCTCATTACTGGCTTATATGTTTTTTTTGACTACAACAAGAAATGTTTGGCCATCAAGTGGGCAGTCCTCAATCTCCACTACTACCTGCTAGGGCACCCTTTCACCTTTTGTTCTGACCATGCCCCACTCAAGTGACTCCACTGCATGAAGGATGCCAATGTGCGGCTCACTTGTTGGTATCTGGACCACCTTAAAATTAAAGGGCTGAAGGGCCAGATATCAACAAGTGATTCACATATTAGCATCCTTCATGCGGTGGAGCCATTGGAGTGGGGCACGGTCGGAACAGAGGGTGAAAGGGTGCCATGGCAGGTAGTACTGGAGAGTTTTTAATGGTGTTGTACTTAGACACTCGTAGCAAGAGCTTGCAACTGATGTACAGCACCAGGCACTCCTCTCCCTCCACTGCCTGGGACAAAACTGCCCCCAGCCATCTGTCTGATGCTTCAGTTTTCAAAACAAAAGGGAGAGAAAAATCAGGAGAATGCAACAGTGGGCCCCCACCACAAAAAAAAATTGCTTTAACCTGTGCAAAAAAGCCTATTTGCATGACTCCATTCACAGGGCAGCATCTGGTGCCCCCTTTTTAGTGGGGTCAGTCAGCAGTCTGCTGATATCTGAAAAGTTAGGTACAAGCTGCCTATAATAGCCAGCCAGCCCCAGGAACTGCCTCACCCCCTTTTTGGTCTTAGGCCTTGGGCAAGCTGCAACTGCTGCAGTCTTATCAATTTGGGAACGCACCTGCCCATGCCCCAAGTGGAAGCCCAGATACTGTACTTCCACCTGTCCAATTGCACACTTTTTCGGGTTTGCCGTGAACCCCACATGCCTCAGCGACCTCAGGACAGCCCTTAGATGTTGTAAATGCTGCTGCCAACCATTACTATAAATAATGATGTCATCTAAATAGGCAGTGGCATACACATTGTGGGGACGGAGGATTCAGTCCATGAGACGCTGAAACATTGCTGGGCCCCCAAACAACCCAAATGGAAGGGTGACAAATTGGTGTAAACCAGAGTGGAAAAGGTCATTTTTTCCCCAGGATAATGGAGTCAAGAAGATTTGCAAATATCCTTTTTTTTAAAATCCAGTGTTAAATAAAAGTGAGCTGCACCTAACTGATTGAGCAGTTCATCAGTGCAAAGCATTGGATATGTGTCAGACACCACGTTGACTTTCCTATAGTCCACACAGAACCAGACTGTCCTGTCAGTCTTGGGAACAAAGACCACCAGGCTGCTCCAGTCACTGCAATTACACCAATGTCAAGCTTCGCCTTCAGTTCATCCTGAACCACATTTTTATTGTGCTCGGGGAGTTGATGTGGGCAGCTGCACTGCACCACCATGCCTGCAGGAGTCTCCATGTGGTGCTTTATGAGGTCAGTGTAACCAGTGGGAAGGGTGACAACACATCGCAAAATTCCTCCTGCAACCTGCTAACCTGTGTTCTCTAGGACGGTGAGAGGTGGTCTCTACAGGGGACCGGAGTGAATTATGCTGCACCTTTTGGACTTGCCTCTGGTTCCAGGTCTACCCTCTGAGGAGCTATCATTGCCAGAGCCACAGGAACCTCCTCTCTCCACAGTTTCAGGAGATTTGAGGTGGTAAATTTGACATGCATTGCCCCCATCTGTGCACCTGACCTCCCAGTCAACTTCCCCTATTCGCTGTGTGACCTCAAAGGGCCCTTGCCACTTGACAAGTAATTCTGAGCTCAACATGGACAGTAAAATGAGCACTATATATCCCAGTGCAAATTTTCCTAGCCGTTTCCCTCTGTTGTAGAGGTGGCATTGACGTTCTTGCACTTGTAGTACATTCTCCTGGGTTATGTGACTCAGTGCATGGAGTTTTGCTCTCAGGTCAAGAACATACTGAATTTCATTTTTGCTTTGAAAAGGTTCTTTCTCCCAATTTTCTTGAATGACTTCTAAGACGCCATGGGGCTTGTGCCCATTCAGCAATTCAAACGGGGAAAACCCGGTGAAGGTTTGTGGGACCTGTCAGTAAACCTGCTGATTTCAACCAGACTACAAACATGGACTCTATGAACTACACTTCCCAGAACTCACAGCGCCCTCTGTCTCCCGACTATTAACCACAGCTGTCACTCATCACCCTATTAGTCTCTCTGCCTATTTAAACCCCACTCTTACACCACTTCACTGTGAAGTATCATTCTGCCTTTCCCAGTACATATCAAGCCTTGTTTATTTCTGACTGATGCACGGTTTCTCGACTTTAACTTCTCCTCTCTCGTTTACTCTCTTGCATGTCCTCGTTTGCCCTGTTTGCTGTTCACCCAACCATTGCTAGTTCTTTGACCCTGATTCACGTCTCACGTTTTGGCTTGTTCGCTGTTTGCTCTACACTCCTCTTCTGCGCATATGTCCGTAAGTGCCTGCACTGTGACAGGACCTCACGCACTGCAAACAGAGGGTCTAGCCACTTATCCCAGTTTCTAGCATCCCTGTGAAAAAATTTATGAATCATGGTCTTAAGCATTTGATTAAATCGTTCAGTCAGCCCATCCATTTGTGGGTGGTAAATACTGGTACAGGCGACACGGTGGTGTAGTGGTTAGCACTGTCACCTCACAGCAAGAAGGTTCTAGGTTTGAGTCCAGTAGGGGGCCTTTCTATGTGGAGTTTGCATGTTCTCCTTGTGTCTGCATGGATTTCCTCTGGGTGCTCCGGTTTCTCCCACCATCCAATAGAAAAATGGAGGTAGGAAAGCACAAGGTTAGGCTGGAGGTTTTGACCATTGATTACTCTCACTTGGTCAAAAACGTGCGTCACAGTCTCATCTCATGTCTGCTCCAGTGGGAAAGCCATGGGATTTCTCAGAGAGAGAGGACGGGTGGGGCCCTACCCACTCTCCATGTCATCATGATGCGGAGCTGACGCTAACAGCCCTGGGACCGCCTTCCCAGCCAATGTTGCTGTGGGATTCCCCCATGATGTGCTACTGCAGGACCCATCCACTACTAACTGTTTTCTTAATGTTTTAAACCTGGCCAATCTGTCCTCAGGATAAGTGAGGCTCAAACTAACCACCACCTTCGCACTATGTTTTTCACCCTAGAAATGAATAGTGATGGGCATTAGCAGATGTCTGTGAACATCCACCTCACCTTCACTAATCATGCATTTCCCAGTGCCCCACACTGAATTAGGCTTTGATGCATGGAGATCTGATTACAACCAGAATCCACCAAAGCCTGCTGTGTACCCTCTTGAATACTCACAGAGATGCAGTACATTCCTGCTCGATTGGGGAAAGCCTGTGGCACATCAGGAATGCAAATCAGAATCCCCACCTCTTTGCAGAAATGTTGATTCTGGGAAGTCCCAGCCTTCCTGCTACACTGGACCTGCTCCCATTTTTGGTGGGCACAGATGGGTCTCCCTGTGGAAAGAGAGAGAGGGGGTTAGTGGCAGCACAGACACAGAAGGGGAGGGGGCGAAGAGACACCAGGAACGATATGAGTGCGGGGAGTGGGTTTTAGGGTAGTTGGCCCGTTTCCACAGGGCTGGGGTAGGGGAGGGACGAACAGGGAAAGGGGAAGAGAGAAAAGCTGTGGGAGCGCCTGCTCCTGGAAATGCCACCAGAGAGTTCTCAGCCAACTCGATCGCTCTGTACAGCGATGCCGGGCGGTGGCACTGGACACACTCAGTTGTTCCTTTTGGCAGCTGAGCGATGAACTGCTCCAGTGCAATTGTGTCGAGGACCGTCTCAATGTCACAATCTTCTGCCCCCAACCACTGCCGGCAGGCATCCCAGAGCCTGTACGTGAACGGCTGAGTGACTTTCTCCAGTGTCAACGTGTGGAAGCGCTGGTGATGCTGCTTGGGATCATGGGTGATGTGTTACAGGATGGTGTGTTTCAGGTTGCTGTACACCAGCCTGCTGTCTGCAGGCAGCTGCTGGGCCATGAGCTGGGCTTCCCCAGTCAGGAGCAGCATTAGGCAAGCCACTTGCTACTCATCTGGCCACTCCCACACCTCCATGGCTCACTCAAAGAGTGCCAGAAAGGCCTCTGGTTCATCCTGCAGTCCCATCTTAGTTAGGGTCCCATGGGGGTAGCCCACGGACTCTGTAGCTGGGCCAGCTGTTGGAGGAATGAGATGCAGGATTGACTGATGGTCCTCTGGTTGGGCCTGCAGCAGTACCTCGAAGCACTGATCCTGCTCATGGCGACCAGCGCATGGTGCTGGTTTTATTGGGTGGTGGAGAGGGCATGGATGAGGTCAGTGAATGGCGAAGACTTCATGAGAGCATTTTGTTCCTCACTCCCTGGTTTCGGCACCAGTGTGATAACTTTATGCTGGGATAAATGAAGAACTGGGAGGCAGCCTTCACAATACAGATACATTTCATTTTTTCCATTCTAATTTCACTTTTAGCTTCTTTTATTTGCGCACACACACACACACACACACACACATGGTGCTGGGTAACACAGCTCTCTCTCTCTCTCTCTCTCTCTCCGATTACTGGTTATCTGCAAGACACACAGAGACATGCATTAATAGACAGCCAGTAATTAGACATAGGTGTAACTCGTCACATGTTACCTGCTGGTTCAACCCGACTCCTTGCTGTTCACAGCCGATATTTGACCACACCCACGCTGCCACAGGATAATATATATATTTTTAAATTAAATCAATATAATGCTGATTTAGTGTAAACAGCAGCTATGAGCAGGAATAAAACAGAACCTGAATCATTAAAGCTGTGTTTATGTTTGCATTGTTTCTCTGGCTGGAAGAATGTTGTGTGCTGAAGAAGGTATCACTATAGTCTTCATCTTCACGCTCGGTTTAGTTGATAAGCTGTGCCTGTGTGCACTGTGCTTTCTGATGAGTCTTTCCTTGCAGTACTGCAGTGCCTCAGCTACACACACACACACTTTCTGCAAGCTTATTCAGCAGTACTGCTCCCACTGGCACCCAGAGAAGACAGAGTGCTCCGGCCAAGCCATTCGCCCCCGCCCCCCATTGCATCACTCCGACTGACCTGAGATCTGTAATGTAATTGAAACTAATCAGACTGAGAACAGCAGTATACCACTACAAACAAATGTGTGCTATAAAAGCAGCCTGCTTTTTGTCACAGATTTAAATTATTCATCATGTGTATATATTTGTCTGGCACTGGGGACAGTTTATGGTTCATACACCAAACATGAAATTTCAGCAGTCACATTGCTTTTTCGCATAGTAGAAAACGTTCTGCCTTGTGCAGAGCAAAAGCCAATTGTATACATCAGGTACTGGTGCCAGTTACAAATGCTGAGTAAAAGGTTGTAGAGCCAGATTACTCCTCAAAGAAACAATGGACTATAAATATAAAAGGTTTGCATAGCAGGATGGTAGAGACCATGTATGGGTATTGAAGCTATTTATACCTTGTAAGGTTAAATGAGTACACTGGGGGCTTACCTTGCTAATAAACTAAGAACTAAGTGGCCCTAAAAAGGTGAGTAGTGTTTGTTGTTGAATTTCATAATTTAAGGGCCAATGTGTGTAATGAATGGACACATTAGTCTTTCTTTTATTTGATTGTATTTTAGCCAGAAAACTACAGATTATGTATGGATACTTGGATCCAGCATCCATTGTACAAATATGTACATTGTTAATACAACAGCTTCTAAGAGCCAATATAGAGAGACTTTAGTAGCACTTTATTTTAAATTCAGTGATAACATGTGACTCCATATGAATTAATAGGGAAATATGTAATAATTACTAAGTAATATCTGTTCTGTATTTTGCATGTTGTGTATTCAATTATATAGTAATAGTCATACTTGTGCTCAAAACTAATTATCATACACCCATCATCAATGAAGTGATTCTGATTAACTCAATTGTTTCTGTGTGATCTTCTTGACATCTTGGTTTCTTCCATCTGCTGAAGCCAAAGAACTTACAAAGCATCTATGGTATCTTATCATCGAATAGTACTGAGAAGGAGAGGGGTACAAAAGAATTGCCAAAACACTAGATGATCCATGGAACACTGTGAAGACCATCATCAACTAGTGGAGAAAAATGTAGCACCACCATGACATTACCTAAAACAGAATGTCCCTCCAAAAATTAAGAAAAGGAAGAAGAAAGTTGAAAACACATCAAGGAGGCTGCCAAGAGACCTACTGTAATGTTAAAGTACTAGTAACTCCCTGTATGTGACAATGTCTCAATCAATTTGGAAGCCCTTTCTCAAACAAACAAATCATCCAGACTCACCTAAATAACCCCAAACTATGCGTCAAAATGTGTTATGAATGTGTGATAAAACCAAGGTACAACTTTTGTTTGGTGCAAAAATAAAAGATATCGTGCCTATAGTGAAGCACGGTGGTGGCAGCATTGTGCTGTAGGGCTGCTTCTCTTCAGCTTGGACTGGGTCTATAGTCAAGATAAAGGTAATCATGAATAATTCCAAATACTCCAAAAGATCTATTTTGGTACAAAACCTGCAGGCCTCTATGACACAAATGAAGATGAAGATATATTTTAAGGTGGGGGGGGGATGAGTATATAGGTATGAAAAAAAATTTAAGAGACCATTGATTGCCTTAGTATTGACCATCCTTTCTGTGAAACCCCTAGTTTCTAAACAAACAAACTTACTAACTAAACAATCAGCATGAAGACCAAAGAGCTATCAAAACAAGTCCAGGAAAAAGTTCTGTAAAAGGATCAAGCATGGTTTGGTTATTAAAAAATATCTTAAACATCTTACAGTGCACCATTAAATCCATTATTTAAAATGTAATGAATATGGCACAACCATGACTCTGTGCATATGCCTAGAGAGGGTTATCACCAGATGGCAGTGACCAAGTAAGGAGGGTATTAGTCAGAGAAGCAACCAAATGGCCAAGAGTAACTCTGAAGGAGTTGGCAATATGAACTCATCAGATAAGAGAAAAGAATCATAGGTCAGACACTCCTTAAAGCTGGTCTTTATTGAAAGTGGTGAACTGTACAATTTGGTGTGTGCCAATATTCATATTGGAGACACAGATATTCTAAATGTAGAAAATGTTTATCTGCACATTTTTGGCTTTGACACAAAGTGCTATGGAAACCCAACACCGCTCATGACCCTGAAGACATCATCATGGCAGGCAGTGAAGCATAGTAGTAGCATGGTATTGAGCATTACCTTTGGCCTCTTGGTTGCTTCACTGACTAATCCCCTCCTTACCTGATCACTGGCTTTTGCAGACAGAGTCACAGTTGTGTCATATTCTTTCTATTTTTTAATAATGGATGTAATGGTGTTCTGTGGGTTGTTATGCTCTTTGGTCTTTTATGTGGAAAAGTTCAAGTGGTTGAACACTTATACCAGGGACTGTACATGTAGAAAATACAGTATTACCTAAACATTATGACACAATGTCTTTGTAAATATTAAGTGCTGTAAAATAAAATAAACTGCTAGTGAGGTTTATTGCATTAGTTATTAAAAAGATCACATTCTGATACTTGCATATTTAAGATGACCTCCTTATCAACCGCATACTCTGTAAACGTGTTATTCAAAACAGGATTCATAATTCAGCCATGTAATACACACTCTGATAACATCCAAATAATTGTACTGCTTTGAAATAACCAATGACCAATGCTTGATTGAATTTGTGTGGAATTTCGGTAGTTGAGGGGAGGTGGATGCCTTCAGAGTTCCCTGCTGCTGGCCATCTTTCTTCACCGAGTGCTGCGCAGCGTCTGGGCTTGGCACGCTCACTCATAGCCATCGCCTCCCTCTTCTGCTCTTTTCCTTCTCCTTTTTAGAGTCAGAACAGTGAGCAGAAACAGTAAACTCTATGCATGCACTGGCTGTGAGGAGCTATAAAGATGAATGAACTAAATCTTGAAAAATTACATAAGTAAGTCGAGTTGAAGGAGGGCACTGAGCAAAGGTGTAAAAATAGTGCAAAGATAGGAAATGTATTTGGATTGAGTAGGCATACAAGAAAATATAAAGTGTTTGTCTTTTACCATGTCCCACTCTGTTATTCAGCTATGGCAGTGTAGGCTGATGAAGTGTTGGTTCATGATAAGCTTTTAATAAACTCTTGCAGCACACAGACATGTATCAGGTCACTGTAAACATGCAGGAATGACATGCTACTGCACCATGATAAATTATGCAATTATCTTTTTGGGTCATAAAGCTTCAAGAGCTTCAGGTTCTTCTGTATGCAGCATTATTGATCTCAAATACAGATTAGTAACTCTAATAATAGATGCTTTAGAAGTAATGGCAGCAGACAGAGCAAGGACTTTGTTTAGTCGTTTAGCTTAAAGCAATCACACTGCAGTCCAGTATGAAACATTAGTGTGTGTAGCTGTGTGCTAGAGCTTGTGGACAATAAATCAGTATGGACTGCCGGGGCCAAGACAACAGTATAGAGGTGCAGTCCTTTCATCGATCCAGTGAAGTGGCAATGGTTTCACTGCAGTGGAGTCATGTACCATTCTACCTTGAGTCCATCACGTACACACACACACACACACACACACACACACACACACACAATAAGGAGTGAAAAAACCTTGAGGAAATCCATAAGGACAGATGCTTATTTTGTCAGTCAGTTTGCACTATGTGCGTGTGTATGTGTGTGGTTCCCACACTCCACTCTTTTTTTTTTTTTCACATGCACAGACAGCACCAAATGTGTTGCATTTTCTTCCCCTACAGAGATTGGAGTGTCAAAGGAAAGTAGGAAAGAGACGACAAATCGAGGCTGCAGGTGACGCAGACGGACTGGAGAGGAACCCTGCGTTTCCATGGCAACGCACAGGTGAAGGTGCAGAGGGCTAATCAGGTGCACCATCTGCGGCATTATCCCACTCCCTTATACACAAATACACATCCACACCAATCTCTCTTTTATACACCCACACATGCATGTTTTTCTCTTGCCTGAAGTCTTGCATTAAGCTTTCAGTGCTAACGATTAGCAGCACAAGCCTTGAGTCATCAACCGGAACAATGACCTCCACAACAGAGTGAGAGAAAAGGAGGAGGGGAAGAGAAAAAGCACAGTAGTTGGGTGTGGGAGGATTGATGGTTTTGGTGACACGCTCCACTCATCCCTCTCTTCATCTATTTTCCAAATGGCACACACACCTCAACACTCCAACTCCACAACACCTCACTTCCTTATAAAGCAGACTCTGGCTGAGCAAAATGGCCGACTGGGAGTGTGATATCTCGGTGCTATTTTTGTTTAGGCGCTGATTTTCCTCATAATGATTTAAGTGTTATAGTACAGTGGTGCTTGAAAGTTTGTGAACCCTTTAGAATTTTCTATATTTCTGCATAAATATGACCTAAAACTTC
>JAODLJ010000027.1:23146299-23157451 GCA_027576115.1 Cathorops melanopus
CAAAAAAAAAAAATCAATTTAATTCCAGATTTTAATGTGACAAAACAGGACAAACACCAAGGGGGATGGATACTTTTGCAAGACACTGTAGCTGTGAGTTGTATTCTTGATTTTTTTTTTTTTTTTAATGATTCAGTGTCACCAAGCATTTAAGTTACCTCTGATCATGGTCAGTCAGGATCTTTTTCCAACCACATTTGGAAAGGTGATGGTTCAAGTTGATGGTTCACCACTTCCTTCCAGGTTTTAATAATGTGTTCGACAGTTATTAACCCAATTCCAGTCATTTCAGCAATCTCCTTAGTTGTTTGCTTGAAGCAGGCCAATAATTTGACCCTTCTGAAACACAGTAACATCTTTTCCATGAGCACAGGATACATCTTCTGACATGTTTGTTTAAGAAATGAGAAGCTACTTACTATATCAGTTAGGGTTAAAATAATTGTTGCCAGCTGAAACATATTCATGACTGCAAATGCTCTTACATATTTACTTATTTCAATCCAAATTATATATATTATTTTATTTGAACAGCCAGTGTATAAATTAAACACAGTTGGTCCTGTTTTATGTAAGAGTGTGTGTCTGGTGTGACAAGTGGGTCCATTTCAGTATTACGAAATTTTCTGTATAACAAACTATTTGGACATCCCACAAGGAGCTTGTTATAGTGGGGTTGCAGTGTACTTGATTCCTGTTTGGTGTTTAAATAAAATTCTGTTTCATGGAAATTATTTATGAACTTACATATTTGTAAAATGTCCCCAAATTATAGATGGAGCGCTTTATATGTCGGTAAAACCAGCTAATAAATTTTACATGGTAAATTGTGACTAGCAAGCTAACCATATAGCAATTACACACCTTGTGCCTTTTCAAGAGGGAGCTTAACTGATAAGTGATAATAGCCACTATGCATGTGTGCTTCAGTGAAACAAAAGTGCCTCCGATTATATTATATTCATGTGAGAGACACTCTTTTAAAAAATCAAAGTCCTACCTATGGAATCATAGGAGTGCCATAAAAAAGGAATAAATCTGTCAAACAACAAGAAAATATATTTTGAATAATAAAATAAATAAAAATAAAAGGATAAGAAAATAAATGCAAATAAAAATGAAAGAATAATAAAATAAATGTAGAAACAAAATAAAAGAATATGAAAATAAATGCAGAAATGCAAATTAAAATAAAATAAAATAAATGCTTTTGCTTTTTTTCCCCTCTATCTACTTGTTAAGATGTGACATAGTTATTGTATTTATGGGGCCAAGCCTTGTCTTCTCAACATGCCGCAGTGCTGTGTCCCTCATTGTTTAAATAGAGCTGATTCCAAAACTTATGCAGTTGCCATGAAGGAAAACATTTACTTGGTTTTAATACCTATAAACTGTAATATCTACAAAAAGAAAGTTTGAAAGGAAGAACAAAGAGGCAAGAGGGTGAGACAAACAATGGTGATCAGTGATTGATCATGTGCGGGTCCAGGGTTATCAGTGATAGGTCATAGAACGGGACTACGGTATGGTCATCAGTGATTGGTCGCAAATGCAAGTCTGGCATTACACTGTGAACCAAAATAACCTGTTTTCTAAAGTCAGATAACAGTAGCTGTGATGTGAGCTGGAGAACCATATTGAGGTCAAGGCAGTCACTAATGTATGTTGAAACAGTGGCTAGATTTATCAGTAAGGTTTTTTTTTTAATTATTAAAGTCACTAAAGGGGTAAAAATAATTGCCAAATCTAGCAACAAAGTCTCTACGTTAGCAGCACTGAAAAGGAGTATGGTCCCGGAAATGGCTATTGATGTTAGACAAGTGGATTACTTTTGTTGTTCCTTGAAGGGCCAAACTATCAGTCAGCTGGCTTTGGGCAGGCCTTCCTGCCCAGGCTAAGTAGTAAATTCTTGCACACATGAATCCTGCTTTGGTGGGAGCTTTTTACAAGTGCACCCAGCGACCACCTGGAGAATGGTGTGGGGCTACACACTCATATTCATTGGCTAGGCCATCTTTCAAGGTTTGACTAAATGAAACTGACATAGTCCCACTAATGACATCTGTGATTGGTCCTTTCTAAGTGAAACCCTATTTGTATTCATTGGCTGTGCCATCTTTCAATGCACACTAACTAGCTTAGCTCTTAGCTCAACCACTATCTAACATCAAACAAATAGTTTACAATTTAATGTGAATATTCATTACTTATTACTAAATGATGTGCTTTACACTTTACAATAAGGCTCCCTTTTGCCAGTTATAAATGATAGTAACTCAATAATTAATGCTGTTGTGTTTTACAGTGTACAATAAAGCTTCCTTTAAGCAATTATAAATGATAGTAACGGACCAGTAGATCAAATTCACTAAATAAGACAGGACCCTGCCAACCAACCATAATTCATTTGATGTTTCAATTGTTGTAGCATGTTAACAAATATTTGATCAAGCTGACAGTTTAACATGCTGGCTGATAAAAGGACAAGATAAAGTAAGCTAAGCAACTAGTAAGACCTGAGATTTAACAGACTAGATAAATAAAATGTACGAATCAATACATAAAATATGCAGTAGTAAATTGAGCTTCCCAAATAGTGAGCCTGCATCAATGTATGAAAACTGTTATAACTTGTTTATAATTGTGTATTAATGATAAAGTGGTTACAACTGAAATAATAATCTAATTATAGACCATTATAAATCCTTTATCAGAGTAGTCTTGTTGTAAAGTAGTACCTAAAAGAATAAAGCAGTGACTTCTATGTTTCCTTCTATTTCATTGCAGACAGTATGAACTGAAGATATTTCATGTTTTATCTGGTTGACTTCATTTCATTTGTTAATTTACATCTATTCCTGCATTTCAGGCCTGCAAAATATTCCAAAAAAAAAAAAACCTGGAATGGGGCAATTTAGGGCTAGTAATGAGGTAGCACAATTAAATAATGATGTAATTTGAAACAGATGATGTTTCATACTTTGGTACAAAATCAGTATCCAGGAAATGCTTACTCTTTGAGTAGTAACAGATGGTCCAAAGATCTCCAGTTTGTTAACAAATGTCTGAGAAAGTAAATTAAATGTTTTAAAACAATGTTACTCAAACATATGAAAGGATTTGGATATTTTACCAGCTACAATGCATAATATCATTAAATAATTCACAGAAGCTGGAGGAATTTTGGTGCGTAAAGGGCAAGAGTACAAGCCTAAGCTGAACACCCATGATCTGTAATCCATCAGACGGCACTGCATCAAGAACCCTCATTCATCTATAGCTAATAAAACCACATGGACTCGGGATTATTTTGGCAAACCTTTGTCAAGCACTATAATACAGAGTTACATCCACAAATGCCAGTTAAAACTTCCCTGTGCAAAAATAAAGCCTTATATTAACTGTGTCCAGAAGTGCCATCAATTTCTCTGGGCTTGAAGGCATTTGGGATGGATCATCTCACTGTGGAGTTGTGTACTGTGTTCAGATGAATTAGTATTCCAAATAATTTTGGAAGAAATGGACACCATGTGCTCCAGATCAAAGCTGAAAAAGACCATCCAGACTGTCAGCAGCAACAAGTCCAAAAGCCAGGGTCTATCTTGGTACGGGGTTGTGTCAGTGCCATTGGCAAAGGTAACTTACACTTCGGTGATGGCAGCATTAATGCAGAAAAGTACATTGAGATTTTGGCGTAACATATGTTGCCTTCAAGATGACATCTTTTCCAGGGATATTTCAAAAAGACAATGCAAAATCACATTCTGTACACATTACAAAGCCATGGCTGTGGAAGAAGAGGATGTCTGTCCCCTCTGCCCCAATAAAGAATGTGTGGTGAATTCTGAAATGAAAAAAATATATATATGACAACAACCCCATACTGTTGCACACCTGAAGACACCTTTGCAGGAAGAATGGGACAAAATAACACCTGAAATGTTTCATCACTTGGTGTGTTCAGTCACTAAATATATGTTCAGTGTTGTGAGAAGGAATGGCAACATTACAAAGTGCTAAATGCTTTACCATCCTATTTTTTTCTGAAAGGTGCTGTAAGAATCAAAATTGAAATGTGTTTATTTTGAAAGAAAACAATGAAATTAATGAGGTAAAACATAAAATAATGTGCTATTGTATTGTTTTGAGTGTAATGCAGTTCAAAGCTTATTTACAGATCATTGTTTTCAGTTTTAATTTCAATTTCAACATACCGTCCCAACTCTTCAGATTTGGGGTCATACATTGTTGATCACAAAGGCTAAATTTGGGAACAATATAAACAAAAACTACTCAGTCATCCAAATTCTGGTTTGAACTCGCATTCACATCTGTAAGGCCATAACTCTAACATTGTTTCATTTGTGATCTTGAGAAGACAACTATCATTATCATGAGATCACAAGACAAATAAGCCATGATTTCAAGAGTTCATAATTTCAAGTCACAAGAAAAAATAAAGAAATAAAGTATGACATTTCTGGACTGCTGTAACAGACAGTAAACAAACTTTTAAATGTCTTAAAGTGTTTTTTTTTTTTAACTGTTGTAGCTAATGTGAAGGAGACAATTGAATAACAGTCTTGGGCTTGCAACTTTAATTCTCACTTTATATGTAGCAATTATGCTTAAAAAATACAACAGATGTCTAAATTTGCATCGCAACAGTAAATGGTGAGGCCAATGTAATTAGAGAAGAGTGTTTATTGTAAAAACAACAACAAATGGGCAGCTAATCCAAATCGTAAGGTAGACTCAAAAACAGAGGATAGGCAAAGGTCGAGCGAGGCACAAATAGACTGGAAGAAGCAAAGACGAAAGCAGAATCCAAAATATAGCAGTGAAAGTTGAGAACCAGTATAACAACATAAACATATAAGGCTTAGTAAGGTTACTGAGAACGCAATACTTTGCATCATCTGTTAGAGCTCAGCATCCTTATAAGCACGCACTGATTGCACTTTAATCTGGGATGGGTGGGTGTGTAACTAATCCTTGAGGTATGCACTGCACAGAGCATGAATGCACGTGAGTGGAAGTTCAGTGTGCACCAGGCATGAACGCATGCAGCTGCGCGCAGATGTGACACAAAGAAAATAATTTTTCACATCACCCCTACAAGATCAGACATATTTCCAGTTACCCATAAATATTCAGATACACAAAGTGATTCAGATATATAAAGTGAGCAATTGGTGTCTGTAATGATTATTTATGTTTGGAAAATGAGGAACTGGAGACAGGCATGACCATTCAAGGTGCACTTTAAAAAAAAAAACTTTCACTTTTCAGTGAACTACGGAAAACACACACATGTTGGGGTACTCGGCTTTCTCTGCGGCCATCTGAAAGATACAGAGACACAAATTAATAGACAGCCAGTAATTAGACACAGGTGTAACTTGTCACATGTTACCTACTGGTTCAACCTGACTCCTTGCCGTTCACAGCCAATGATCAACTACCCCCTCACTGCCACATACTCCCACCACCCAACTCAAGTCAGGGAACCATCTGGCCTGCAGCTGACTCCCTCCCTGGTGTGAGTGGTAATCTGCCATCACCACCTGTGCCCCTGGCTTGTGAACCACCTTGAATCTAAAGAGCTGAAAGGCCAGATATCAGTGAGTGATCTGTTGACATCCTTCATGTGGTGGAGCCACTGGAGTGGGGCATGGTCAGAACAGAGAGTGAAATGGTGTCCTAGCAGGTAGTACTGGAGAGTGAGGATGACCCACTTGATGGCCAAACACTCCTTCTCTATGGTGCTGTATTTTGACTCTTGGATGGAGAGCTTGTGGCTGATGTACAGCACCAGGCACGCCTCCCTGTCCACCACCTGGGACAAAACAGCCCCCAGCCCTCTGTCCAACATGTCAGTCTGCAAAACAAAGGGAGAGAAAAGTCAGGAGAATGCAACAACAGGACCCACTCAAAACTGCTTTAACCTGCACAGCACAAATGCCTAGGGTGGCACAGTAGTGTAGTAATTAGCACTGTTGCCTCACAGCAAGAAGGTTCTGGGCTTGAGCCCAGTGGCTGACGGGGATCTTTCTGTGTGGAGTTTGCATGTTCTCCCTGTGTCTATGTGGGTTTCCTTTGGGTGCTCCAGTTTCCCCCACAGTTCAAAGATATACGGTTAGGTTAACATGGGGCAGCCATGGCCTGAGGTTGGGCTGAAGTGCCCTGAGCAAGGCACCTAACCCCCAACTGCTCCCTGGGCACTGTATCATAGCTGCCCACTGCTCAGGGTATGTGTGTGTGCTCATTGCTCACTTGTGTGTGCACATGTGTGTTCACTGCTTCACATGGGTGGAGGAGAAATTTCAGTGTGTGCTTAAGTCTGTGCTTGAGTGTACATGTGACAAATAAAGGCTTCTTCTTCTTCTTTGCATGGCTCCATCCACTGGGCTGGATCTGCTGTCCCATTTTTATTGAGGACAGTTAGTGGGTTGGTGATGTCCAAAAGGTTATAATGGCCAGCCACAGAAACTGCCTCACCCCCTTTTTAACTCGTGGATACGCGAAGCATAGGAATGAGTTATTGTGAGGGGTCTGAATGTCACTCGCTCGCTCACTCAGTAATCCGTTAGCACATCGATATCTTTTTTGACCACTAGAGGCCTCTAGTTATCCACGAGTTAAGCATATGATGCGTTTGATTTTTGGTATTAGGTCTTGGGCAGTCTGTGATTGCTGCAGTCTTATCAATTTGCGGATGCACTTGCCCATGCCCCAAGTGGAAGCCCAGATACCATCCATCCATCCATCCATCCATCCATCCATCCAATTGCATACTTTTTCAGGTTTGCTGTGAGCTCCACATGCCTCAGTGACCTCAGGACAGCCCTTAGATGTTGTAAATGCTGCTGCCAATCATTACTGTAAATAATGACATCATCTAAATAGGCAGTGGCATACACATTGTGGGGATGGAGGATTCAGTCCATGAGATGCTGAAACATCACTGGGGCCCCAAACAACCTAAAAGGAAGGATGACAAATTGGTGTAAACCAAATGGAGTGAAAAAGGCTGTTTTTTTTTTTCATGGGATAATTTAGTCAAGGGGATCTGCCAATATCCCTTTTTTTAAATCCAGTGTTGAATAAAAGCAAGCTACACATAACCAATCAAGCAGTTCATCAATGCAAGACATTGGATATGTATCAAACTTGGACACCACGTTGACTTTTCTGTCATCCACACAGAACCGGACCGACCTGTCAGTCTTGGGAACCAAGACCACCAGGCTGCTTCAGTCACTGTGTGACTCCTCAATTACTCCCATGTCAAGCATCACCTTGATTTCATCCCAAACCACAATTTTCTTGTGCTCAGGGAGCCGATACAGGCAGCTGCGCACCACCATG
This sequence comes from Cathorops melanopus, assembly GCA_027576115.1. Classification (NCBI taxonomy): domain Eukaryota; kingdom Metazoa; phylum Chordata; class Actinopteri; order Siluriformes; family Ariidae; genus Cathorops; species Cathorops melanopus. The sequence continues at coordinate 23,153,671 of JAODLJ010000027.1, forward strand.
CCTGCAGGAGTCTCGATGTGGTGCTCTATGAGGTCAGTATGACCAGGAAGGGCAAGAACACATCACAAAATTCCTCCTGCAAACTGATAACCTGTGCTCTCTGGGATAGTGAGAGGTGGTCTTCACAGGGGACTGGGGTGAATTGTGCTGCATCTTTTGAACTTACCTCTGGTCCAAGTTCCACCCTCTCTGGAACTACCTTTGCCAGAGCCACAGGAACCTCCTCTCTCCATGGTTTCAGAAGATTGAGGTGGTAAATTTGACACACATCGCCCCTATCTGTGCATCTGACCTCATAGTCAACTTCCCCTATTTGCTGTGTGACCTCAAAGGGCCCTTGCCACTTGGTGAGTAATTCTGAAGTCAACATGGGCAATAAAATGAGCACTTTATCTCCCACTGCAAATTCTCTTTACCCTGTCCCTCTGGTGTACAGGCAGGATTGACAATCTTGGGCCTGTAATAAATTCTCTTGGGTTATGTGACTCAGTGCATGGAGTTTTGCTCTCAGATCAAGAACATACTGAATTTTATTTTTGCTTTGTGAAGGCTCCTCCTCCCAATTTTCTTTGATGACATCTAAGATGCCACAGGACTTGTGTCCACATAACAATTCAAACCGGGAAAGTCCGATATGGGCTTGTGAGACCTTGTGCACTGCAAACAACAGAGGTTCTAGCCCTTGAGCGAGGCACCTAACTCCCAACTGCTCCCCGGGCACTGTTAGCATGGCTGCCCACTGGTCTGGGTATGTGTGTGGGCTCATTGCTCGTGTGTGTGCGTGTGTGTGTTCACTGCTTCAGATGGGTTAAATGCAGAGAGAAATTTCACAAGTGTGTGATGAATAAAGTTGTGCTTTCTTTCTTTCTTTTTTTTTTCTTTCTTTCTTTTATCCCAGTTTCTTGCATCCCTGTGAATGAACTTACAAATCATGTTTTTAAGTGTTTGATTAAATCATTTGACCAGCCTGTCTATTTGCAGATGATAAACGCTGGTATGAATAGATTTAATTCTCAATAATTTGTACAGTTTCTGTAGTGCCTTGATCAGTCAAGATTTCTTTCAGAATCCCAACTTGGGAGATAATGCAAAAGAGTGCCTCCACAACACTATGTGCAGATATATTGTGAAGAGGCACTGCTTCTGGGTATCACATTGCATAATTCACTATGAGTAACACAAAGTGATACCTGTGTACAGATCAATCTTATGGCCCAACAATATCCATGCCAATTCTTTTGAAGGGGATATCAATTAATAGCAATAGCCACAATAGTGTTTTTGGTGTAGATGCTGGATTTACCAGTTGGCATTTGCGACAAGCTACATACCACCTGCAGACATTGGGGTGAATCCATGTCCAATAGAAAAAAGCCATGAGACAACTGAGTGTTTTGTCCTGACCTTGATGCAAAGCCATGGGATTATGATGAGCCACAAGGAATAAAAGTTCCCTATAGCTCTTCTGGACCAACAACTGTGTCATCTCTTTAGTCTGAGTATCTTGCATCAATTGATATAGCCTATCCTTAAGAATACAAAAAATATGGAAAGGAAAGCACAATATTAGGGTGGAGTTTTTGACCATCAATTACTTTCACTTGGTCAAAAGCTTGTTTCAGAGACTCATTATGCATCAAATCCCTTGAGGGATTTACCAGAGAGAGACGAGAGGGCTCTCCCCACTCTCAGTGTCATCATGACATGGAGCTGAAGTGGATGGCCCTGAGACTGCCTGCCCAGCCAATATTGCCATGGGATTCACCCGTGACATGTTGATGCAGGATCCATCCACTACTAACTGTTTTATTAATGTATTAAACCCCAGCCAATCTGTCCCAAGGATAAGTAGATGGGTAAGGATTGGGCTAACCGCCACCTCAACACTATGCTTTTCTCCCTGGAAATAAATAGTGATGGGCAGTAGTGGATATTTGTGAACATCCCCATGTACACGCCTCACCTTCACAAATTGTGCATATCCCACTGCCCCTCATTGAATCAGGCTTTGATGCATAGATGCCTGATGACAACCAGAATCCACCAAAGCCTGATGTGTACCCCTTTCAATGCTCACAGAGAGTCGGTGCCTTCATGCTTGATCGGGGGAAGCCCGCAGCGCATCAGGAATGTGAATCAGAATCCCCACCCCTTTGCAGAAGTGCTGATCTCAGGAAATCCCAGCCTTCCTGCTGTGTCAACAGACCTGCCTGGACTTTCTCATGATTTTGGTGGACAAGGATGGGCTCACCTGTGGAAAGAAGGATGGGGTTAGCAGCAGCACAGACACAGGAAGAGAAAGGGGTGAGGAGACACAAGGACAGACAAGAGTGTGGTGGAGTGGGTATTGCCGTGGAAACTCTAACTCTCCAAGCAAGAAAAATGATTCAAAGTCCAAGAGGTTGCAGAAAGGGTTAGACTTTTATTAAATCAAATAATAAAAGCCGTGTTCAGTCTGCAGAGTGAACCCACTCAGAATTAAAGAGTTCTCCTTTTATACTGTCTCAAAGAAAAACACAGTGTATACAAATAATTTAATTGGTTAATATGTCACATCATACCACTTCAACATTTTCTATTGGGCAATATATCCCACACCTCTCATATTTTGCATCAACCGAGTCAAATTTTCCAGTATGAATGGTCAATTCAGAAAGAATCAAAACATATGATAAGCAGTGGTATGTTGTGAATAATACAGCATTCATGATTCAAAATGGCTGGGCTCAAATCAGGTTTAAGGCCAATACAGGCCCAGGTGTGAGCTAGCACAACACTCATGTCCTTGGCCAATCTTCCCACCATAAGAAAATGCACACTGCAGTTTGTAGCACTAGACAATTTAGAATAGCTTGATAAAATGTATTACGTCAACATGCAAAACACTCCAGAATGAACAATTGCTTAATTCAATATGGTCTTGGCTAACTTATTCCCACATATGATAATGCTGCAGGTGCTGAAGTCAGAATAATACACTTTTTGAATAGGCCTATGGTTTAACAGAAAACAACCTTCAATAAAACAATCTCAATGTCTTTCCTGTATTTTACTGTAATTATGATCATCCATAAACCAATTTATTATTACTTTCAATAGAATTTACTTCATTTATTTTTTATTGAAAATCAACATACTCGGCTTTGAATCAGTATATAATAATCATAAAAGGAAATCAGTGTAAGTGTGGTTATATGAATCAGAATACATTTGTGATTACTTAAAGCATATATGCAGAGCCATGGCCTCACTTTCGTTTATAAATGCCTTGAGACCTCAAGAATGACACAGGAATAGTTTTAAGTGTTAAAAATAAATCTAATATAGGAATTTTTATGATTAAAGTGATTTATATAGGTAGCGGTCTGAGTGAATGACCTTGACATCTGTAACGTCACAGCAGGAAGTCTATCAGTCTCATCACCATTTCCGCTATACTAAAACACAGAGCTGACTGCAACTCTGATCCTCCCTTTTGAGCTAATTTATCACCATGCCTCATAGATGTGCTGCTGCACCCGCCAGCAACACGACAGAAGCTGGATTTACGTTGCATTCATGGCCCAAGAATGTTCAAACTGCAAAGATTTGGAAGCGTTTTGCGAGAAGTTCAAGGGTATATTGGACACCTACGAAGTGGTCTCTCCTCTGCTCTGCTCGTTTTGCTGAGGACTCATACGAAACCTCTGATCTGTTGAGGAGCATTGGCTATAAGCCCATATTGAAAGAGGGTGCAGTACCAACAATTAAAGGAAAAGAAAACTACAAGAAAAGGAAAGTA
>JAODLJ010000027.1:23223361-23234313 GCA_027576115.1 Cathorops melanopus
CCACCACTCTTCCCCAACCAAGAGGAGGAGGTCACCGTACCCTCTGCCCAGATCTTCATACGCCACTGCAGGAGGACATGGGCATTGGCCCAGAGAAAACTCACTTGCTCCGCCCTAGCATCCAAGAGGCAGGCTGACAAACGCCACTCTAAGGCACCCACTTACCGGGTGGGGCAACGAGTCATGCTCTCCACATGCCATCTGCCACTCAGAACCGTCTCCTGCAAGCTGACTCCCAGGTACCTAGGACCCTTCCTCATCAAAAAAAGGTAATCAACCCATGTTCCGTCAGACTGGCACTACCACTCACCATGCAACGCATCCACCCCACGTTCCATGTGTCACAACTTAAACCTCTGGTCTCTAGTTCTTTGGTGTTTGTAGTTGGATATTCTACCAATTGTAACTAATTTTCATCTTAAGTGTTTCAGGCCCATTAGATGAGTTCTCTGACTAGCTCCTTTAATTACCATTAATCTCAGTGTTATTTCATGATTCATTCTTCTAATGAAGTTCACAATATTTAGCTTATCTGCCATGTTTGGGCTAAAATATCTCTTTCACTAAATTTTGGCCACTGGATTTCATAAATCCCCAGTTAATTCTGTCAGTTCTGGTATTCTAAATTGTGTGAAGGATTTTATATTAGCATTCACTCCTGAATAAAAGAAGCTAATCATTATTCTTTCCATGATTGTTTGGAACTTGTGTGTTTCATTTGGGTAGTGATCAGCACTCTGAGCTGTACCTCATCCCTTTGCAGTGCTCAAAGGTGTCAGAGAAATTTGGTTCAATTTCTATCATCCTGTATTGCTTCTTGGCAATCTCTAAACAAAAAAGGCCAATATACATCATCCTCTCATATATTATAAAGCCCTGAATGTCATCCATTTGGGCTTAGAGGTACAGTGGATGAGCTTCTTCTTGGGCTCTTTATTGTATGAAATTTGGTCATCAATGCAGAGACTAGATGTGTGCCTTCCATAAAAATGAACTTCAGGTCAATTCAATCGATTCTAATTGCAGAGATCTCTCTCTCTCTCTCTTGCGCACGCACACACACACACACACACACAACCATACACTCCCACAACAATACAGGTATATCTTGCTCAATGCAAATCATGAGTTCTCATTAAAAATCCATAATAATTCATGGTGCAACCTGTAGAAAATGACAGGAAGAGTAAAAGACAAATTTATAAATTCCAACCTGAGCTCATGAGAATTTTGTCAGATTCAAATAAGTGAAGATGAATGCAGTTCTTTTATTTTTTGTTAGAGACATCATAAGAAAAGTTACAGATGCAAGCACTGTCCCTAACACTAGCTTTAACAAATGCAAGCACTGTCCCTAATACTAGCTTTAACCTTAACAGTTTTCATACCAAGTGAGTTTGTATGAAAACAGCAAATAACTTTTCTGATGAGTCATTTAAAATTACTTGGTGAATGAAATTGCACTCTTGATATTTTACTGAATTATGTTCTTTGAAGGTTATAAAGGCCCAGCAGCCATTTGACTTCCCTTGTCCTACTTTGCCTATTTGCTTAGCCAATCACTAATTCTCTCACAGACACACAAATGCACATTAGCATCCCAGATATGAAGTCAGACAGTACTGTCTGGCCTTCATCAGCTCCCATTATTTTCAAAGGCACACATGCAGGGTCAGAGGTTAAGCAAGCATTTCATGCTTGTACAAGTGCTGCAGAAACCAAATGCTCTACAACCAGGCTGTAAACAAAGTTACAGGTAGAAACAAATTAGCTTTTGAATCCTTTTCATGGGTCAGTCTCTGAATATCTTCAGCAGGTAAACCTCTGTCTTAGATTTTGACCTTGATACAGCAGATAGCGCTCACAGCTCCTCACAATGCTATTTAATTTCCCAGAAAAATATCTGTTGTGCTGCTACTGGTTGACATTTTATATGTATTTAATCAGTATTTGATATTCACTTTGTGGGTCCTTGAAGGAGTTTGGATAGGCTGTATTACTGTGTAATATTATCATGGGCTTAGCAGTAATATTCACTTCTTATGATCATGTTTTCTACTATGTGACTTCTGACCCCTTGATCAAATTATTTGTAGCCATGGCCTTAACTTTCATTGCTATGTAAATTATCTTCAACCAAGTCTTAGTATAGACTCACCTGCAGACTCCCTTCTTAAAACACAAACTGAATGGAGCTCAGATTTAAAGCTTTGATTGCAGGAAACCTTTTTCAAGTTAAACACTGATGTAAGCCCTACTGGTTGGTTTCAAATCCCTCCTATCTGAATCATCCAACTTTTCTATTAGTATTGACTGTGCGCTTGTTAAGCTTGCTCCTGTTGTCAGAAATCTTGGAGTACTATTTGATCCATCACTTAATTTTGATTTTCATATTGAGTCAGTCAGCAAACTTGCATTCTTTCACCACCATAACATTGGTTGTCTTGTCTCCTTCTGACTAGTAATGATGCACAAACTCTGGTTCATGCTTTCATTATATCCCATTTAGATTACTGTAATTCTCTCTTCATAGACCTTCCTGCAAAGTCTCTACAAAAGCTACAATATATTCAGAACTGCAGCTAGATTCTCACTCGTACTAAACACTCTGCTCACATCACCCCATTCTCTCTCAGGTCCACTGACTACTGGTGCTGTATTAAATTTAAAATCTTGCTGGGGGGGCAGGTTCTTCAGTGCCATCACCCCCAAACTCTGGAATCCGCTTCCTCAGTCTCTCTGTGGCCTGCTTTTCTTTCTTTATGTACTTTCAAATCTCAATCGAAGACTTATGTTTTCCATAAACGTTTCTCTTCCTCTCTTACTGCTTAGTCTTTTTTCCATCCCTCCTGTAAAGTGACCTTGTGATTGTGAAATGTGATATAGAAATTTACCTTTATTATTATATAATGATCACTAATTTGGTTTGCTAATTACACATTTGGCTTCTTCTACAGAACCAATTAAACCCTACCCAGGGTGCAGGTAGCCTGTTCTGAAGTTCACTCTTTCATGTCTTTGGAAAATGTACAAGTTAGACTTAGGCTAATCACTGAGTAACAAGGTCTCCTGGTTTTTAAATTGGCAGAATTTATATGAAACAACCTATGAATACTTAGGGTGAAGGAGAGTGGTCACAACTTTCATGAAATCTAGTAAGAAAATTGATACATGCCTGCTCTCATCAATTGAAGATTGTGGGGCTTTCCAACTGGGTTGTGACTGACCTTCAACTGCAGTTGATTTAATTTTGAAATTAAAAAAAAAAAAATCAACAGTGATTGATTACCTTCTCATTATTTTCACTGAGTTTAAAGAGAAACACAAGGAAAATCTGAAGTGTCATTGTGTTGTTTTTTCAGTAGCTAATGAACATGTGGAACAGTATTACACATGGTAATTCATGAATCATTTTTGTTATTAAAAATTATGTCAAATTTTTGAAAGTACATTATTATAGAATATTTGTTATTCATTTCTACATTACAGCTTTGTACTTTTGTAGGATTTTGTTGTACATTTCTCTATTTAGACATTGACTGACTGGTTGAATACAAACAACATTCCAACCTTTTGCTACTCAGATGAGACCTATATTAATACATTTAAATATTTATATTTTAGACACTCAGGTTTTGGAATAGGTTGAGGTAATAGATCTCCAGGAGGAAGGAAAGACTTAGCTATTGGGAATTTCAGTGTGATCAGTAATTAGGTAAGTAGTTTATAAAAGAGCAATAGTTACTTTGTGGCTCTACAGGAGAAATATAAAACTCATTAATTACTGCATATGACTTAGTTAATTACTGCAGAGTTAATAGTAAACTCCTGCTAACATTGAGTAATTAACTTGTATTTCTTAATATTTTATAAGAACATGGTGAATGTTAATAAAGAACTATTCATTTGCTCCTCCTTAGTTCCTGCATAGTTACCTATCAGTTGTTGAGTGGTTGTCACACTTATACCTGCGACCCACAATTCACCACCACCTACAAACATGGCCACTACAGCACCCATCCTGAACCTCACTGCTCAATCTCCCAAATTCTAATCATCTGCACCTGTTCACAATTGCAGCTCATGTATTTAAGGATTCACAGTTCACACCATAATTGCAAAATAATCATTCAGTGTATCCTTGCCTGACATGACCAAGCCTTCTGGTTATTGTGCTGCTATTCTAGTTTTGACTTAGTTTGGGTTTTTGGACTTTGCCTTTTGATCTTGCCTTTGCTATCCTGTTTGTGCCTTGCCAGACCACTGCCTGTTTTTGACTTTGCCTTTTGCCTAGCATTTTGGATTTGTCTGGCAGCTTTGCCTGATTAAACTCTTTGCTGCTTTTACAGCCATCTGTTGCCTGCCTTTCTGACAATAGTATTGTAAAGTGTTACCACTTTCTCTTCACACCAAACAAGGAAATATATAATATTGATAGCTGAATAAGAGAGAGAGAAACAAGAGAGAGAGAGAGAGACAACCTTTATTGTCATTCAGTATGCAACAAGTGTACACTGAATGAAATTTCATGGCAATTTGGCTCAGCACAGAAATAAATATGAAGTGTATTAAATTATGCAGCAGCAGAAATATTATAAAGTGCAATAGTATAAAGTGACCTGTGGAATTTGGAATGTTCAAGTTATAAATAGAAGTTTAGAGTTTGGGTTTGGAGTTCAGCAGTCGGGTGACCTGTGGGAAAAAGCTGTTACAGAACCTGGTGGTCCTGCGCCTAATGCTGCGGAACCTCTTTCCAGAGGCCAGAGGGGAGAACAGTCCATAATGAGGGTGTGAGGAGTCACTGATGATTCTGGCTCGAGACATGCAATGCCTTGGTGCAATGTCCTGAATGGAGGGAAGAGAGGTCCCACATCTGAGGGAGTTTTTCCCTCACCACTGTCACCACAGATTTGTTCATTGGGGATAAATTAGGGATAAAATTAGCTCATGTTTAAAGTCATTAAAATTCTCTAAAGCTGCTTTGTGACAATGTCTGTTGTTAAAACACTATAAAAATAAACTTGACTTGACTTAAATATCACGGCTGCTAATAAACACTCTTCCTGCACTTAGATCCGTCTACTGCCATCTGTCTCATAGTGCTCTGATCCCCAGAACTTCAATCCAGCCGCATTTAAAAAGTTGCACTCCTCCATGCTCTTCCAGGTTTTCATCTGTTTGTCTGTGTAGAATGATATCTGCAACACCAGGTAGTTTGAGATGTCAGGGAATTCAACAGATGGATAATTTTCCAAATCAAAGGAAAAATCCTTCTTTGTTAGCATGTAAGGATTTATCCCATTGAGTGGTTTCTATATCCACTTCTCTTGAGTGTACTTCTTGATTTTAATAACTTGTTTGTTTTCTATACACCAACATGACAATAAGTTATGTTCATTGACCAGACTCCACTTTTGGATCATTAATCCCTTTTGAATGAGAATACCCTGCATGCATGGTTTTATGTTGGCTTTTTGCACATTCATACCTGTACAGTTTTAAATACACTACCTACAATTAAAAACAGTTTGTTTACATTGCATTTATTTAATTCCTGGACTCCCATCTGTAACAGGGAGTGATGTTGCATTCCATTAATACACTTCACAATAGATTATTAGATTCTAATAGAATAGATAAGCCAAAATAATTGAGGATCTTTTTTTTAATGGGCCCCGACTGGTTACCATCATGAATAGGTGGGCCTCAAAGCAGAAAAGGTTGAGAACCACTGTTTTAGAATTTGGTTGAATATCTCCATGAGGCCATCAGTTTGAGGGTGGTGGACTGAGGTCTTGAGGTGTTTGAACTGCAGCAGCTGACACAGATCTGCCATAAGCTTGGAGATGAAGGGGATGCCCTCATCCTATGAGATCCATGCCCAACTGTTCAAAGAGGACCCCAATGATGGGAAGAGGGATTAGTGGGGCTGGTGCTGGTCTGTAAGAGGAAGTTTGCTGGCACTATGGGCACCACTGGCAGAATTTGTGGACCTCAGCCACCATTCCTGGCCAGTGTAATCAGTCCCAGATATTTTCCAGTATGTTCCAGAGTCCCATGTGTCTGCCTAGTCAATGGGTATGAGGGATTCGATTTTGGACCTGGGGATGATGAGGAGGTCAGAGGGCTTGCCCTGGCAGTTGCAGTGGTAATATAGCAGTCCTCTCTTTACCAGGAAGTAGGCTGTAGGCAGCCCCTGTTTAGAATACAGGCTCTCCCCACTGACCTGTAGCACCTGGTCCAGCATTGCTTCAGCTGGTCATCTTCCATTTGTTCCTTTCCAAAGTTCCCCTCCTTTGCAACCTGTTGAGATAAGGTAGGGAGAGGGTTAATGAGTAGGGAGGGCTCACCTTTGGCTCTGGCTTCCATAGCTGCTGTCTCTCCTTCAGGCAGGAGTGCAGTCCCAGGTGTGGTTGGCAGAGTGTGCTGTTGTGGCTGTGGCTGTTGTGACCTTCTGGAGCTCCTCCTCTTCTTTCTCTGCTCTGGGGCACTCATGGAGGCAGGAAATCCTGGCCAGCCTCTGCCTACAAGGAGGGGCAAAGGGTGATCAGGGATCAGACCCACTATTACCAGCCACTCACCTCTTCAGCCTCCTATTTGGACCTCTGCAGCAGGGATCTCTCTCACATCCCCATGCACACAGGTGACAGCCAGGCTTCCACAGAGTAGGGGGCTCTGAGTCAGGGCCAAGGAATGAGCCAGGATAATGGCATTCACCAAATCCAACAGTGAGGGCACTGGGACACTGTTCAGCCTGAGGGTGATGGTGACAGCCGGAAGCTGGGGGCGGTATGAAGGATGCATCTTGCCAACCAGAGCTTGAAGGGGCTAGCTGCCATGTGGCACTCCAGCTCCAGGGGCACTGGCTTGTCCTGAGGTGAGGGCTGTGGTAGAGGTTCCTCCTGTGCCTGCTGAAGCTCTGTCTGAAGCTGTCTGGTGGGGCTTATGTTGGATTGAGGTCCTCATCTCCTGCCTCCCCATCTTCAGGGTTAGGGCTCAATCAGAGGGCTAGAGCACACTCCAGTGCAGAGACCATGTCCCTGAGGGTTTGGGCTGCTTTCATATCCACAGCTCTCCTCTCTTCACCCAGAAGGCCCTGCAGGAAGCAGTCAAGAGCAACCCACTCTGTGATTTATGTGGAGGTTAGCTGGTCAGGCTGGAGCCACCTCTGAGTGAGGTGGAGGCCATCCATCCATCTGGAAGGGAGCCACTCTGTAGTTCCTCCAGTGAGCCAGTGCATCATCTGAACTGGTATCTGAAGAAGAAGAAAAGACAAAGTGGGTCAGATCAGGCATTCAGAAGAAGATACCACCTTCCATGCATGGTGTGCTGCCCTTATATACTCTTCTGGTGGCGCATAGAGGGTTAATGCATGCACCATCATTAGCACCTGCTAGCCATGCTGCATTAAACTGCTCCTCTCCTAGTGTGCACATTAGACACTGTCTCCTGCCAGTGGTGCTGAGCTGCCAGTTCTGAGTGCAGTGAGTGGGTTACTGTCCTTTCAGCACCACAGTGGTGGTTCCACGAGGAGCACCTGTGGAGAGGGAGAAGACGGCTGCCGGCATGCTGTCATTATAGCTGGAACTGGTGTAACAACTACAGACTACAATTCCCAGCTAAAAAACTACAGTCAGACTACAATTCCCAATTGACACACTATAACTCCCCTGACTTCTGATTGAACACACCTGATTCTTATCACTACCCATGCTATAAAATGGACTTCAAACTCTCACCAATTGCAAAGTATCATTCAGTGTTCCTTTCCCTGCCATGCTAAGACTTTATTGTCATAATTGATATTCTGGCTATTTTTTTGACAATACTACTGTCCTCTGTTTTTTCTGATTCTAGTTTTCCTAGTTCTGCTTGTACTGTTTGCTGATTGCCTGTCTTCTTGCCCATTTTTACACTGCCTTTGAGTAACTTTTTTGTTTTCAGTCTGCTTTTAAATAAAGCATAACTTGCAACTGTATATGCTTCCACTGCTTGACAACACTTAAGCCAAAAGCATTTAATTTAAGCTAAGCTTTGCAGATTGTTATTGCAAGCAGCAAAAACTGGTCAAAAATATTTTGAGAGATGAATGGTAAAAGGATCATATTGTTCAGGATTCAGATGCAAAGTGTGCATTTACCAACAATGGGCTAAAGTTGACCAAGGGTTGTTATGAAATTAACAATGTTGGGCCATTGCTGCAAAACATTTTGTTGCCTGTGCAATGACAATAAAATAATCTTGTCTTGTCTTGGGTCAACAATATCTGGGTGTTTATGAAAAGTGTGCGATTGCAAATGGTGGGTCAAATTTGGCCCTGGGCAACAGTGGACCTGGTACTGATGTGAAGATTGGTATGAAAAGAACTAACCTTTTTGTCAACAGTAGGCAATGGTTGTTATTTCATAACAAAAAGAATGTATGCCCTTGCCAATGTTGGACTGATGTTAGGCCATGTCAGGGTTGTTAAGAAAAGACTGTTATATGGGGACAGATACTCAGAATTTAAAATGTTAAAAAAGTCAGTTTAGTATTATACCTACTTCTAAGGGAATATACATTTTCCTAGGTTTATCTACCCTATGTTAAAAAATGTCTCCTATATGTATGCTTGTTGTTACATGTGCCATTCCATAAGCCAATAAAAGTTGTTTAAAAGGTAAACCATAATTCTAGATCAATAGCATGTGGTGTGTGTAAAGGTGGACCACAGATATAATGTAATGTGTCTGCACATGTAACCACTGGGTCAGTGAAAGATTTTAAATTTGAAGTGAGACCACACACCCATGCCCACATTAATGAACCTTTGTTTGTTCTGTGAGATTCATATATGAAGCATTATCTTCAAGTCAGTGTGGACAGTGGAGAAACTAGATATCTGTAACAGGAACTCAGAAACAGGACTATCCGCGTCTCGTAAATTATTTCAGCAGCAAATTATCAGATGATTCTAATGATTAAATCAGTGGTGCTTTGCAAGCGCAAAGTTGGGAAGGCAGGAAAAAGGGTTTGGCAGCTACCTGGTGCTGATGTGAAAAGTGTGCCAAGCAGAAAACTGTCACTGAGTGTGTTCGTTGTAAAGAGCACAAACTTTTAGGTGATATCATACAGGCACAATCATTGAATTGTTTCACAGATAAACCTGGTTTGGAAACATACGTCACACACAAGCCTGCATTGGAAATGAATGATATACAGACCATGATAGCCTATGTGAAGCATGTGCCATGATAGCATGGTAGCCTGATGTGAGAGCATCAGATGGATAACTCATAAATTGATAAGCAACCTCTTATATATAGAAATTCTGTGTGTGCATTTATGTATACACTCTCAAACCACTTTATTAGGTACACCTGTTCAACTACTCATTAATGCAACTATCTACTCAACCAATCACATGGCAGCAACTCACTGCATTTAGGCATGTAGGCATGGTCAAGATGACCTGCTGAAGTTCAAATCAAGCATCAGAATGTGGAAGAAAGATGACTTAAGTGACTTTGATTGTGACATGGTTGTTGGTGCCAGATGAGCTGGTCTGAGTATTTGGGAAACTGCTGCTCTACTGGGATTTTCACACACAACCATCTCTTGGGTGTATAGAATGGTCCAAAAAAGATAAAATATCCAGTGAGTGGCAGTGCTCTGGCCAAAAATGCCTTGTTGATGCCAGAGGTCAGAGGAGAATGGCCAGACTGGTTTGAGATTATGGAAAGGCAACAGTAACACAAATAAGCACTCATTACAACCAAGGTATGTAGAACATCATCTCTGAATGCACAATACATAGATCCTTGAAGCAGGTGGGCTACAGCAGCAGAAGACCACACTGGGTGACACTCCTCTCAGCTAAGAACAGGAAACTGAGGCTACAATTCACACAGGCTTGCCAAAATTGGACAATAGAAGACTGGAAAAACTTTTTACTGACTTTTTAAGACTTTTTACTGCACAAAATTCTTGGACATACCCAAGCTTTTACTTCCCATCCCTGATGAAGGCTCCTGAAGGAGTTGAAAGATTGGGTATGTCCAAGAATTTTGTGCAATAAAAAGTTTTAAAACCTTTTCATAGAACTGATTGGTGTAGAGATGAAAATCTTCAACATAGCATGAAAGCACGGATCCATCCCACCGAGTGTCAGTGGTATAGGCTGGTGGTGGTAGTGTAATGGTGTGGGAGATATTTTCTTGGCACAATTTGGGCCCCTTAGGACTAATTGAGCATCATTTAAATGCCACAGCCTATCTGAGTATTGTTGCTGACAATGTCCATCCCTTTATGAGTACAGTGTACCCATCTTCTAATGGCTACTTCCAGCAGGAAAATGTGCCATGTCACAAAACTCAAGTCATCTCAAACTTGTTTCTTGAACATGACAATGAGTTTACTGTACTCAAATGCCCTCCATAGTCAACAGATCTCAATCCAATAGAGCACTTTTGGTATGTGGTGGAATGGGAGATTCATATCATGGATGTGCAGCCAGCAAATCTGCAGCATGATTTGGACCAAATATATCAATATGAATCAAAATCCCTGAGGATTGTTTCTAGCACATTGTTGAATCTATGTCACAAAGAATTAAAGCAGTTCTGAAGGCAAAAGGAGGACCAACCCAGGACCAGCAAGGTGTACCTAATAAAGTGGGCAGTGAACATATGTGTGTGTCCATACTAGCTATAAAGACTATTTATTGCATGTGTGAATACAGATATAGACATGTAATGTGTCACAATAGTTTATAGGGTCTAAATATAGGTTAGTGACAGTTCAAAGCTGAGTGTGAATTTAAAGTGTGGAGCACCAGATAATGAAATTTGTATCTTTATTGACATAAGATCTCATCTCATCTCATTATCTCTAGCTGCTTTATCCTGTTCCACAGGGTCACAGGCAAGCTGGAGCCTATCCCAGCTGACTACGGGCGAAAGGCGGGGTACACC
>JAODLJ010000027.1:23348934-23359045 GCA_027576115.1 Cathorops melanopus
GTGGTGAGATTTCTCTTTCTGCTCCTGCTCTTATTTCTCCACAGTCTGTCCAAGCTCATTCTTGTAAAGGAAAGGACATTTTGACTACTGAGAACTCTACTGGCCTGTACCCAAGTCTTGCCAGTGCTATCTCTGACACAGACACAAGTGACTGTTTTCCCCAAAACAGAAATTCCTGCATGGGACCCAGACTGGGAAGATAGTGCTAACATGGCATGCTGAGACTTTATTACAGCAATACAAACCCACCTGATTGAACAATTCCCAGTCCACATGGATGTCACACAAGTCACAACCTGCAAACAGAAGGAGGGTGAAACCATCTCACAATATTTACAATGCCTCATGATTGTCCATGATACACATTCTGGCTTGGAAAGACCACATGGCATGGCCATCAGTAACCAGGTCATGCCCTATGAGGCTCATCTGAAGAATGCCCTCCTGAATGGCCTGAAGCCCAAAATTGCGAGACTGGTCAAAGGCGAGTGTGGTACATGAAAAGTCTGCAAACTCTCCAACCTCAAGAGGCATGCTGTACATGCAGAGAAGAGGCTGAATGAAAAGGCAGGGTGAAAACAGAAAGCCAGAGGCGACACCATGCACAAAGCCATGCTCACAATGGTACAAGTAGTGGGGGACGGACACAAAGCCAGGGGAGCAGGCTGAGGTTGACGCCATGGGCGAGGTCGAGGCCATGGATATGGGAAAAGAGGCCATGCTGAAAACACAGGTTGTTTCGTCTGGGGGAGCACAAGATCATTGGGCCCATGACTGCCCCAAAAAGGAAAAAGAAGGAAAGTCGAGGGTCGACCATTGAGAATGCAGACGGAGAGCTTGATCAACTCTCCTCAGATCCTGTTAATAACAAACACCTTGTATGCAATGAAGACTCTGCTTTGCTTTTGTATGCTGCTATATCACATACTTAGAAGATAGGGAAAGAGTCCACTATGTAGGAACATACACTCTTTATACAAATAAGGTGTGCCAAAAAATGCCTATGCTTGCTCTAACTGTCTCTGGTAAATCTCTCAGCTTTCTAGAAGACTTGGGAGCAGGGCATTCTGTAATTAAGGATTCAGATTTTTCCACTCTGCCTAAGATCAGTGGACGGTTCCAGATAACTGTGAGCACTTCAGGACAACAGGTTTTGGAGAAATTCACTGTTCACCTCTCATGCAGCCTGGGTGAGTCTGAAACTTTCAAATTCTCATTTTTGCTGTCCCACTGCTGTCCAGTAAACCTGTTAGTTAGAGAACTAATGAACAAACTTAACACAAGTCTCATCAGCACCCCTGAAGGGATTAAAGTGGTAAGGCCCTCAATGGAGGATAACCCTAGCTAGATTATGGTAAGGTTAGACCCTACAGCTCCTCTCTATGTGTATAAATGGAGAGCGATCTCCCAATCGAGAGGCGGACATGCTAATCACTAGGCCACTCACCAGTTCTGTGTGTATAAATGGAGACCGGCACCCTCAAATATCTTATCTAAGAACTATAAACTGGTTGAAATGGCAAAAACAAATATTATTCCCCACAACACAGAATATATGTTGCCCGCTGAACTCCATTGCACAGCCCGGGTGAGCTGTGATATGGCAGAGGTTAAGTTTGAGCAAGAATGGTGTACAGATGACAAGAAGTATGAGAAGATTATTCTCAGAAAGATGTTTTGGGCAATGCACAGATGTGCAGTGTATGTTGGTCCTCCTCAGGGAGAGTCAGGCCAGAGCTTTGTGTTTGACTCTCACACAGTACCGCATGTGTCATTGGTGAAAGAAAAGGGGGATCACTAGAAAGATTTGGGCCCGTGAGTGTGTGAATGTGTGAGTGAGTGTGACTGGTGCAAAGATCTGATGGTATTGTACAGCAAAACCTTAAATGCTCATCAGATGAGCCTAAATTTTGTTGTCCCTACAGTGAGAGAAATTGTTTTGGCAGAAAAAGACACCAGGGGGCAAATGAGCTGATGGGCAGTTTCCAAAATTGACCATTAATTCTCCATGTCTCGCAGAAATGCCTAAACTTCTCTGGGCAACAGGTAAATACAATGTAGGCCTCATAAAAGGCATAGAACCAGTGGTGATCACCCCAAAATCAGATTTCAGGCCATGTCAAAGCCAATATCCACTAAAACCTAAGGCCATAGAAGGCATTAGGCCCGTGTTCAACTCTCTAAAAGCAGCAGGAGTCGTTGTAGATTGTCCAAACTCCCCTGTGCACACTCCTATCTTTCCTGTTAACTCTCTGGGGTTGAGAGCTTCACTGGTGAAGCTCGACAGGTTTAGAATGAGGTGGTCATGTATTTTGGTTAAATATCTTCATGAGTTTTTCATCATACAAGCATGATAAACATATTGACAAATTTTATACTTTACACTTTCCTATGTACCCACTGCTAAATAATATTATAGTTTTTCAATTACCTAAATTAGATGAAACATAAAACTTGTCAGCTTACTCAGTCACACCAGAGTCGGAGTGCTGAGTGCCCACTTACACATTCATAAAAGACTATTCACATGGTAACAGCATGATAATCACTTTCACTCTTTCAGTTTTGATTGGTTTCTCTTTCGCCATGGGAACGTTCACCATAAATAGGAGAAAGTCTGTCAGACATAGTTTTAGGCTATTTGGAGGTAAAACTTGTTGTGAGATGGTACGCGGATTTTCTGCACTTTGGATGAGTTAGGACAGCGAATCAATTCATGATTCATGACAGTGATTCAATTCAATATTGAGAACTACAACACTGATGATGAGCAGTGCCTTTTTTTTGTTTCGACTCAATCCAGCCAAAGATCAACTTGAGTAAGTGTAAGTATTTCTTCTATTTCTGATGAGCATATCAGTTGATATGCATGCACTGTAGTGCATGCACAGGAAAAGTCACTGAGCAATTTTTCCAGAGTTAAAAGTATTTTAATCAAAAATAGTTAGTTTTTCTCTATTTTGAGTTTAGAGAGTAAAATTTGGAGTTGGAGTGGGAGCAAAATTACAGAGTAATTGTGTAACAGAGTTGGTTGTGGCTATGAACTGAGTAAAATAGTACAAGAGTTCATTTCAAGACACACCGAATAGAGTCAAATACCAAAATAAAGTCAAACACCAGATAAATTAAGCTGTAAAAAAAAAAACAGTTTTAGAACTGTGTTGGAATATGTGAAAAAACATACTGGTCTGTGTTCTTCTCTTGGATCCTACTCACCACATCTCACCACCTGTAACAGATATTGTGACTCACCCATCATTTATAGCAAAGCCCTGAGGCAGAGCCTTAGTTCTCTTTATCTGACTGAAGGATCTGTCCTTCTCCCATATGTGGATGAGCTTCTTCTAGCTTTGCCCTCTGAAGAGCAGTGTAGAAGAGACACCATAAAACTTCTGCAGCATCTTACTGCAGAAGGACATAAGGCAAATCTCCATAAGCTTCAGTTTGTCCAGATGCTTGTTAAGTTCTTAGGACATAATATCTCTCATTTGGGTAGGTCACTTAGTGAGGACAGAGTTGCTGCCATTCAAAACATTCCCAAGCCCATTACAAAGAAACAAATGATGCCATTCCTAGGGATTTGCTCCGATTGTCATTCTTTCATACCTAATTATGGTATTCTTGAGTCTCCCCTCAGCTCTCTGATCCACGGAAAGGGACTCCGGGCACATGACACTTATCTGGACTCCTGAGGTGGAGGAGGCATTCGTTTGAATAAAAACAGCTCTTTAATGTACACCCACACTGGGTATTCCAGAGCCAACGCATCCATTTACTCAGACAGTAGATGAGGGAAACAGGTGTATGACTTCACTGCTCCTGCAAGAGCATGGAGGTAAGTTATGACCAGTCACTTATTATTTGGCCAAAATGGATCCTGTGGCTACGGGGCTTTCACTCTGCCTTAGTATAACCACTGCAGCTGAAAAGGCAGTGGTCGCATCCAGGGATATTGTGGGATATGCAGGCCTAACACTTTTAGTCCCGCATGTGATTTCAATGCTCTTACTTGAACAAAAGATGTCTCATTTGTCAGCAGCACGCTGGCTCAGGTGTCCTGCATTTCTCTTGGAAAGGCTTAATATCATAGTAAAATGTTACACAGTCTTGAATCTTGTGAGTCTCCTTCCAACAGAGGAGGATGGAGAGCCCCATTGCTGTGTCACAACAATTTCTCAGGCCTGCAGTCCATGTCCAGACCTCACTGAGGTCCCAGTAAACAATCCAGACCTGATCCTTTTTGTGGATGGGTCTGCCTTGCACGACCTTCAGTCAGGCACAAGTCAGATTGGTTTTGCAGTTGTTTCAGAACACTCTGTTCTCTCTGCAGGGTCACTCCCTAAGCATTATTCTGTGCAGGCAGCAGAGCATTTGGCCCTCATAGAAGTATGCAGAGTACCTGAAGGTAAGTCAGCAACTATCTCTACAGACAGTGGGTATGCTTTTGATGTTGTCCACAACTTTGGCACCCTGTGGAAGCATAGAGGCTTTCTTACTTCCACGGGGAAGTCTATTACTGTATACATTACACGCTTTTTCAACAGCTTCTTGATGCTGTCTTGCTTACAAGTAACAACTTGTAAATGTGATGCCCACATTAATGTCTCTGACCCTGTTTCCTTAGGTAATGCTGCTGCAGATGCTGCTGTAAAGCACACAGCATCCAAGGGCTTCCCTCACGCACATGTGCTAACCTCTGTTTCTTCCACAGCATTAACACCTACACTTGATTTGCAGGACCTGCAAAAATGAGCTACACTGCAGGAGACTTGGCAGTGGAAGAAAACGTGCTGTGAAAAGTGCAATGGTGTTCGGTATGGTCCAGATTCCGGTAAGCTGTGTCTGTCACAGGGGTACTTTAAACATTTTGCTAAGTTGATACATGGGTGAGCCCACGTATCAAAAGGGGGAATGAGGAGTACAATGGCTAAGCACTGGTTCATGAAAAGCTTTGCAGTATTTTCTCAAAAACTTTGCCAAAAATGTTCTATCTGTGCCACACACAATATAGGCCATGGGCAGGCAGCCCCTAAGGTTGCACACCGAGTCCCAAACCCACAGTACTGTGTATACCATCCTGTGAGTGGGGCACAGTAGAAAGACAGCATGGCACTTTAAAAAACAAACTGGCTAAATGCTGTGCAGAAACAGGACTAAATTGGGTAAAAGCCCTCCCTACAGTTCTTTTCCAAATGTGCATGTGGGTAAGACCAAAAAACAAACTTAGCCCATTTGAGGCACTGTTTGGCAGACCAGCGAACACAGGAATAGGGCCAAAGTCAGTGCCATGCCTAATAACAAATTTGTGTGAAGATGAAATGGTGTGTCATTGTGCAAAACTATCTTCTGTTTTGTGTGCCACCCACAAGCAGGTGAAAGACACTCTTCCATAGCCTGCCATGGGTACAATTCACGATCTGAAGCCTGGCAACTGGATAGTGGTGAAGAACTTCCAATTGAAGAGCTGGAGACACCCCAGATGTCTTGGTCCATACCAGATCCTCCTGATGACACAGACAGCTTTTAAGGTCAGTAAGAGAGCCATGTGGATATGCGCCAGCCACTGTAAGCAAGCACCGATGTCTGAACCTGAAGAGAAAGAAGAAGACAAGGAAAACAGTGAGTGAAGGAAGGAGTTGGTGATGGAATAAGGTGTCCCTGAGTCTCAGTGAGGTGGGAAGTGTGCGAAAGGGCATGTCTGCACTCAGAGCACCAATAAACATCAAGAAGGATGAAGGGTCACCCAATCCGAACCTCTCCCTGGCAACCACTGCACGAAGAACCTGCTGGTCCATAACAGACCAGCCCTGGACATTCTCCTGGCCAAAGAGGGAGGTGTATGTGCAATGATAGGAGATGAGTGCTGCACATACATTCTGGCCAATGATGGGGAGCATGGCAACATCACTCAAGCCATCAGCCGAATGAGAGATACAGTGCACCAGTTGCGCTTGGCCGAGCATGGAGACAATAACTAGGGATGGTTGTATGGAATTTTCGGGAAATGGACAGCATATGTTTCTATGCTTATTCCTGTTGTTCTGATATTATTATTGATTTGTTTCTGTGCACCATGTTTGATGCAATGTCTCACTGCTCTGATAAATAGAGTAATGTCAGCATATCTACGTGGTTACCAACTGGTTAAAATAGACCCAGATGAGCTTCCAGACTGGCCTTCATCACCTCATGGGACCTATGATCCTCCTTTCAGGGATGAGGATAATGAGGACCTGAAGGAAATATTGTAGGATAATATTAAATTTAGCAGTACCATGCATTGCTTTCCTATCTAAAGAATGCCATGTTTTAGAGATGTCTATGTCTCACTTAAACTACAATATACTTAGTTTTCATTCTCCTATAAGTGAAATGTCTATCTAAAACCTAAAGGAAAGGGTAGAGATAGATGTGGTTAGGAGAAGTTTTGTTGTTAGCTTGGTTGTTGACATGATTAGCTTGGTATGCAAAATCAAATTATGTTATCAAAGAATTGATAAAAGGGGGAAAGTGTAATGGAAAATTTTAAGTGTTTAATAAGATTTTACACGTCTAAGTTTAAATATGTAATTTCTACCATCTAAACAATTCTAAAAGATTCTTGTCCTTGTGTGTGTGTGTGTGTGTGTGTGTGGGTGTGTGTTTTTGTGTGTGTGTACATGATTGTTTTGGATTCTTTCAATACTGGTGCGATAATGTTTGCACGAACCCAGTTTCAAGGTTTTCACATATCTAGGCAATAAAGGAAGCACAAAAGAGATGAGATGTGTTCTTTACTGAAGGAGAGAGTGCTATCTTGTAAGATTGAATAAAAACTATTTCTTCTGTGGCTTCGGGTTTCAGCATGTTAATTCTTTTTTCCACCACAGCATTTAACCCATCTGAAGCGGTGAATGTGCAGGTGCGCTCATACATGCACACACAGGCACGCACACACACACACACACACACACACACACAGAAAGAAGAATAAATAAATAAATAAATAAATACATTTGTGGGTAAATTATATGGATCTGTTTTAGCTTTTGAATGTAATGAGAACTGCTGGTATAAAATAAACTTTTAATCATTTCAGAGAGATTGTACTGACTGAAGTCATTTCAGTTTTCATACTTAACTGTCATGGCTAGTTCTTTGTTTACCTGGCAATATGACAGATGCTGCATGATGAACAAAAATCTGTGATGTCACTGAAAGTCCTCTGTATTCTATTCTATTCCAAGTTAAACACTTGCAAAGAATGACCAAAAAACCTTTAACTCCATGGATTGTCAGTGGAAAAAATGACAAGATCATGGCCGCACAACACAATTGTATCTCTCTCTCTCTCTCTCTCTCTCCCTCTATTTATTTATTTACTTACTTACTTATTTGGGACCCACAGAAAAATGCCAGGGACCCCAATTTGGCCAGTCATGTGGAACCCAGAATGCCATCCCTGCCTACGGTACAAAGCTAGAATCAATATGCATGTGTTCTGGAGCCTTGGAGCAGGTAATCAATACAGTCCATGCAAGCCCATGACCCTGAACTTGACCCAAGTTTCCAACTGATGTCAGAGAAGGGTATGCTGCGCTGATTGGTTGAGAGTGTGCGGTATCCCACATTGATTGGATGAGCGGTGCATAATTAAAATTCATAGGTAACTTATGCAATAATGGTGGTGCTTTCAAGCCAGGTAAGAGTGAGCAAAACATGGATGAGTTGCAGCTTAATCCTTTGGGGTCAAGAGCTTCACCGGCAAAGCTCGGCAGGTTTAGAATAAGTAGGTCATGTATTGAGATAAATATCTTTGTGAGTTTTTTGTCATACAAGCATGATAAACATATTGACAGAAACTGTATATTTTACACGATGTGCCCACTGCCAAACAATATTATAGATTTTAAATTACCTAAATTAGATGAAACATAAAACTTGTCACCTTATTCAGTCACACCGGAGTCGGAGCACTAAGCACGCAATTACGCATTCATAAAAGACTATTCACATAGTCATGGAATGATGATCACTTTCAGCCTTTTGGTTTCGATTGGTTTCTTTGTCACGGTGGGAATACCCACCATAAACAGAATAAAATCTGTCAGACATAGCTCAGGCTATTTGGAGGTAAAACTTGTTGCGAGATGCAGATTTTATGCACTTCAGATGATTCATTTCATGATTGAGGACAGCAATTCAATTTCAGGACGGTGATCCGATTCATGATTCAGTTCATGATTCAGGACAGTGATTCAGTTCAATCTTGAGAACTGTGACACTGATGAACAGTGCCTTTTTTCCTTTTTTTTTTACTTCAACTCGATCCAGCCAAAGATCAACTTGAATAAGTCTAAATATTTCTTCTCTTTATTATGAGCAGATTGGTTGATATGCATGCGCTGTAGTGCATACACAGGAAAAATGACTGAGCAATTTTTTTCCAGAGTTAAAAAGTATTTTCCTCAAAATAGTTAATTTTGCTCGATTTTAAGTTTAGAGAGTAAAATTTGGAGTTGGAGTGGGAGCAAAATTACAGAGTAATTGTGTAACAGAGTAACAGAGTTGGTTGTGGCTCTGAACTGAATAAAATAGTACAAGAGTTAACTTCAAGACACACTGAATAGAGTCAAATACCAAAATAAAGTCAAATACGAGATAAATGAAGCTGTTGTTAAAAAATAAAAATAAATAAATAAATAAAAGTTAGAACTGTGTTGGAATGTGTGAAAAAAACATTACCTTACCCATTGTGACTTGACCTGATGGGAGTAAGAGTTAATATGATGGGATTAAGAGATGGCAGTGGGAGGGGTTTTCCCTCTTCTCATTGGAATGGAATGGAATTTTTTTTTACCCTTCTCATTGAATACCCCTCCCACTGCTAATCCTTTATCCCAAAATAACAGGACATACATTTTTTTGATGGCCAGTTAATTGTCCAAATCAGTGGATCAGATTTAAGTTTTTGTGCTTGACACATTCCTCAGACTGAACAGAATCACCTCAAGTGGCCAAAATGGTTTGACAGACTGGGTAAGGTCATGTTTTTTTCACAGATTCCAACACAGTTCTAAAACTGCTTTTTATAGCATCTTCATTTATCTGTTATTTTTTTTAAAGTACAATCATGACATACATACTACATGGATATTGTTGTACCGGTAGCTGAACTTGTGCTGAAAACAAAAAAGTCATATGACTTTGAAAAATACCGCTTAGATTTGTTGAAATTGACAAAATCAGAGCACACCAAAATCATTAGAGTGCCAGAAAATACCCTCAGAACCCCAGAGGGTTAATTACAGAGTTTCTCCACAAAGAAAACTGTGGAAAACAACTCAGCAACAGTGGCAGACCACAGCTGTGAGACCGAGACAGCCAGTTCACTGCATGTTGCTGACCAAATTTTGCCCAATGCCAGGTCATCAGTTGTTTTGGTTTTTTTTCCATTTTATCATCTGACTTTTTTATCATTGTTTATTGTTAACTTCCATCTTGAGTATTAGGTATTTAGTCATCAGCACTATTGCCAAAATTTAATGATTAGTATTTTGAACAACTTGTGTCATGTTGCATCACCATTCACTTTGTCTGGTGTGAAATAAACCACAGTCTCCTTTGTAAGAGTACACTGCTTGTGAGATGCAGGTGGGTATTGTAATGACTTTGGTTTTTTGTTATGTTTTTAGGGTGGGAAATCAGTAAAATTATAAGTAAAATATAGCCTTTTCTGTAACATGTTGAACTGGTAAAAATCAGCTCTAGATATCACCAGAAGCCACGAAATGAACCCTTATATTTCAAAATTTTCTGGGGGGCATGCCCCAGGACCCCCTTAGTTTACAGTGGTGGTGTGCTCTTTGCACGTTGCTACGCTCGAGGTTTATCTCCAGTTTATCGAGAGGAAACCCTGACTTTTTTAGGAGCAACATAGAGCTAGAAAGCTACAAAAAAAGTTAAAATAAAGTTGTGTGTTAACATCATCTCCTGCCTGCCTTGCTTCAGTATTCCTCCCACATCAGAGACTTACTACACATATATATGTGTAGTACGATGTCTTGCAAAAGTATTCATCCCCCTTGGTGTTTGTCCTGTTTTGTCGCATTACAAGCTGGAATTAAAATGG
>JAODLJ010000027.1:23840486-23852021 GCA_027576115.1 Cathorops melanopus
GGATCCTGAGTTTGTGTATTGATGGGGAGGGATGCAGGATCCAAAGTTTGTGTGTGCAGGGGGCAAAAGGGGGAGGGATGGGCAGAACAGGGACAGAGTTGAGCATGCTGACAGCCTGGTAGACAGAGCTGTCCCTCAGTCTGCTGGTTCTAGCCTGTAGACTCCGCAGTCTCCTCCCTGATGGCAGCAGGCTGAAAAAGCTGTGTAGTGGATGGGTAGGATCATCTGCCATGCAAAGGGCTTTCTGAGTGAGGCAGGTGCTGTGTATGTCTTGGAGGGAGGGGAAAGAGGTGCCAATGATCTTCTCAGCTGCTCTCACGATGTGCTGGAGGGTCTTGTGGGAGGACGCGGTGCAGGCGCCGTACCACACAGTGATACAGCTGGTCAGGATGCTCTTGATGGGACCTCTGTAAAAGGTGCACATGATGGGGGTTGGGGCTCTAGCTCTTCTCAGCTTGCGGAGGAAGTAGAGGCGCTGGTGAGCCTTCCTGGCCGGTGATCCTGTGCTGTTGCTCCAGGACAGGTCCTCTGAGACATGCACTCCTAGGAACTTGGTGCTGCTCACCCTCTCCATGGCAGTACTATTGATGGTCAGAGGAGCATGCTGAGTGTGCATTTTCCTGAAGTCCACAACAATCTCCTTCATCTTATCAGCGTTCATAAAAAAAGTATATTTCATCTAGCCAATACACGCCAGTAATCCAGCAGCACACAGCTCCATTAAATAAAGGTCTGAGGTTCAGTTTGATTGTCATTATACATACACACAAGTCTACATTGCTGATTTCCCCTTTTACAATTCAGAAAAATACTTTTAAAAGTGTTACTACTTGTGTCAGGATGTCAACTTTGTATTGATTGATATCAGATGGTAATGGAGGTCAGAGGTATTGTCTACTACAATGGTTCATCCAGAAAGAAAGTACAGTTATGTGGCAAAACACAAGGCACTGAGGCACAGGGTGAAACACTGACATTCCACTGATGCCCTCCTAGCACTGGTTGGCAGCTATCTGGCACATATCCTAGCCTGTAGCCCTACGCACATAGTAATGGATGAACTGTATCAATAATATATGTGACCCCCCCATTAGGAAACCAATCACATGGGTCAATTTTACAAAATTTAGTTATGTTTTCACGAAAGGCTATTAAAAAAGCTTTCCAATAATGCATAGATCAAGAACATTGACCAATATACCACTGAGATATGGGCAATAGTTATTTGAATAGTCAGGTTTTACTTTTTATAAAACGTCAGAAATGGAGAAATCTGCTTGAAAAGTTTATGATATAAACTCCTCATAATGCATATTTCAAAAAAAGACATTAAAATGAAATTTTGAGGCATGCATTTTTTATGCTTTCACAGATATACACACCAGTTTTTTTTCACTTAACTTTTCACTGTATCATGTTATTAACAAATTTACAAAACATATATTTTTGGCAGGTTTTTTTTTTCCACTTGTATCCTCCATTTATCCCCTCCCAGTCAAAAAGTTCCAAACTTCCAAAGTTACTTGAAATGTTGTCTATAATTCATGTATAAAAATTCATAATTCATGTACAAAAGTCCCCCACTTTTACCCCTTTGCCATGGCCACGGCCATACCCATGATCATGCCTGCCTCTGCAGCTATACGCATGTCCTCATTCACATCCATTACCTCAACTCTATCCTTCTTGTCTTTTATCTACCTCTGACCCATCTGGTTTAGGGCACATTATGTCCTTGTAGGGCTCAGAAACAAAGGCTCGGCTGTGTTTGTCAAGTCAAGTCAAGTCTATTTGTATAGTGCTTTTAACAACATTGTCGTAAAGAAGCTTTACAGAAAATTAAAGGCTTTAAACATGAGATAATTTTATCCCTAATTTATCCCCAGTGAGCAAGCCTGTAGCGACGGTGGCAAGGAAAAACTCCCTCAGATGTCATGAGGAAGAAACCTTGAGCGGAACCAGACTCAAAAGGGAATCCATCCTCATTTGGGTGATAACAGATATCATGATTATAAATAACTCACTTCTATAACTGTGTCCTATAGAGTCACAAAGTATAACTGTGAAAACAGGAAAATCATTGTATTTTAACATGAAGTCTCTTTTGTTGAAGTTATAAACAGTTCATTGATGGAAACTTGAGTGCAAAACTGTTCATGACAACCACAGTCCAAAAGTTAGCAAGTCAACTGTAGTCCTCAGACATAAATGTATTACTGTAAGTGTCCAGAGCCATCTTTTAAGTGTGACTTTCGACTGTCCATATGGGGCCATCCTCCATGGGAGCAATGCAGTTTGTAGAGATATTGTTGTCTAGCTCACAGAAGTCCAGGTGAGGGAAATGTGACTAGACAACCACCAGGATCATTTTTTTTGGGTACAAATAGATGATAGCATGGTGTTTCATCAGTCCTGATCTGATTATTTGAATACCTCATCTCAATAAATGCGTGTTTTAAAGGTCATAAGGTATGAGTTTCTGCAAAATGCTTTCAAAAAATGAAAGTGTAGACATTATACTCCGATATTATGCAAAAATCTAAAATTAGACTATTTTAGCCCACACAATGCATTTCCCCATCTATTGCAAAGTTGTAATTGTGGTGATTTTATACCTTTAACGTAACCACACACATGTAACCATGCACACATGCCTTGATGTTGTCATATAAACAATAATTTGGTTTATGATCATTGTATTTTGATTAATATGTAACCACACACCTTGATGTAATCACATAAGCAGTAATGTGGTTTATGATGATTGTATATTTATTCAAAGCCAAGTATGTTGATTTTCAGTAAAGAGTAAATGAAGTTGATTTGATTAAAAGTAATAATAAATTGATTTATGAATGTTCATAATTACAGTAAAATACAGTAAAGACATTGAGATCACTTATACTGAAGGTTGTTTTCTGCTAAATCACAGGCCTATTCAAAAAGTGTATTATTCTAACTCCAGCACCTGCAGTGTTATTATATGTTGCAATGAGTTAGCCAAGACCATGTTGAATCAAGCAGTTGTTCATTCTAGAGTGTTTTGCATGTTAATATAATACATTTTATCAAGTTATTCTGAATTGGCTATTGTTACAGCACAAGCTCTACAGTTGCAATGTGCATCATTTTTTAAAATCCTATGTTGTGGTAGACTGGCCAAGGCCACGTTTGTACCCTCTCGAGTGTTATGCTCATTTACACCTGCAGCCTGTATCAATCTTTAACCTGATTTGACTCCAGTCATTTTGAATCATGTATTATACATTCTGAATGCTGTGTTGTTCATGACGTATCACTTTTTATTATATGTTTTGATTCTTCCTGAATTGACCATTCATACTGGAAAATTTGGCTCAGTTGATACAAAATATAAGAAGCGTGAGTTGTACTGCCCAGTAGAAAATGTTGAAGTGGTATGACGTGACATGTTAACCAATGAAATTTTTTGTATACACTGCTTTTTTTGAGACAGTATAAAATGAGAACTTTGTGATTTTGAGTCAGTTCACTCTGCAGACCAAACTCTGCTTTTATTAATTGATTTAATAAAAGTCTAAACTTTTCTGCAATCTCTTGGACTTTGAATCATTTTTGCTTGGAGAGTTTAAATTTTGAGAGTTTCCATGACACTTTCAGCTCTGGGAATCTACCAGACAGTCCTAGACTGGTTCAAGTCCTACCTCTCCGGTCACTCCTTCCAGGTTACCTGGTCTGGTACTGTATCAGCACCATGCCCACTTACCACTGGTGTCCCTCAAGGTTCAGTCCTTGGTCCGCTTCTCTTCTCTCTCTACACCCAGTCTCTCAGCCTGATTATCTCTGCTCATGGTCTATTCTACCACTGCTATGCTGATGACAACCAACTGTTTCTCTCTTTTCCTCCTTCTGACACACAGGTCTCTGCTTGCATCTCTGCTTGCCTGCATGACCTCCAGACCTGGATGGACAACCATCACTTGAAGCCCAACCCAGGCAAGACAGAGGTGATCTACATTCCTGCTCCATCCTCTCTACCCCTGGAACTCATCGTCTCCCTAGGGGACATCTCTTGGTCACCTTCACCCAGTGCAAAGAACCTTGGTGTCGTGTTTGACCACAGACTCTCCTCCTCAGCAAACATCGCTACAGTGACCCAAATATGTAGATTTCTCCTCAACAACATCTAAAGGATCTGCTCTTTCCTCACCACCTACTATACTCAGCTCCTGGTCCAAGCACTGATCCTTTCCCACTTGGACTACTGCAACTCTGTCCTTGCTGGCTTTCCAGCATCTGCCATCAAACCCTTGTGGCTCATCCAGAACACTGCAGCTCACCTAGTCTACAACCTTCCTCATTCTTCCCATGTCGCCCCTCTGCTTGCTGAGCTACACTGGCTACCTATCACAGCTAATATCAAATTTAAGACATTGGTGCTAGCTTACCAGGCTGTCAAGGGGTTAGGGCCAGCATACCTCCAAAGTCTGATCTGCCCCTCCATGATCTCTATGCTCCGATATTACTGGTCAGCTAGACTCTCCCCCTCTCCATTTCTGTCCAGCCCGCTGAAGACTGCTGTCTGTCCTGGCTCCTCGGTGGTGGAATGACCACTGAGGTTAGAACTGCTGACTCCCTGACCACCTTCAAGCACAGACTGAAGACTCTCCTCTTTATGCTGCACCTCTCCCCTGCTTCCCTGCCCACTGTGTAACTGCGTATCGGTTTAGACCAACCCAGGCTGTGTACTGTCTAGCCTGGAGTTTGCCATTGGATATTTTTCCCTCTCCCTTTAACCATTGGAGGTTTTATGTTTTTCCCCCCCTCTTTGTCAGTTCATGTATGGTTGGTTTGCTTCCATGGCTGTTTGTGTATTAGTACTTCAACAGAATATTACACTCTAGGTATCATTCTGTAACTTGTTCAGTTGGTACTAGAACTTTCTTGTCTAGAAGTTCAGCATTTCTTGTATCTGACTTTTGCACTTGTGCATCACTCTTGACAAGAGTGTCTGCTAAATGCCATGTAATGTAATGAAGAAAATGGTTCTTACTCAGTTGCATACATTTTTAGACATCCATAGCATTTTTTAAAAGCTTCAGTCTGGTAATAAATTGTGCTCTTTTTTTTTTTTTTTAAAGAGTTTGTAATCATCTTTTTACTTTTGATTCAGTTAACTCTGCTACTGACTGCAGCCTTCGACACTATGGATCATAGGATCCTTATTTCACATCTTGAACAGTGCATAGGCATCAAAAGTACCATTCTCTTTTCAATGTATATGTTGCCATTGGGGTCCATTTTCAAGAAACATAAGATTCCTTTTCATTGTTTTGCTGATGACCCACAAATCTCTCTGCCTATAAAAAGAAAACAAAGATTCAATGCAGTCCTTTCTAGACTGCTTAAATTACATTAAAACCTGGATGGATTAAAATTTTTACAATTGTAATGAAAATAAAACTTATGTTTGGACAACTTAACCTTTTGGATGTCTTTGATGGTACTCTTGTCCCTTTGGCTTCAAACGATCAATCTTTTTAAAAAACTTTTGTCTGATTTTTGATAGCTCCTTTAAATTTGATAAACAGATCAGGGTGGGTTTCCCAAAAGCCTTTTAATGCTAAGAGCATCTTAACTAGGCGAGAGCATATTCACTGTGATACTCACTCTACCATTTAACAATGATCTTTGTGCTATGATGCTTTTGGGAAACCAACCCCCATCTCTGTTGTCAAAACTAGCTTTTTCAGTTAAGACTCATAGTCCAGGTCAAGGCTTATCTCTCTCCCAAAAACTTTGAAATTGGTATTCATGTTTTTATTACCTCTCGATGAGAGTACTTGTAATTCTTTGTATGTGGGTATAGAGCAGTCATCTCTTCGTCATCTGCGGTTGGTACAAAATGTAGTTACTTCTCTTCTAATTGAAAAAAGAAAGCATGATCACATAGCACCAGTACTGGCTTTCCTTCACTGGTGTCCTGTCCATTTCATGAATGATTTCAAAATTTTATTGCTTGGTTTTCATGTTTTAAATGGGCTGGCACCACTTTATTTAGCTGAACTCGTGCATCTCTAGAGCTCGGTTAGAGCACTGAGGTTGACCAACCAGATGCTCTATGATGTTTTGAGATGCAGGTACAAAAATAGATGTGATCAAGCTTTTTCAATGGCTGCCCCAAATCTCTGGAACAGTTTACCTTTCCATCTGAGAACTACTCAGACCTTAGAAACCTAAGTCACCATTGAAGACCCACCTCTGCTTATTGGCATTTGATTTGAATTGCTCTTGACACCCTAACTTCGTCTTTTATTGTACTGGAACTCTTTATTCTTATTATTGTTCATTTAGTCATTGTGTTTTATTATGTTTTCTTCTTCTTTCATCTGTTCCTGTTAGGGGTCACCATAGCAGATAATGTCCCTCCATCTCCTCCTGTCCTCCATATCTTTTTCTGTTATGCCAACCATCCTCATGTCCTCCTTCACCACATCCATAAATATTATCTTTGGTCTTCTGCTTTTCCTTCTACCTGGCAACTCCATATCCCGCATTCTTTTCCCAGTATCCCCTGGATCTCTCCTCTGTACATGTCCAAACCATCTCAGTCTCGCCTCTCTCACATTGTCTTCTACATGTGCTGTCCCTCTAAAATACTAATTTCTCATACTGTCCAACTTTGTCAGTCCCAGTGAAAATCTCAGCATCTTCAACTCTGCTACCTCCAGTTCAGCCTTCTGTCTTTTTGTCAGTGCCACTGTCTCCAAACCATACAACATAGCTGGTCTTACTATTGTCTTGTACACTTTTCCTTTCATTCTTGCTGGTACCTTTTGTCACAAATCACTCCTGATACTCTCCTCTATCCAGTCCATCCTGCTTGTACTTTCTTCTTCACTTCTCTTCTGCACTCACCATTACTTTATACAGTTGACCCCAGATATTTGAACTCCTCTGCTTTGACCACCTCTATTCCTTGTAGCTGTACCATTCCACTATCCTCACCCTCATTCATGCACATGCACTCTGTCTTGCTCCAACTGACTTTCATTCCCCTTCTCTCTAGTCCATACCATCATGTCTCTGTTTTCTTCCACTTGCTCCCTGTTCTCACTACAGATCACAGTATCATCTGCAAATATCATTGTCCATGGGGCCTCTTGTCTGGTGTCATCTGTCAACCTGTCCATTACCATGGCAAACAAGAAAGGGCTTAGGGCTGAGCCCTAGTGCAATCCAACATACACCTTAAATACCGCCGCCATTCCCACTGCACATCTCACTGCTGTCACACTGTCCTCATACATATCTTGCACAAATCTCACATACTTCTCTGCCACTCCTGATTTCCTCATGCAGTACCACAATTCCTCTCTCGGCACCCTGTCATATGCCTTCTCTAAATCCACAAACACACAATGCAGTTCCTTCTGGCCTTCTCTATACTTTTTCATCAAGATTCTCAAAACAAATATTGTATCTATATTACTCTTTCCTGGCATGAAATCATATTGCTGCTCACATATCTCCACCTCTGCTCTTAGCCTAGCTTCCACTACTCTATCCCATAACTTCATGCTGTAGCTGGATAACTTTATGCCTTTATAGTTACTGCAGCACTGAACATTGCCCTTGTTCTTGAAATATTGGTAACAGTATACTTCTCCACTCCTCAGGCACCCTCTCACTTTCCAAGATCTTGTTAAACAATCTAGTTGAAAAGTCAATTGCCATCTTTCCTAAGCATCTCCATGCCTCCACTGGTATATCATCTGGGCTGACTGTCTTACCACTTTTTTATTCTCTTCATAGCTCTTCTTACTTCTTCCTTGCTAATCTCCTATACTTCCTGATTCACCATCTCTACCCCAGCTAACCTTCTCTCTTTCATTTTCTTCATTCATCAGTTTCTCAAAGTACTCCATCCACCTCCTCAACACACACACACACACACACACACACACACACTTCACTTGTCAGCACATTTCCATCTGCATCCTGTATCAGCCTAATCCTTCCCAGCTTGATCTCACTGTCTTGCTAATTGGTACAGGTCCTTTTCTCCATCCATTTGTGTCTAACCTTTCATATATAGTTCATCATATGCCTTTTTCTTTGCCTTTGTCACTGCTGTCTTTGCTTTCCCTTGCATCTCCTTGTATTCTTGTCTGCTCTCTTGATATCTTTTTTTATCCCAGTTTTGCTTTGCCAACTTCTTCCTCCTTTTATTCTCCTGGACTTCCTCATTCCACTATCAAGTCTCTTTGTCTTCCTTTCTTTGTCCTGATGTCACTCCCAGCACCTTCCTAGCTGCCTACCTCACCACTTCTGTCATAGTTGTCCAATCATCTAATACCTCTTCATCCAATGCCTGTCTCATCAAATGCTGTACCTAAATTCTGACTTACAATCTTCCTCCTTCAATTTCTACCATCTGATTTTTGGTTTAGCCTTCTCTTTCTTCTTCATTTTACCTCTAAGGTCCCAACCATCATCTAATGCTGCTTAGCTACACTCTTCCCTGCTATCACTTTGCAGTCTCCAATCTCCTTCAGATTGCATCTCTGACATAAAATATAGTCCACCAGAGAACACCTTCCTCCACTGTTGTTACTCTACACTCTTCTTTCTTCTTAAAGTATGTATTCACCACAGCCGTTTCCATCCTCTTTGCAAAATCCACCACCGTCTGCCCTGCCACATTTCTCTGCTTCACTCCATACCTACCCATCACCCCTGTTCCCTTCTCCAACATGCCCATTTAGGTGAGCTCCAATCACCACTCTTTCCTTTTTTGGTATACTTTCAACCACTTCATCCAATTCACTTGAGGGGCATATGCACTGATGTTCATCACTCCTTGATTTCCAGCTTCACCCTCCTCAATCTGTCACTCACTCTCTTTACCTCCAACACACTCTTTACATACTCTTCATTCAGGATTACCCCTACACCATTTCTTCTCCCAACCACACCATGATAGAAAAACTTGAAACCACCTCCAATGTTTCTGGCCTTACTTCCCTTCCACTTTGTTTCTTGTACACACAAGATGTCAATCTTTCTCCTGTCCATCATATCAGCCAGTTCTCTTCATTTACCAGTCATAGTGCCAACATTTAAAGTTCCATCTTTCAATTCCACTCTCCTGCCTTTTCGATTCTCATGTTTCTTCCAAATTCACCTTCCACCTCTTTCTCCTCCTTTTCTCACCAGTAGCAAAGTTTCCACTGGTACCCTACTCAGAAACAGTTCCAGTGGTGATCATTGTTAGCCTGGGCCTCGATCAATCTGGTATGAAAGTCCTCTTCTTCATCATCTGCATAGTTGGTTTGGCATGAATTTTACATTGGATGCCCTTAATGATGCAACCCTCCGCATTTATCTGGGCTTGGGCACCTCAGTGGCTGGATTGCACCTCAGTTCCTGGATTTAAGTCATTGTTGTTTTATGGTGTTATTTTGATAGTACATCACTTTTTTGTCAACTTTTGTTGTTTTTAAATGTGCTTTATAAATAAATTTGACCTTTTCACAGATTCTTATTTTAACAGCAGAAAGATGGGACAGAATGCATGTTATGCCATTACTGTGCCTGCATGTAGTGGTCACTGACTTGCCCCCACAGATTACTGCTATTCTAGTACTTGTCGAACTATACCCACCTCATATATGAAAATGTATTTATATTATTTTTGGACTTTTGTAAGGCGTTTGATTCCACTGCACATTATTTCATATATCAAGTGTTAGAACTACTTGGTTTCAGGACAAATTTTAGTAATATGCTCAGAACTATATACAATAAATAGCAGTATTGCTCTTGCTGAGGGAACTTCAAAAATATTTGTATTGAACAGAGGTATAAGAAAAGGTTGTCCCATCTCCCTGTTCCTGTTGAGTCTTTTCAGAGCTAATTGTATTCATGCTAAGGGTATTAAAATTGGGGATAATACTGAATTAATTAGTCAATTAGCAGATGATACTTGCATCTTTTCAAAGAATAAAGAACAACTGTCTGTTGTCTGAGAAGGGTTGGAGCTCTTTCCCAGGGCCTCTGGTCTTTTAATTAACTGCGATAAATGTGAACTCTTACCACTTAATAATTCCAACAGGCTCACCATTTCTGGGGTGGTAGTTAAACAGACTGTAATATTCCTTGTTCTTACAATCAGTAAATCAACTCAAGACAGAGAGGTAAGCAACTTTTATGCTAAGATTCAAAAGCCAGATCCATATTTAACAGAGACCATTTAACAGAGACGAGACTGTTGCTCTGCTGCCGGGCTTCAGCGAGGACAAGACTATCGCTCAAGCAAAGCCTCGGAGTCCAGGCCTGAATTCAAGCCCATGTCCAAGTTCATGTCCATGCCTATGCCTGAGCCCATGTCTACACATGAGTCTATGCCTATGCCCATGTTTCAATCTATGCCTGAGCCCATGTTTATGCCGCAGTCTACACTCATGTTTATGCCCAAGTCCCTGATCATCATGCCCATTTCCGAGTCCAAACATGAACCTAAGCCTCCACATGCATCTATGCTTCCATTTAAAGCCCAACTGGAATCCAAGCTTCCACCTAAGACCAGGTTCTGGTACCACGTCCTTCCTGAGCCAGAGTGGAGCTCCGAGGGGACTTCGTCCAGCACCAGGGCTTCATCCAGCACTTCAGCAAGACCTCACCCAACAGGGATGTATTCTACTTTCTTTTTTAATTAACATTTTATTGTTTCTTAATTAAAATACACACACATATAGACCTGGGCGGCATGGTGGTATAGTGACTGGCACTATCGCTTTACAGCAAGAAGGTTCTGGCTTCGAGCCCATTGGCCAACGGGGGCCTTTCTGTGTGTAGTTTGCATGTTCTCCCTGTATCTGTGTGGGTTTCTTCCAGGTGCTCCGGTTTCCCCCACAGTCCAAAGATATTCAGGTTAGGTTAATTGGTGGCTCTAAATTGACCATAGGTGTGAATGTAAGTGTGAATTCTTGTCAGTCCTGTGATGATCTGGTGACTTGTTCAGGGTGCATCCTGCATCTTGTCCACAGTCAGCTGGGATAGGCTCTAGCTTGCCTGTGACCCTGCACAGGATAAGTTGTTACAGATAATGGATGGATGGACATATAGACCACCCACCCAAAACCCCTCAACTTGCCCTCACCACAGATACAATTGACCTTGGTTGGCCACACAAATACCAATAGCATATGCATTAGACACCAACATTTCAAAAACAAAATCAAACTCAGGAAACATAAAGAAAGAAAAAACAAATACAGAACAAGATCATATTTTGTTCATGCATTGCATAATACAATTTTTTTTTTTTTGCTGTCCAAATCCTGCGCTCTGATTGGCTGGCGAGCGGGTCCGTATCCTATGGTATGGACCCCAGTTACAGACCCCGGTTATGAACCTCTGGCGACTAGCTCATTCACAACAACAAACATAGTAGCATTTTTTGTCAACATTTATCTTTTTTTTATAAGATTATCAAAAATCTTATAAATTTTTGCCAGCATTTCTCAGGAGAATAGCATTAATTTTACAGCA
>JAODLJ010000027.1:23896918-23912812 GCA_027576115.1 Cathorops melanopus
TGCAGGAAGAGTGTTTATTAGCAGGTGTGATATTTACAAAAACGAAAGCAAAACAGAAAGCAGAATCATAAAGCAGAGTATTTAAATAGCGTTATAAACATGGCTATAAACAAATGTGACAGTGATAATGATAATACTTCGCAAGCCCTCTGTGAAAACAGCATCCGTGTGCTGATTGCATTCAAATCAGTATCAGGTGTTTCCCATAATGACTAAGTCCCAAGAGCACACACAATGCGCTCTGCAAGCGAGCACGGCCACTTAAGCTACACCAGACTCAAGTGCGCAAAGGCGTGACAGTCAAGTGTTCATATGCTGTGTGACCACAACTTTTAGCTCACATGTATATCAGCATGTATCGCCGCCAAAATGCTTCATTTTCACTGATATCCCATCACAAAGCATCACGAGCTGTAGTGTGACCATAGCTTAATGAGATGGATATGACATTGGATGCAACCCAGCAATTACCTACTACGAGTAAAAATTAGCTTCAACTTGAAAAAAAAAATTTGTTAGATGGCGCTTTGCGGCCGCGGTCCAGTGGTTGAGAAACACTGTTTTAGAGCACAAAGTGAGCCAGCTTTTAGGGGAAAAAAGGCTGTCACAGAAAACTGTACTTGCAAATGAGAGAGAGAGAGAGAGAGGGAATCTGAGTGAAAGGTAACAAGGAAGAGTGGAGAGACTCATGCAAGCTGCAAGTCTGTGGATCAGAAATATGTTGGAGGAGAAAGTGAAATAGGAAGTGATTTGAAGCAGAAAGGCATACAGACCTTAGGCCCTGGTCACACTACAGCTTCACGAGTTGATTTTTGGTGCGTCTCTGCCTCATAAGTCGCCAAAAACATCACAAAAAAATTCAATGCATACATGCATTAAAATTTGGTGATGTTTTTGTCTGCAAATTAAGCGGCGAATACTTGCAGATGGGTTTGGGAATACTTCCTGGAACTTGGGGAACCTTTGCCGAGCCCCTTGAGATGTATTTGTCTTGAATCCATGTCCCTGATGCTTGTGGGAGCCTCGGCAACAGAATGGCAAGGCTTAGCCTAACCTTCACTCAGACTTGAAAAGTGCATTTACATTCAGTGATCCCTCGCCAAGGTTTGTAATTGGTTGGGCAAAGGGTTCACGAATATCTGGGAAATGATTGGTGACAGTTAGACAATGCATTTGTGATCATCGCTGATTGATTGGTGCTGATGTCCTGCATTGTTAAAATCTATTGAGCAAGGCATGTGTTATGACCCTGGGTCATAATGTGTACTATTGTTTGCTTTATTTTTATTGTTGCTGTTCTCCCTCCCTGCTTGGGAGGGGTGCCGTTCATATGTTCCAGTGATTTTTCTTTAAGGGTTTTCAGTTGTACTGGCGGCAGCTGATTGGACCATGGTTGACTGCACTGGCTTTAAAATGCTCTCTGAAGAAGATGGATGTGCTTCATTTTCTTCTGATTCCCAAAAGGACTGTGCCTTGTGTTGCCAACCGAGTAAAGTACTTGAGTTGTAAACATTGTAAATACTTCCCGAAAGCAGTTTAGGCAACTATAAGGGTGAGAAGCCCTTTTTTGTTGCACTCTATTTTTCTCCTTTTTATGTTAGGGAATTAGGTAAGATCCCTGTATTTTCTTTTGTTTTCCTTTGTTGTCCAGGTAAGTTAGAGAACATTTAACATAGTTTGTTATTTTGGGCCATGTTCACCCTGATGCTAATTTACCTGTGCTGAAATAAACAAGTTCCAGTTTTTGACTGCAGTCGATTGTGGCACTGGTCGTCCTTGGGAGTGGGGAAAGGGGAAGTCATTTTTTTTAATGCTATGTTCAGGTTTCCCCTAGGCCGGGATGTAACATAAAATTGGGGGCTCATCTGTTTTTTTTCCCCTCATGTTTTGTATTGTATAGTGAGTGCAGTAGGTATTTTGGTCTGTGTTTTTTTTTTTTTTACATATAATCTGGTTGGCAGTTTTTCTGGAGTAGCATTATGGAATTTGAGTTGGACAATTTTACAAGAAATCCCACATTACAACAACTAAATAAATGTAAGAAAGTGGATTTGATGCTCATTGCTAACCTATATGATGTGCAAGTCCCATTAAATACAAGGAAAGCAGAGCTGAGACAACTCCTGGTTGGGAAGCTGAAGGAGAGGGGTCTGTTTGCAGGCCAAGCTACATCAGAAGGCACAGGGAAAGTTGATGTGGAGCTCCAAGATCCTGTGCCATCCATCACAACCGCTCTTGCAGATCTTCTCATTAAGCAGGGGATGTTGGCTGAGGAGCTCCAGCTGACACTCTGCATTAAGGAAATGGAGGTGAGAAATTAGAGGTGGAGGCTATGCACCTTAGGGTGAGAGCTTTAGAGCTGGAACGGCAGCCTAGTGTTGCTTCTTATTCACTTGTCACACTGTAAACCCTGCACTCTGAGCAAGCACTTTACACTGATACCACCGTTCAGGGAGTCTGAGGTGGATTCATATTTTAATGCATTTGAGTGCATTACAGCCACTTTGAACTGGCCGAAGGATGTTTGGACTTTATTGCTTCAGTTGGTGGGAAAGGCTCAGGAGGTGTGTGCCACCCTCACAGTTGAACAGAGTTTGGACTATGATGTTGTTAAGGCTACTGTGTTATGTGCCTATGAATTAGTGCTTGAAGCATATTGACAGAAATTTAGAAACTGTAGAAAAAATGTCAACCAGACTTATGTGGAATTTGCACATGAAAAAAGTACGCTTTTTGATAATGAATGAACCCTTTATTATCACTAGTCACAAGTACCAGCGAAATTGACCATCAACCTCCTTACATACACACATACACACAATTGACAGAGGGGGGAGTAGACAGGATAGGAAGACAGGGATGAAAGAAAAAATACAGAGTAACATGAGGAGAGGGGAGGAGAAAAAAAGCAACCCCCACACTATGCTCCTGTGAGGAGTACAGTGTGGGAACATTAAAAAAACATCTCAGCACGAAATAGCACAAGTACACTTTACAACATGAAAACTCAGGACTTGAGGGGGGTAAGATGCATATTGGATCATTTTCCTCAATAAATAAATGACCAAGTATCGTATTTTTCTCATTTGTTTCACTGTTCTCTTTATCTACTTTTTAGGACTTGTGTGAAAAGCTGATTATTTAAGTCGTATATTTATGCAGAAATATAGAAAACTCTAAAGGGTTCACAAGCTTTCAAGCACCTGTATGTGCGCGCACGTGCACGCACACTGTATAGTGCAATGAAGGTTTTGTTGTAATGAAGTAGTGCCACCTGTGTGTATTTGACATCCCACCCAAAATTGATTTTGCTTTTCTCTCTGGTATGCAATCTTCTGCCTAGTGATCATGTTATGATCATGACAATGCGATCATAATTACATTACAGGCACTTGGCAGACGCACTTGGCAGATGCACTTGCCTAGTGCAGCATACAAGTGCAAAAGTAGAGTACAAGAAGTGCTGAACTGCTTCTAGATAAAGTCCTTTAGCCAAATGAGCAAGTGACTGAACAACACCTAGTATAATATTCTGTTGAAGTAACGGCAAACAGCCAAGGAAAACAAGCAAAGCAGACAAATGAGCAACTAAATAGAGAAAAATAAAACCCCAATGACTAATGCTAGGTCACCATGACCAGACTAGACAGGACACAGGTTGCATTGGTCAAGACATCTAAGATGGCTACATAATTACACCGTGGTCAGGGAAGCAGAGGAGAGGTGCAGCCTGAAGAGGTGGGTCTTGAGTCTGCACTTCTAGGTGGTCAGGAAGTTAGCACTTCTGACTTTTGATGCGAAGGTCATTCCACCAATGGGGAGCCAGCACAGATGGCAGTCTTGAGCGGGCTGGGCAGGAACAGAGAGGAGGAGGGACCAGGTGACCAGTAGCAGTGGAGTGTAGAGATGTGGCTGGTTTGTAGGGTTGGAACAGTCTCTGGAGGTATGCTGGACATGACCCCTTGAATGCCTGGTAAGCTAGCACCAACATCCTTAAATTTGATGTGAACTGTGACAGGCAGCAAGCAGAGGGGTAGCATGGGAGGAATGAGGGAGGTTGTAGACCAGGCAGGCTGCAGTGTTCTGGATGAGCTGCAGGTGGAGGCTGGTGAGGAGAGAATTGCAGAATTCCAAGTGGGAGAGGATCAGCACTTTGGTCCAAGAGCTGGGTACAGTAGGTGGTGAGGAAGGGGCAGATCCTTTGAATGGTGTAAAGGAGGAATCTGCACGTCCGGGTCACCTGAAGCAATGTTTAATAAGTTTATTATTGTGTGCTGTTATTACCACTGCTGCTAGTACAGAGGGTGTTATGAACAAATTGGTGGTGTGCTCTCCATTTGCAGAAAGAATGTCCCATATAAGATAGTACGTGCATCCAATGGAGATGCCTGGATAGAAGCCCATGGAAAGCTGTACTCCCCAAGCCAGATTGGGGCCTTTATTCTGATAAAGATGAAAGAGACTGCAGGTAAGAGTCTGTCTTGTTTTTAAACAATGTTTTCACAAGTGTTCAATAAAAAGTACAAAAAATATGCTGTGTTCATTTGTGAATTATTCCTCTTTTTCAGAGAATTATTTGGGCCATATGGTGAAGAATGCTGTTGTGACTGTACCAGCCTATTTTAATGATTCTCAGAGACAGGTAAAGACAAGTCTTTTGCACAGAAGTCTTCTAAACTTAATCTAAAAGGTTGTCTTTTTTTTTTTTTTTTATAATTTAAATGCTTTATAGTGAAGTCTAGGTTTCAATGTTTGTGCACACCAACTGTGTGGGATTCTTCAGCCTGAGCCTTTAGCAGGAGGTGGTGCCAAAGCTGTAGAAAACATCCTGTCTGATTTTCTTTTCTGAAAAGGAGAGCTTCCTCCGCCCTGAACAATTATAGACCAGTAGCTCTCACATCACATATCGCATATCATGAAGGTTCTGGATAGATTGGTGCTGTTCCATACCTAACATCAAGTCAGCTCTTTTCTGGATCCCTTGCAGTTAACCTACTTGCCACAGCAGTGTTTCCTCCAGGATTCCCCACCCAGCAATAGGGTAAAGGGTTTTGTTGTACCTGGGTGGTGCACATGCACAGTACCTTGATGGTTTGAGTGAAAAATGGGTAGTTAAAGAAAGTGATGCAGCATCACTTTTTCATATTTATGAAGTTACCTATTGATATTCATAAAATTCAAGTATCATTCAGGTCACTTAAGACAAAACTGAGTTTGATTTGACAAACTGACAATGAAGATGAAAAGGGGGGAAAAATCAAATTCTGTAGATTTAAATCCATTTCATAAGTTAAGATTCAGTTAACATGACGTCAGATATTTACGTTGACTGTTAAATATTACAGTAATTAGCAGACAAGTGGACATTTATCATATGGATATTCTATTGTCATACAGCCCAGCTCATTTTATGCATTACTCTTAAACACAAGTAACCTTTTTTATTTATTCATAATTTTTTTTTTATCTTGGTGTTGGTTTTCTCTTCACTCTACTCTTTCTGCCCTCTCTCTTGCTTCACTCTGCTCTCCTGCTCCACTCTTCTCTCCTCTCTTTTTGCCCTTTCTCTTGCTTCAGTCCTCTTTTTCTGACCTCTTTTGATTCACTTATGTATGTTCATGCTCACTTCAATTTAAATGCAGCACCATGTGGGGAGAAACCGAGCACAGCAGCTCAGCACATGGAGAGTAGTAGTACACTGCAACCCCATTATAGCGAACTCTGAACTTGTGCATATAATGCATGAAGTTCATGTCCCATGCCTTTAATGACAAATGAGTTGGAGTCTTCAAAAAAAAAATCGCTGTCACGTCCATGCGTGTTCATGCTGTGTTCCAAGCACCATTAGTACTATGCACCACTTCTGGATTAGAGGGCAATTGCAGTGTGCTTTATAAAGGCTCTTTGAACATAGACTTGGCAAAGTATACACACTATCTTGTGGCTCATGCTACAAAGCCTTGTATCTGTGTGTTGCCTTTCTGCTTTTGACTTATTGGGTATTTAGACTCTGCCTTTTGTCTTTACCTCTGCTATTCTGTTTGTGCCTCGCCTGACCATTGCCCATTTCATGACCCTGCCTTTGTCTTCAGTTTTTGAACTCTTTGCCTGCCTGTTTATAAAACGCCTTCCTGCAATTGCATCAGTCATTCGCCTGCTTATGTGACACATTGAGCCTCGTGTTCCTCTTCCCACCAGAAGCAAAGAATAAGTAACGAAGGCCACCATTAACAATACATGTTAATACGATAAAACAAAGGCTTAATGAGCCTAGTTTAGGTGTCACAGTGATCAAAGGATTGATAAAAGGATGAAATGACTATGCT
This sequence comes from Cathorops melanopus, assembly GCA_027576115.1. Classification (NCBI taxonomy): domain Eukaryota; kingdom Metazoa; phylum Chordata; class Actinopteri; order Siluriformes; family Ariidae; genus Cathorops; species Cathorops melanopus. Next base: position 23,903,245 of record JAODLJ010000027.1, read on the forward strand.
AAAAACACCTAGTTAGAGCATACCAGAGGTGTCCTTTTTATACACGCACACCCACCCACCCCCTGCCATCTTTGGATGATAAGGCAACCCCCCCGTACCACTCGGGAGCCACCACAACCGAAGCTTTGGACTCGTGGCTACACGGTTTTGTGCATTGTGATGGTGCCTCATGATGGGCTGATTTTAGATATTTGCATAAATGTGCAGATATACATTACAGGGTTTTCTACCAAATTGGTGAGTGGACATGAGTGGGTGGCCAGCAGTTTCAAAATTTTCTGTGGGTATATGGAGTGGCTGGGGTGAGTTTGAGACTCCTGGCCTGAATTCCCCCCTCCCCCAAATTTGTTTCTTAATTTTAATTGCCTCAGTCCAGCCCTGTTTTAGCCCACCAAAATACTAATGAAGGTAATAATTTTGTATCCAGCAGGAAAAGAGAACTTGTGTTTAATTTTTATTCCTCATCCAGGGAAATCACAATCTTGAATTCACTATACCAGTTTTTGTCCTTCAGTGTGTCTGCTGGTCCTCCTTATGAATTTTGCTTAACAAATCACTCTATTTTTTGCCTTTCATGAATTTTGTATGACCAGCATCAATTTTTTTGTGTGTGTATTTGCTGACTAGTCTTATAAAGAGCTTGTGACACATTCCTTTTTAATTGTATAAACCAATATACTGATTACAGGCAACCAAAGATGCTGGCCAGATTGCAGGTCTAAATGTGCTCAGAGTCATCAATGAGCCTACAGCAGCTGCTCTGGCATATGGACTTGATAAGACTCAGGACAAGGTGTAAGTGTGTGAAACACTTGGCAGTGTTTTTACAGTTGTTGGCATTTTGCATGTTATTTATTCATGTCTGTTCATCACCTTACAGTATTGCAGTGTATGATCTTGGAGGAGGCACTTTTGATATTTCAATCTTGGAGATCCAGAAAGGAGTTTTTGAAGTGAAATCTACCAATGGTGACACATTCTTAGGTGGTGAAGATTTTGACCAGTATCTGTTAAGGCATATAGTGAAGGAGTTCAAGAGAGAGGTTTGTATGTATTCCTTTTGTTTTCACACACACACACACACACACACACACACACACACACACACACACACACACACACACGTGGACTTCTACTTTGACTTGAAGCTGAACAAGTCTAAGTTTGTGTTTATAACAGTGCTTTAGTTCTAGTTAATGTTGGAAGATTTTAAGGGCAGAAATTCAGCTTAATGGAGATAAATGGGTATTTTAAAGGAAAATCCTCTATGAAACTAGAATTTAATGTTTTGTCATGTGATTTTAAAATACAGTGGACTATCGTTTGCTGTTCAACATGATTCAAGCTGAATTCCACACACAATTCCACCTGAATGCTACAATACTGAGAGTGCAGTATGTAATTCAGGCATTGGGAGTTCCTGCTGTAATTAACCAATGCAGACCTCTGAGTGAGATATGTGACTCTGATGTCTCTTTGAGACGCATATTCTGGAGATCAGTGATGTAAACATAGCTGGTCTTCGTAGTGGTGTGTGTGGGGTTTTTTTTGTTTGTTTTTGTTTTTTTAACTTAAGCCAGAATTTGTTCTCTAAAACGTTTCATTGTGCATACTGTTAAACTGGACCTGTTTCCAGGCCAACAGAAGACTGAGATGAACCATAAGTTATACAGTCAGTTTTGCTTCTCTCTTAAAAAAGAAAGCTTAGCCATGCTCATTTAATTTCAACTATGATGGAATTTCTGCTCATTTGCATAATGAACACAATTTGTGAACTCGTCCTAGGATTTCTTTTACCTTCACAAATTTGATATTGCACTACTCAGGAGATCCATCATATCAAACATCAAAAATATGTTGATTTTGTAAGTAACATGGTCACCACTCCTCAGTTCTAATGAGGCATAGTCTAATTTGCTCCTGCAGCTATAATTCATGATTTACTTAATTGGATTTGCATGAAATCTGAAAGGCATATGCATGACTAAATTCTGAGGTCATCTACAAAGCTTGGAGTGTGGTTCTATGAGGAGTGTCACAAAGGTCAGATAGCCGTTTCTCATGAACCATAAGTCTGATTGAGCTGGTATTTGAGAGGGTGTCTGTATGCATTAATCTTTCAGTGGGTTTTTCACGATTACCTAATTACTTTGGTCATTGGCAGACATTTTTAATCCGATTTCAGTAGACCTTTCAGAGGGTTACAATTTGAGCCATGACAAAACTTGAATGCAGCGTTTACTGGCTTTTTTTTTTTTTGGGAGGGGGTCTGCTGGATGAGGATGATCACCTGCAGGACCCCTCCCTGCGGCTCCTATTACAGAGCATTTGGACCTGAACAAACGGCCATTTAAGTTTGTACATTTTATTTTAGAACTCTCATTTGAACAACTTTTACAGTATAACTTTTAATCCAAGTTGGATCAAAGCCACCGATCCTGTGGTTAGGGGATGCAGTTTCAGCAGGAGAGATGGTAATGTTCTATTCAGGCAGGCATGGAATTTTGATTTCAGAGGTGGTGGGGGGGATAAAGTACAGGGACAAATCCTCAAAAGGGCTCAAGTTTTTCAGATACTGAGGTCTATCTGCTGTACTCGGGTCTCTCTTGCAAAAGAGATCTTGAGCTCAATTAAATTGCCTGATTTTAAATAAAGATTGTATATAAATGAGGGAATATCTTGGAGAAAATTTCATTCCTCCAATACAGTTCTACAGACTGGGCAAGGAGTACTATATTCTGAAGACTGATGGTGGCCTCACTACGAAGACACTTCATTTTGGTTTTAATTTGTCATGCCTCTGTACCACAGACTCTCGTACCTTATTGTTTGATTCTGTAATTTGCTCATGTCTCCAATTTCTACATGGTGTTCCTGCTCCCTGCCTATCACCTGGGGCAGCTGTCCCTGCTGAGTTAAATATAAGAAATTTATTTCCAAACAAAAACACTTTCATGAAAAGTGTTCTACTTTTAGTGATTTGGACATTTTCAAGGTAGACTGCCTTTCAGATTTAAAGTGGCGGTCATAAAAAGAATTTTCCCTGACACCCAACTGTTTTTCTTTAGTGGGCCGAAGGCTACTGAATTCGAATTGCAGACTTCCAATTTTTATAATCTTTTTTTTAATTTTTTTTAAATTGAACAATTTAATGAATTTGGGGCCACATGGACCTGCATTTACAGACCTGTAAAATGAAGCCTTTGTCTTAAAGATATCGACACCTGTTCTAAACTGGTATTGTGCACTTGTATACAGCTTTTGGATGGACGCAACCGTTTTCTCGTTCTTGTGTCGTCCACCCCCCAATAGAGTATGAATAGGGGTCATGAATTGAATTGTCCTGCTCAGATGCACTTCATCGGAGACCCACCAAACTTCATGTGATGCCTCAGGCCAACTCCCCTGACACATGCATGCAATCGGTTCTGACCTACACTCAGCTTTTAATTTCACTCATTTCTTTCCCCCCAATTCAAATGAAATGGAGTTTCAGGAGAAAAACTTGGTGTCGCGCTTTGTGCTCTAAAATCTGTTTTAAACCATGCCACACACTTTATTCTATCCAGCACCAGCTGTGATAATGTTTATAAATAAAATAAAATCATACCGCAAAGTTTTATGCTGCCATTTTGAACCGAAATTTTACAATCCACCCACTCTACATATACTTTGCCACACATTCTGTAGATTGTGGGGGGAAAAAGATTTTGCAGCACAGTGTTATGTCTGTCTGATCCAGTTTCTGTTGGTGACGTCTGCTACAGCTGAGCAAGCACACTTTGCATTTTGTTTGTATAAATGTAGTCTTCTTCCAGCTTGTGCTTTCTTTTTAGTATTATTGTGGCATTTATATGCTACATGATAAAGCATACTTTTGTAAAACTAGCAAAACTACGATGTAAAGAGACTATAAACAGCTGAGTTGCTCCAAGTGACCACTACCTGATGTTATCATATCCGTCACCACAGCAGGAAGCCCATCTAGCATTTGAAAGAAAATTAATTTTTCTTGAGCATTATTTGGTCTCAGAAAATGAAAGTTGGATTTTTTTTTTTAATCTGCAAGTACTTCACATAAGTTTGAGAATAAATCTGCTATTAAAAAAAATAATTTGACCTTCCCTTTTTTGGCCTGGGCCTCTTGGGGGTTTTCTCTGCAGACCTCTTAACCCCTACAATGTGGTGGGGTGTCCTTTTTTTTTTTTTTGCGCTGCAACGTTAGCCTTGGCTGCTTGACCTGAGGTAATTCTTTTACAGTCAGTTTGTAGTTAGTGTTCTGTGCTTAAGTTGGTGCTAGTTAGCTTTCTATGCTCAAGTTGCCACGTTGAACTCAAGTCGTCTCGTTTCACTCGGACACTTAATGAGGAGATTGCCTTTAATGAGGAGTCAGTCTTCCCATTAAAGTGTCTGGTACAAGCAGAGTCACGATTCAATTGGTGTTGTGGAATGTCACACAGTTCTGTTACAATTGCATTATTTCTTTGTATATTTTACTTTTATTTACCCACCACTGTGGCTGGTAGGTTGAGCAAATTCACCTGTGTTTAGCAGGTGCTAATTTCCAACAGTTTTGCTGGTGTTGTGGGGCTGCCCCCAGGCATGAATAATGGCAAATATTGTGCGTGTATGTGTGGTTGCATGTATTTGAGTGATGGTGTATCTGCTTATGGTAGGAGAGACAAAAGGGGTAGTGTGTTCTAAACTGTTTGTGACCAATAATTTTACATTTTATTCTCAGTTCTGTTAAATTTTCAAAATATTTGTTTTACTTTTTACAGTTCTTTGAACAGTGTGTTAAACTGTTTATAGTCAACAGTTTTACTCCATCTAATATTCAGGGAAGCAAAGTCAGAGGACTTCTGTTCCCTTTTATTTTGAGTTGTAGATCATTCCTCCTGTTGCTGTTATGAGTAGAAGGTTTTGGTTTAGTTTTTCAAACATACATGGTAAAAACAGAACATAGCATTGTTTTAGCATTACAGCTTGAATAAAATGCTGTGCGTTGAACTTGTCTGGGTTTGGTTTTAATTGATTTGTACGAACTACAGCACCTTGCCATGGGATGCCACTAGAAATTGTAGGCCTATGAAAGACTAATCAGCAATTACTTACTTGCTTCTTGCAATTATTTGGCAACATATTAACTTCCATACTCTCAATGTAACATGCATATTAAAAGTTGGATATTAGAATCATTTATTTAAATAAGCATCTATTTGTTTATAGTGTGGCCTCAAATATGGTTTGAAAAATATAGAAGCTTGATCAAAAACTCTAGGATTAGTTCACAATAGGTTTCACAAATGCATATTATTACACCTTTTAATTGGAAAGAACCATATGGTCCAAATTGCAAATTTTCAAGCAAATGACTCCAAAAAATTTTCACTGTACATCTTTGCACTTGATGTTTGTGCAGACAAAAGCATAGCACCCCCAAGTGGCCAAATTGAGAAACCGCATCAGGTAATTGTGGGTACTTACCCAAAACTATCATTCAAGTTTCCTGAGAATCGCTAATAGTATCCCGTTCAAATACCTGCTGAAAACTGATTAACCGATGGTGACTGTTTTTGAAGTAATTAGGTCATCAAAAGTCCACATGGATGCGACCATACTAAATTTCAGCTTAATCAGACTTGCAGTTCCTGGGAAACTGTTGTTTGACCTAAGTGCCACTCCTAACAATGGCCATGCCCCAAATTTTGCATATGATCTCAAATCTTGTCTGAGCCTTTCAAGATTCATGCAAACCTACACAAGCATTCATGAGTTATAGCTGTTTGAGTAAATTAGGCACCACCTAATTTTTTTGATTGATTTATGGCAGCCATATTGTTTACAAATGTCACTGTTTTTCCCCCAATTATTGAATGAATGTCTCACTCTCCTGAGTAGTTTCTCAGATGAAATATGAAATGCTTAGACTAAATATGACAAAACATCTGAGAAAAAATGGGCAGAGCCAAAGTGGTTCTTGGTTTGGAAAACTCAAACTTTTTTATATATAATTTTTCCTCCTTTGGGTAGTACTCGTCTTTCATGGGATATGGACCAAAATGTGGAACTTTGCACAGTTATGCCACCACTGGCCCATCTCCCTTGCCTGAGTAGTGGGAGGTGGAATTAACTGAAGAATTAACCAACCTGAACAAAACTTGTTTCCCCAATTTTTAAGATATGGGCCAAATCTTCTATAATGCCTTAAACTTTGCTGATGTTCACAGAACTTTGTACTGGGCATGTCATGCTTGGTTCAAAGTCCTTATAGGCAAGTCTTGCCTCTGGGCAGTTATTTTGGGCTAACAATATCGGGCCCCTTTCTAAGTGAATGGGGAGAGCCATAACTGCTCTTTCGATGGCTATTGGGGCTGGTGCTATAATGCCACCACTGGGCCAATTGGGTTCATCTTGCTTGTCTGAGTAGTGGGAGGGAGTACTGAACATTGGTTAATAGACATGTCTCTATGACTTAAGGTTTGGCTTGCACAATTCATTTTTAAGAAGAAAAAACAACCCTTCAGTGTTAACATCCAAGTAGGGTTCCAAGCAGAAGGTCATAACAAGGGTCCAAAATAGGGTCCCTTCCTCCTCAGTAGTATTTTTCCTGTTTGTCATGTGAATGTGTAATTACAATATCTATTTAGCCAGAAAACGGGCTCCGATTTCCTATCTATAGTAGCCATCAGTCTGTTAATCTGAGATTCTTGTTACTATGATCATGGCAATGTTATCAAGGTGAAATGTCAGAGTTTTTTAGGAATGGCTTCACTCTGAAGTATAGTTTTAAAGGAGCTACACCAAACCATGGCCTCATTTTTTGTTTATAAGTGCCTTGAGACCTCAAGAATGGCATAGGAATAGTTTTAAGTGTTAACAATAAATGTAATATACTGATTTTTAATGATTAAAATGATTCATATAGGTAGCGGTCTGAGTGAATGACATTTGCGGTGATGTCGCAGGAAGGCTATCGGTCTCATTGCTACTTTCGCTATACTAAAACGCAGAGCTGACTCCAACTTCGAGCTTCCATTTTGAGCTAATTTATCGCCATGCTACATGGATGTGTTGCTGGTGGGTGCAGCAACATGACAGAAGGTGGATTTATGTTGCATTCATGGTCCAAGAATATTCAAACTGCAAAGATTTGGATGTTTTGCAAGTTGTTCATGGGCACATTGGGTGCCTGCGCAGTGGTCTCTCCTCTGCTCTGCACATTTTACTGAAGACTCGTACAAGACCTCTGATCTGTTGATTTGGCTTGTTCTTGGCTATAAGCCCATATTGAAAGAGGGTGCAGTACCAACAAAGGAAAGTAAGTTCAGTTGCACCAGTTCTCCTGGAGCGTGAGCCGAGGGTTGTTGCTAAAACCTGGAACGGAATGTGACACGTTATCACTTGGGCAGTGACCTCCCCGCGGTTGTTGCTAAAACCGGTGATGTCCTGGGTTTTAGTAATTGCCTGAGACGAGCAGTAATGGCGGAGTACTCGGTTTGGAGAAAATGGAGAATGAGTAGACCAGCTGTCTGATTTCTTCGCTGGATATGCTGGTCTCAGCAGCAATATCTCACCCTTGCGTGGAAGAAGCGAATGAATGGAGACCTGAACGAACAACTGAATCAGGTTGTTTTAAAACAATCGGCCACAAGGTCGGCCTTCAAGAAGTGAGAACACAGACTTGTAGGATGCTACTCTCATTTGGATACAAAACAACTTGTTTACCAGTGTTTTTAGATTAATACATGTAACTTTTGTATTTAAGTGACCAGTATAAGATTATTCATTTTGCTTCAGAATGTGGTTGTCTTGGTTCATCTGATTTTATTTAATTAGCCTTTTATCAGTGAAAAATGCATGTACATGTATGTTGCATAAGTTATAACACCTATCCTGTTTTAATGAGAGTTAACCTACAATTAGTGAAGTCAAATCAGTTTTAGTTGAGCAAGTCGGTAACGGTATTTCTTTCACCATAAATTATTTATACGACTTTGGTTTATAGCTGTAAAAGGCCTCGGCCTTAAAACTGGTTACTGCTGTGACATCACGCACTCGGGGCTGGTTAGCTCAGCGGGGCAGCTCAAATGCCAACTTTGCGAAATTTTTTATTCCCATTTATGCAGCATACAAGAGTCAAGGATGGAGATACTAATCCACTCAAACGTATTTAAAAATAAAGGTTCTACATATCTCCTTTTAAAGGTTTGTAAAGTATACTAATTAGCAATAAGAAGAACTGGACTTGTTTGCAATAGAAGCATCCTGACCAACACCATTGGCAGCAAGTTCTACTTGTTCCTAATTGTACACATTTCAGTGTGACATTTTCAACTTGTAATTTCAGATTTTTCAATACAGTGCTATGCAATGTATTGCTACTGCCTGTTCAGCACCAACCACCATACTCTGTTTTTCTTTAGTCAGGTGTGGATCTAACCAAAGACAACATGGCGTTGCAGAGATTGAGAGAGGCAGCGGAGAAGGCCAAATGTGAACTTTCTTCTTCTCTGCAGGTTGGTTTTTGTTTGTATTTTCTGTTACTTTTTAACAGAACAGTTGGATTTTAAGTTTTTGAACCCTGTTTAATACAGGCACTTGTCATTTCAATATAGTAAATGCATTAGCCACATCAAGAATTTGGTGGTGGGGGGACTATTTAGAATTTATATGGATTACTGTAACAACTTATTAGACTTTGGAAATGGTCCAAAAAGGAAGGTCATAGTGAGGTCAATTGATAGGCTGTGAGCTAAATGCAGAGCTGGGCAATAAATCGATTTAATCAATTAATTTGAGTTTACAGTTAAGGATGATGTGTTTTTATGAATTGGTTTTCTCTGTTTTAACCTCCGCCACCGACGCTCCCCTCTGTGCATGTGCAGAACAGATCGGGCAGCAGAGATGGATCGGGCACTGACACTATAGCCTTCCTCCCGCACGCTTGCCATAGACATACACAAACATGGCAGCGATTGGGGAAAGCTGCACCTTGTGCCCGAGAAAGGAGTAACTTTCTCCATGATCTGGAATTGGTTTGGTTTTGTGGCATTGCTTCCAAAGGAAGCAGCACGACGAATTTATTCCAACACCTTAAACGGAAGCATGCAGCGGAGTGGGAGAAGTACTGCTCCCAGCAAAATGAAAACAGCCGCAGCACAAGCACACCATCCACAGTAAAGCCAGAAACTGTCCTGGACAGATTTTCAAACTGTGTGCCTTATGATGAGAATGGGGCACGGTGGAAGGCAATCACAGATGCTATCGCAATGTTTCTTGCAAAAGACATGGTGCCCATACATATGGTGGAAAAGTCGGGATTGTTTTCCCCCTATTTTGTCAGTTTTATCGAAAAGGCCCCCCCCCTTTTTTTTTTTTTTTTTTTTTTTGCCCCCCCGCAGTCCAAGTCCTGCGCTCTGATTGGCTGGAGAGCGTGTCCGTATCCTACAGTACGAACCCCAGTTACGGACCTCTGGCACCTCGCTCGTTCACAACAAAAAAACATTCTTATTCATTTTTTTTTTTTACAAGATGTATTTATAAGTATCAAAAATCTTTTAAATTT
>JAODLJ010000027.1:24070551-24082207 GCA_027576115.1 Cathorops melanopus
TGGCCTCAGGATCACATCTCTGCTTTTTGTGGATGATGTGGTCCTGTTGGCTTCATCAATCTGTGACCTCCAGCAGGTGCTGGGATGGTTTGCAGCCGAGTGTGAAGTGGCTGGGATGAGGATCAGCACTTCCAAGTCTGTGGCCATGGTGCTCAACCAGAAATGGATGGAGTGCCTACTTCAGGTCGGGGGGAATTGCTGCCTCAAGTGGAGGAGTTTAAGTATCTTGGGGTCTTGTTAACAAGTGAGGGTAGGGGGGAGCGGGAGTTGGACAGACATATCAGGGCAGCGTCAGCAGTGATGCGGATGCTAAACTGGTCTGTTGTGGTAAAGAGAGAGCTGAGCCAAAAAGCAAAGCTCTCAATTTACTGGTCCATCTACATTCCCACTCTCACCTATCGTCATGAGCTATGGATAGTGACCGAAAGAATGAGATCGCAGATACAAGCGGTCGAAATGAGTTTTCTCTGCAGGGTGGCTGGGCTCTCCCTTAGAGATAGGGTGAGGAACTCAGTCATTCAGGAGAGACTCAGAGTAGAACCGCTGCTCCTCCAAATCAAAAAGAGTCAGTTGAGGTGGTTCGGGCACCTTGTTAGGGTGCCCCCGGACGCCTCCCAGGGAAGGCTCTCTGGGCATGGCCCACCGGGAGGAGACCTCAGGGCAGACCCAGGACACACTGGAGAGATTACATCTTTCGGCTGGCCTGGGAACACCTCAGTATTCCCCTGGAAGGGCTGGTGGAGGTGGCAGGGGAGAGGGAAGTCTGGGCAGCTCTGCTTAGGCTGCGACCCCTGTGACCCAGACCTGGATAAGTGGCAGAAAGTGGATGGATGGGAATAGGTGGTAGAGCATATAATTGGGTTCTGGATTTTTTTATTTGAAAGGAAAATACAAAGTAAGGGTAGGCACAGAATACTCCAAAGTATATATGGTGGTGACTGGAACATCACAAGGTAATGTGTGTAGCCCATTGTTATTTAATATTAGAATTAATGACATTTTCTCACCAGCTGAACAAAGTATAGGAAAATCTTTGTATGCAGATGATGGAGCATTATGGATCAGAGGTCGTAATGTATCCTATGTTGAAACCAAAATGCAAACCGCAATAATTGAAGTGGAAAAATGGACAAATAAATGGGGATTTAAATTATCTGTTTCAAAAACACAAGTAAGTTGTTTCTCAAGAAACCACAAAATCTCACCTATTTCTTTAAAACTGTATAAGCAGCCTCTTGAACCAGTCAAGGCAATTAGATTTCTTGGGGTTTGGTTTGCCAAAAAATAACATGGAAGGTTCAATTGGATAGAGTTAAAAACAAATGTAAAAAGATTCTTAATATTTGTTGTTGTTTGTTGAGACAAAAATGGGGAGCAAGCAGAGTGTCCCTATGAATTATATACTGAGCACTTATAAGGTCCGTCTTTGATTATGGTTGTGTAGCCTATATGTCAGTAGCCTATAAGTGGTGGATGTGCTACAAGTTCAGGCTTTGAGAATTTGTAGTTGATCGTTTAAAACATCTCCAGTGTCATCAGTGCAAGTGGAATGGGGGAAATGCCTTAAAGGATTAGAACACCACCACTGATGATAGCATATTGGGTCAGTCTTCAGGGGCAATGTGATAATCATCCTGCTAAAGGTATTTTAACAGATTGCTGGGAACATCATGAATCAAACATCAAAAGTTTTGGGTGGATAAGTAATGCTAAATCAGAGATCATTGGTTTACATCAACTCCAGTACTGCCCTACAGTCTCATTATCTTCCATTCTGCCATGGTTATTCCCTTTGCCAGTTGTAGATTTAAATATTCATCAGGAAATAAAAAGGGAAAAGGAAAGAAAAAAAGAAGGAAAAGGAACTATTAGTATGGGACATTGTCCAAAATTTTTTAGATATACATTTCTCAAATTCTATACTTATATTTACAGATGGTTCAAAAGAGCCAAAGAAAGGATGTGCTGGTTCAACAGTATATATCAACAGTATATATCCCAGTGAATAGGGTAAGTATTAAGAAAAGAGTAACTGATCGTTTGTCAGTATATATGACAGAATTAGTGGCAATACTGTTGGCCCTGGAGTGGATAGAGGAAAATGGATTAAACAAGACAAAAGGGACACACTATCTGGAAACATGCACTGGAATGTGGAAGCAACAGATGCACAGCTGTTATAACTGTAGTGGGACCACACAGTACACAGCCCATAAAATTTCACTTGTCAAAATGTCACTGTTTAACGTAGTCTGGCTAATCACATGACTTGAGTTACATGTAGAAGTACCGGCAGGTCTCATTGCTGTTACTGTTGTAGGAGTGTTTGTAGACATACTTGCTTCAACAAGCATGTCACTGTGTTCCACATCAGCAGCAATATCATTTTTGCTTCCAGGTTTGACTTGGGAAGTCCCAAAATATGAAGTAAGAGTTAACAAACCTGAGCATGCCTTGGAATTTTTATGATGCACATCTCCATTCATGTGAGATGACAGCTGATCTTCCCATAGATCTCATGCTAAAACTCTTCTTACAAACTGCATTTAGCCATGAATTTATCTTTCCCTACTACCAACCATTCTCTAAACTGTCTGTAGTTAAGTCAAACTTCTTGGAACGAGCAGTTTCCTGGCATTTTGGCTTCGATTAGTCAAAAAACTCACTTTTGGAAGAAACAAGTTGCTGCCATGATAAGGTGAGCAGCTTTGATACAAACATCTCTATTGGATTGGTAATTTAATAGCAGCCAATCAGCTCACTTGTCAAGAACCCAGCGAGTCTTCCAGTCTCTTGGTCAACACACACGATGGCTTCAGCTGACAGTAACATGTTTGTCAAATGTTATGGTATGCTGACTATGTTTTCATGAACTGACTATGTTTCATGTTCATCAAGGTAAATGTTCAAAAACTGCTATGAGATATTTTAAATGGTGAATACCAGTAAAGCATCTTGCTAAGGAAGATTTTTAAGGACTTTCAATAACCTTTGCAAAGGCAAGGTGATTTTAAGGGCTTTCAAGATCTTGATTATGGTTTATAAAAATTAAGGACTTTTACTGACCTCAAGATGCACAGGAACCTTGTTCTGGCTATCACCCTCAGTCAAATGGCCAGGTGGAAAGGGCCAACAAGGAAATTGGGTTTTTCCTCAGGGTGTTCTGCACTGAAAACCAGAGGGACTGGGTGCAGTTCCTGCCATGAGGTGAAGATGCCCAAAACTCACTGCGACACTCTACCACCCAACTTGCATCCTTCCAATGCTACTCAGCTATCAACCTCCCCTCTTCCCATGGGACAACTCTGGTACCAATGTACGTGCAATTGACGACTGGTTTAAGTGCAGTGAACAGGTGTGGGAGAGTGCCCACAAGTGCCTAGAGAAAGTGGCACAAAGATACAAGCACTTTGCTGACCCTCATAGAGGGGGAAAACCCCAAATATAACCCAGGTGACAGAGTGTGGCTATCAACCAAAAACATCAGGAACCCACAAGCTTGTAAAAAACTTATCAGCCCCTTTAAGATTCTGCAATGCATCAATGACATCAATTACAAGCTGTTCCTGCCTGACACGACTCTCACCCACATTCCATGCATCATTCCTGAAACCTGCCATCGTTGGTCCCTTAGCCACCAATGTTCCCTCCACTTCACCTCCTGCACCCCTCACCCTTGACTGTCAACCTGCTTACATTGTTCATGACATCCTCAACTCTTGCCACAAAAGAACCAACTTAGAATACCTGGTCAAGTGTGTGTGTGTGGGGGGGCTCAGCCCTGAGGAGAGCTGCTGGGTCCTGGCCAAGGACATCTTAGATTCAATCCTTTGCCAAAAATTCAACACCAAGCACCCTGATAAACCAGGCCCTCGCCCCAGGGCCCACTCAAATAAAAGTACTGTTCCCAGAGCAAGCTCCTTGGGGGGGTCTGTCACATCTGCACCTGCTTGCCCTCAAAACTCTACTTCCCAGAATTCACAGTGGCCTTCAAATATGGCCACCACAGCCACAACACCCACACTTCAGCTCGCTGCTCACAAGCGCCTCAGTTCTAAATCATTTGCACCTGTTCACAATCACCACAGTTCACTATTTAAGGAGTTCAACTCTCAAAGTTCATTGTGAAGTATACACTCAGTACCTTGTGCCTGACTTTACCAAGCCTTTTGTTACTGCTCTGTTGATACTGCTTTTGACTTTGTTTGTACTTTGGACACTGTCTTTGATATTCTGTTTGTGCCTTGCCTGACCTTTGCTGTTTTTTGATACTGCCTTTTGCCTCATGATTTGGGTCTGTTGATCAGTGTGTTCTTAATAAACACGCTGTTCTGCTTTTACATCCGTATGTTGCCTACATATTTGACAATATTATGTGACAGCAGCTCCAAGAAACCGCCGCACAAGCAGCACACCGCTCCTCACTTAACCGCTCCCGTGGTGCTGAAGACACGGTGGCAATCCAGCACCATTGTTTTGGACAGTCAAAAGCAGTGTGACTATGGTGTGGACATTAACTTGGGCATAGGCATGAACATAGACTCAGGTACAGGCATGGGCATGGATCCAAGTTCAGGGGTGGGTAAGGTTGTGGAACAGGACAAGGCCTCAAGCATGGGCATAGATATACTGCTCTCACAGTATTTAGCTGGTAGAGTGATGGCATCATCCTCAAAGCCAGAGGCAGAGCAATGATGTCCTCCCTAAAGCCAGGGGTGGAAGCCAACCTCTGGAGGGATCTCTGTCGTGAAAGCCTCCCTGTCAGCTGTCCTGCTGGCCACTGGAGGGAGTTCTGGAGCGAAGGCCTCACTCTGGCCACAGGAGAGAGCTCTGGAGTGAAGGCTGCCCTGTCAGGCTCCATCTGTGCTGGTTTCAGCCCCCCCCAAATAAGTAAGTAAGTGTCCTGGATGCTGGAAATGCAGGAACTCTTCAGCCTTCTTGCACTGAGGGAGATAACAGAAACAGTCCACTGCATTATTATGTAAAGGTATTGTGTTCTGTCACAAAAGGGAACTGGGATGTGAGTGGATGCACTTTGTGGGCTTTATTAAAACAAAAGGAGAAAGAGAAAAGCAAAACACTAGAACCAGGATACTAGAAACAACGGGCATGAATAAGATCAAGCTAAATAGCAGAAATGATGACAAATGAAAGACAAAACATGAACAGAAACAAGGGTTTCAATAAATTAATTAATTAAGGGGCAAACTGAAAACAGGTCAGAAAAACCATGACACAACAGGAAGACAACTAATGACAGAATATGAGAGGAGACACAAGAATAAAAACAAAAGCACATGGCAATGAAAACATACAGCACACAATTGGATGTCTGGCACTGTGCAGTGCAATGCACGTTGTGAGCCGTCACGCAGAGAGCTCAGTGCAAGGAGGATTTGTGTGACATACACAAATTTGTGGCCACCATCAGAATGAACACCACACCATGGCTCACATAACACTCTGCTCATAATACCTTAAATATTAAAAAAAACAATAAAACATTTATCCCTTAACTTTAACACATGGCAAAAGTTATAATTAGATATTTTAGCTTACCATATTCTGATATATGCCATGAGACATTCATAAATCCTTTAGTTGCAAGCCTTAGCAAGTTCAGATATTTTGCAACTTTCTAAACTATCTACTTATCACAACCCTAACACAACATTTCAAAACACTAATATAACTTTCATATTTGAACAGCAACAAAATAATTTTGAATGTGGTTTTAACCATACCTGTGAATAGACGAAGAGATGCACAAGTGTTGGCGTCTTACTCTGTCAGCATCAGTCTAATACTGAGCTATGTGTCAGTCTTGGAGGAAGATATAGCCTCCCGTATGATCCACAAAGTGCCACAGTGCCACCTACAGTCATACCAGTGCAGGAACACACTATAATGTCACTGTGTTAGAATCCTTGACTTGCAAGTGACATCAAAGCAAAATAGAAACCCAGATGTCAGCCATGTTGGTGGATATACGAATGCAGGGTCAAGCAATGTTTCATACAAAACACAGTCACACATATGCAACTCTCTTTGTTTTTTCACTGCTTTAAGTGTTCTTTTAGCTATACCATATCTTTGTGCTGTATATGGTTGCGGTCACAACAGTACTCGTGACTGTGGCATGTTCCAATTTTTTTAGAATTCTGTCCATGATTTGGAAGGAGGGTGAGGAAACTCTGAGGTTTCGTAGAGAGAGGAGACGAGGGGATCAGGACACTTCGTCCAGTGACCATTTCACCCAATAGTTAAGACATTTTGTCCAAAGCCTTTTTCATATGCACTATCAATTATTTTATATTTCTGGTATTCCGGTGTTCGTGAACGAAAGCCCCACGAGAGCGCTGCTTCACATCTAAAAGATTTAATATGATAAAGCTGACTTTAAAAATGAATAACTCGGCCAACGGAGCTCACAGCGAAGCCACATTTACAGGCACCTCCCTCTAAACCTCCCCCTTTGAAAGAGCACGGTCTCGGGTCAGTAGGACCGTGCCTTGGCCTGGGATTTGTGAATGACGCCTCCACGAAAGCACTGCTCTGTGCCTAAAGACTTAATATGATCTAGCTGGCTTTAAAAATTTATAACTCAGCCAGGGGAGCTCGCAGCGAAGCCAAATTTTACAGGCACCTCCCTCTAAGCCTCCCCCTTCAAAAGAGCATGGTCTTGGGTCGGTAGAACTGTGCTTTGGCCTGGGATTCACAAACGAAGACCCTGTGAGAGCACTGCTCCACACCTAAAGATTTAATATGATCCAGCAGCCGGCAACATAGACATGCAAGCGAGCAGCCTGCAATGACAAGGGAGTTAACTCATCCCAGGGTCAGCAAGTGGCACAGGCCTATGTGGTTATCCCCTTTAGTACACTCTTTAGTGTCGAAGCTGCTTTGGTCAAATTCCATTGAGAATTCCTCCTTTTTTTGAACAAACAAATAGCTGAAATATAAAATAATTCATAGTGCGTATGAAAAAGGCTTTGGACGAAATGGTCATTGGATGAAATGACCTGTATTTATACTCGATAGTTGGTAGAAAAGTCTTATCTTCAGAAAAGTCTGATTTTTTTAAATAATATGGGTCAAAACCACATATATCTATCATCTCTTTGTATTGAATCTTAGCTCAATCATTCAAATTGTGGTAATACTGAGAAAATTCAGCATTGTTTACAGACACACTTTCAGTGGCTGTCATCCTAGTTGCTTTCTATATCCACCATCATGGCGGACACTCATGATGTAGCACATTTTGTTCACATGGTTGCAAGTCATCTATATAGTGGACTACATAGTGAGTTCGCCATTTTGTAGTGCTGTCTGAATGTATTGTGAAAATTATTATAGTGGACTCATGGTATCCCACAATGCACCGTGAAAAGTAGTGCCGATGGTCACTAACCAAGCAATATATACCATCATGCATTGCGGTCATGCTGAAAGGAAAAAAAAAGTGTGTTGGGGTGAATGGACAAAGGAAGAACACATTATAAATGGACATTCAAGTATATTTAAACATAATAAGAGAATAGATAAGCTAAAATAGAATAAGACAGATAAAATACAAGAATTAAACTTACAGTGCAGAGCAAGGAATTAATCAAAAGCCTCATATTTGATTTAATAAAAGACAGTGGCAAAGAAGAAAAAGTATTCAACCTTGATTTAAAAGAACTGAAAGATGCAGCAGACACAAAGTACTTTGTATTTATTAATGCGGGAAATACGCCCAGTATAATATGTATTTATCACAAAAATACATGCTTGTATTTATTATTTTGAAAACCTACCAGCCAACTGATCTGGCACATTTTAATTGTGCTACAGTAATGACGTAAATAACTGTGTGGCAGAGTAGTGTCTGAAAGTGCTATTTTTTTTATTTTATTTTACCAGTTAACTCACTATTATAGTCCTCTATATAGAATTCCCTAGATAATGAGTAGGGAGTAGTGAATGAGTGAGTGATTTTGGACACAACCTGTGTCTTCTGACTGAAGAAGAAAGTACTGTTGTTTTTAAGGTGGTGGAAAGTTTGTGCATGGTCCTTTAGTGGCATAGCCTGGCAACTTTACACCTGTTGATTTTGTTTTGTACAGTTTTGCTGTCATTTTTCTAACATTTTTGTTATTTCACTGTATATTTGCACCTTTTCAAAAATAAATTAGAAAAAGACAATTAAAAAAGAGCACTTTTTATTGGAAATCGGTTTCTGCCTCTTCCATTGACTCCTCCACCGATCATCTTGCCACTTCATCCCTAATAAAAAAGGTTTGTTTAACAGCACTTACTGGATTAACCAACCCACAGTACAATGGGAAAGTCCAAAGACCTCAGTGCAGATCTGAGAAAGAGGATCATAGATTTACACAACTCGGGAATGTCTCTTGGTGCCATTTCTAAGCAACTGAAGATTCCAAGATAATCAGTTCAAGCAATTGTATGTAAATACAAGTGTGTGTGTGTGTGTGTGTGTGGGGGGGGGGGGTTATAGCCAAGTACCAAAGTCTTGAAGACCCAAACTGTCCCCCTGAGCTGAAAGGAAATTTATCTGGATGGTCAGGAACAACCCAAGAACCACAAACCCAGCGTGCCATGAACTGGAAGCTGTTGGAACACTGTCTACAGCCTAGTGAGTCTTATATCACCATGGACTGAGAGGCTGCTGTCCATGAAAGAAGCCCCTGCTACAAAATCGAAATCTTCAATCTTGACTAAAGTTTGCAGTTGACCACATGGACAAAGAAAAAGCCTTCTAGAGGAATGTGCTATGGTCAGATAAGACAAAGATGGAGTTTTATCCACAATAACCAAAAGGTACAGAGGAACACTGTACCAACTGTAAAGCATGGTGGTGGAAGCATCATGCTCTGGGGCTGTTTACTGCCAGTGGAACTGGTGCATTGGACATAGTGGATGGAATAATGAAGGAGGAGGATTACCTCAGAATTCTTCAGCATAATCTCAAACATCACACCATCAGAAATCTGTTCTGTCCTGTATCAAATTTAAAATCTTGCTTGTCTCTTTCAAAGTCCTGTGTAATCTTGCTCCTATCCATCTTAGGGAACTACTAACCCCCTACACCCCTCTTGCTCACCAAAGTCTTCTAGCAACAACCTACTACCATGCACCAGACTTTCCACCATGCACTGCAAAAAACTGAATTTGAGGAGAAAATTCCTTAATACTAGTGAAATTATCTTGCTGCATGGACAGATACTTTTACTTGACAAGACATCTTGGAATAAGTTAGTTACAATCTAGAACTACTTTTAAGAATCTTAGAGTTGGTGTCTTGTATTCTTCTAATAGGAAATGCTAAATCGTTTCAATTATATTCAAGATATTCTAATTTGCTAAGATATCATTTTTTGCAGTGTAGAAGAATACAAGACACTAACTCTGAGATTATTAAAACTAGTTCTAGATTGTAACCAACTTATTCCAAGATGTCTTAAGTAAAATTATCAGTCCTTGCAGCAAGATAATTTCACTAGTATTAAGGAATTTTCTCCTCAAATTCAGTTTTCAGTTTTTTGCAGTGTGGGGTTCAGGTCCTTCAGTGCCATTGCCCCCGTACTCTGGAATTCTCTTCCTCAGTATCTCTATGACTGCTCTTCTTTCTCTCCTTTCAAATCTTAATTGAAGGCATCTCTTCCATGAACATTTCTCTTCCTCTCTTACTATTTAGTCTTTTTTTCTGTAAAGTGACCTAGAGAGAGAGAGAGAGAGAGAGAGATACTTTATTCATCCCAAAGGAAATTAAGGCATCCAGTACCTTATATGAAACACACATACAAATGCAAAAGGAAAAAAACCCTCACAGAAGACAATCATGAGATGATCAAAGATTCTAGGCAGTATGCATAGTGGAAGTGGTTCAGTAGGATGCTATGGTAGAATAGAATGTGTGCCATGGTGGTAGTGCAAAAAGTGAACAATGCAGGGATATACCAGTGCAATTACTCCTATCTTATATGAAATACAAACATACAATATACCAACACAAGAATGTAAACAGCAATAGAGATTAACTATACAAATCCTTTAATACCCATAAGCAAATGCTAGAATTAAAAGATAAAAAAAAAAAAAGTTAAAATTCAGGACAGTACATATAGTCAAGACGGGACAAAAAGGTTGTGCACAGGGGCTAATATAGCCAGTGAAAGTAAAAAAGACACTAAAGACACAAAGACAGTGAAAGTAAAAAAGGTGTAGGCTGGCATGATGTGGTGGGGCCAGAGTGAGGCAGACTCATTTCACCACTCCCCTTCTGTGCTGGGTTGAACAGCTGGATGGCCATGAGGACAAAGGGCTTCCTCAACCTGTCTGTTGAGCATGACAGAGACATAAGTCTGCCACTAAGCATGCTTTGCTGTCTGGTGAATGTGCTGTACAGGGGGTGGCAGTCATTGTCCATTATTGACAGCAGCTTGTTCAGGGCCCTCTTCTCCGTCACTGATGTCAGGAGCTTCAACTCAATGCCAACAACAGAGCCAGCCTTCCTCACCAGCCTGTCCAGTCATCCAGCATCTCTCTTCCTAGTGCTTCTTTCCCAGCACACCACAGCATAGAAGAGGACACTGGCCATGACAGATTGGTAAAACATCATGAGGAGTTTGCTGCAGATGTTGAAGGACCTCAACCTCCTCAGGAAATAGAGCCAGCTCTGCCCCTTCCTGTAGAGTGCATCAGTGTTCACTGACCAGTCCAGTGTATTGTCCAGATGCAGCCCTAGGCATTTGTATGTCCTGACTACCTTCACATTGACCCCCTCAATGAAGACTGGTAGCAGAGGTGGGCTGGACCTCCTGAAGTCCACCATCATCTCTTTGGTCTTGATGATGTTCAGCTGTAGGTGGTTTATCCCACAGCATTTCACAAAGTCCTCAACTAAGCTACTGTAATCACTCTCCTGTCCATCCCTAATATGCCCCACTATTGCAGTATCATCGGAAAACTTCTGTATGTGGCATGATTCAGAGTTGTACTTGAAATCAGTAGTGCACAGGGTGAACAAGACAGGGGAGTTCCCTGTGGCGCCTCACTGCTGCTGACCACAGTCTCAGATGTGCAATCCCTCAGTCTGACAAACTGAGGTCTTCCTGTGAGGTAGTCCAGGACACCAGGTGCAGATCCACTTTCATCTGCAACAGCTTATCTCTCAGTAGAACGGGTTGTATGGTGTTGAAGGCACTGGAGAAATCCAAGAACATGATTTTCACAGCACCATTCCCTTTATCCAGGTGAGACTATGCCCTGTGTTGCAGATAGAGGGCATCCTTCATGCCCACATTCTCCTGGTAGGCGAACTGCAGTGGGTCAAGTATATGGTGGACCTGGGGTCTTAGGAGATGGAGCAGCAGCCATTCCAGGGTCTTCATTATGTGTGATGTAAGGGCAACAGGCCTGAAGTCATTGAGTTTGCTGGGGTGTGTCTTCTTTGGGACTGGTACCGTATGATGCACAATGTCTTCCACAGTGTTGGTACCCTTCCCAGTCTCAGACTCAAGTTGTAGATATGTTGAAGTGGGTCTCCCAGTTACACAGCACGGGCCTTGAGCATTCTAGGGCATACTCTGTCTGGGCCAGCTGCGTTCCTGGGGCGTAGTCTCCTCAACTTTCCTCTGACCTGATC
>JAODLJ010000027.1:24934461-24944802 GCA_027576115.1 Cathorops melanopus
CCCGGACTTGAGACCGGCAAGTGGCTCCGAAGAACCACCAGGCGGAGTTATAGTAGTAACTATAATCACCCTTGTAATAATGATTTCAATAAACGGTTAATGTTCAGTTCCCTCCTCATTTATTCTCTATTCAAAAGGCACAACTGAGTCATACAGGTTGATAAGTGTGTAACGGACAATAACAATTTTATCCAAAATATTTTTTCTTTATCTTAGTCGATTTATTTCCATCTCACATGCATGCAGCTGTTGTAAAGTTCAGTCGGTGTAGAACACTCTCGAACTGTAGATTCATTACTACACTCTGGCTCCATGGTGACATTTTGCACAGCACTGGGTTCCTCTGATAACAGAAATAAAGCTTCAGTGCTCTCTGCTCTTAATCTTTTCTGTTCTTTCAGGATATATCACGCATGTCGCTCCTTGTTGGGTTTTTTATTGAGTTATGTCAGAGTTCTTTGAAACCAGTCTGGGTTTTCCGTATCAAATAAGGAAGCTGCTTCATCTGTAAGAAAATCAGACATTTTCATGAAAAAGCTAATTCGAATGTGAGCAGAAAGAATAAAATGAGATTCTTAAGTAAATGCTTCCATATTCACTTCCAACTTTCTATTATTTTAAAATATATTTTAAATACAATTGCAAATTTCTCTGGAGTTTTCAGGCTTGGCTCCTCTCGTTATATTCTTTTTAATCACTCATTTCTTTGTTGTTCTTGAAGCATTTGCTTCTCTAACGTTTTTCTTGATAGTGGGGAGACGGTAATACCTTTTATCTATTTTCCTATTTGAACAACCAAAAACAGCACAAAAATGAACCATATTGAAGACAGATTATGCCTTGCTTATATGACAGATGGTTTCTGTTTGACCCCCAGGTGTAATTATCACGTGATGTGTGACATCATGGACAAGGAGTCTATAAGCTATGAGCTCTCCAGATTTTATGTAGAACTCAGTCATCCGATGACACTGCTGCAACAGATATGGATATGATGTGTATGGCAGAATGGCAGTTGAATAAAACCATGTGGCTAATAAACTGCTTTGTAGTTGCAAGACGTCATCTCAAGATAGTTATGTGGCAAAATTTTCATGATTCTACATCTAGTCCTATTTAGCTAAATGATTCACTCGAAGACATATTGAGCAGAAATGATCTAATTTGAGTAAAACTGGATTCACCATCATGCACTGTAAACTCTGGAATCGTCCGAGAGTAAACAGGGTCACGGATGTGGGAATTGAATGCTAAGGAAATGCGGAGTTGGCTCCTTGTTGAAGCATTAAAAAGATGACCCTTTTTTTCACCATTTATTTGAACACCTCAACTCCATTTCTTTGTCATTGCAGAGCAGGCAATGTAATCACCCCCCTTCTCACCAATAGACTGACCTCTGGTGGCGCATGCTGTACACTACATCACCTTAATCCAGCATCTCTGTATCAGTTTAATAGAAATGAGCATCTATATTTTTGAATATCTTGAAAATCATACCGTCGGGATTTCTAAATACCCCAGTATACCATACTATCTTGATGCTCAAGCCTAAAAAATGTTTCAAAAATGGCTGACCAGAATGACACCAATGCAGGAAACTATCCAAAGCATATGATGAAGGATGCTTAACTCTTGCTGTTCCAGTACTTTTTGAGGGGAATGTATAATTTCCAATGTCTTTACTCCATTGCTTCCTACATGGTCTGAAGAATTATTTTATACCTCAAGATTACTGTTTAATATGCTGTAGGGCTTCAAAATATATTTATCTTTGAGCCAGGCCTGTGATCTTTGAGCCACAATTATCTTTGAGCCAGGCTGTCTGAGTTACAAGGGTCAACAGGTCAAACTGTGGAATGTATCTTTTATTAGCTAGTTTAGAAAGTTAGAACCTTTTCTTGCCAATATTTAAGAGTCCTGAGACACTTAGAGGCATTAGCCGCTACGAATATGTTCCGAAGATCACTGAGAAATTGTTTTATTACTTAACCTGAATTTATGATACTCAGGGGTTTTTCTATCACCAGGTGCCATTAGCTGAGCCTAGGAACAATTTAAGAATTTGCATATTCAGAGGATTTAGTGTGTAACCGTGATTGTTTTCTTTACCCCTGATTGTAATCATTGTGGAAGCACTTAAAGCACTGGACACAAACTCCTGTTGTCTAGCTAAAAGCTTGAAGTGTCATTTGGCGGAAATTACAAGTAGGCCTGTTCTATTTCAGGCTCAGTAGTGTGTGTGCCTTCGCCAATGGGAACCCTGTAGTGGGCAGTCAATCAGAAGTTTGTGTTCAAACAAAGAAAGGTCCGTTTAGCATGATTTTAATAGGAGCCACCATTTTGTTTTGGGGTGGTTCTGAGGAGGTGAAGGAGTGAAGTGAAGCATGTGCTTGGGAAATTTTAAGTGTAGAGGGGACGCACGAGCCCAATCACTAGCTTGACCCCCTTGGCAAGTACTCCAGTGGCAGGGAAAACCGAGACGACTGGCTTGCCAGGGGGTTGCAGAGTGTCTGCGGTAGTAGTCGACTGCTGCGCTGACACCCAAGCGCTTGGTCCGAAGAGGGGGGAGGATAAGGGTAGGAGGTAAGGGATAGGGGGTACGGGGGAAAGGCGGGGTACGGAGTAAAGGTGTAAAAGGGATGGGGGTACGGGGGAAAGGCAGGGTCTGAGGAGGTACCTTGTATTGGGACAAATTGTTTATAATGACCATGATTGTCCATGGAGAGCTCAGGGCACTTCCGAAACCACTCAGTGCTGGCATTCGAAAAGACCTGGGTCTGTCTTTACTTTTGAATGTACACACGCACAGTTTTTTGTTTTTGTGTGTTTTTAAAAATTTATTTTATTTATTTATTTATTTATTTATTTATTCTTTCCTTATGGGGAATGTGAATAGATACATATTGTAACTTGAACCTATCTTGGGTCCTACCTGTTTATTAATTGCTTATTACCCACTTATTTACTGTTCAATATTGACAGTTCACATCTACCACTCTGTCCTGTGTTTCTGTGCCACTATTATCCTGATTCTTTTGGCTCCCACCATTCCTAAATTCTTCTGAACCTGGTCCAATCCTCACAATTACTTTTATGATTTTCTCATACTGTACTTAGTGTGCTGACATACTGGTTTCAGTAAATTGATGAGCCAGCCAGAAGCCTTGAGTTTACTGGGTAGTAATTGTGGAATAGCATATCAGTGAACTGAATATTCCTTTGTAGCATATTGTGGTTTCACTGCAGGAGGAATGTTGTTAAGTTCAGTGTTCAAGTCCCCAATACTGTTATAGTTAGTGTGTTAACTGGGTCTGAGAAAGATGAGGAGATCCTTAACTTTTTAAACAATATGGCTTGATCAATAGGATCCTTACTGTAGATGATTATACATCAGAGGTTAACAAAAACCTTGTAGTGGAGTATAATTCGGGAGTACCACTGCCTGCACTAGGATCCCTGTTGCCCTCTTACCATCCATCGCCAGATAACCCTAATGTTACATCCTGTGTTAAAGCCCTGGCAGATGTCGATGCAGATAATGTAGGGGGCAGTGTTACCGATCCCTACCTGAGAGAACTGGGGGGGATAGCTAAGTTAAGGAAGGAGTTTGTGGATGTGCTCAAGGAAGTAATGTTAAAAATAGAGAAATCAATTGGGGTCACTGAGTCAGGCGACCACCACAGTCCTTCTCAGCCTGCAAAGGACCCTGAAAAAAAAATGAAAAACCCAGTCAAAGCGCTGTTTCATTGCAGCCTTTGGTTGACATTCTTTCTCATCTCAGATCTAGTCTGTCTGACAGTGACCAGAACTTTGCAGCTCACAGCCTTAGACCAAACCCAACTCTGGCTCTGAGCCCAAGTGA
The DNA here is from genome assembly GCA_027576115.1 of Cathorops melanopus. Classification (NCBI taxonomy): domain Eukaryota; kingdom Metazoa; phylum Chordata; class Actinopteri; order Siluriformes; family Ariidae; genus Cathorops; species Cathorops melanopus. The sequence continues at coordinate 24,938,324 of JAODLJ010000027.1, forward strand.
ACTCAGCCCACCAGTGGTACAGAAAATAGTGGTGGAGTATATTGTCAGAAGTGAGGACAAAACTACTCATGCACATTCCTCTTTGAGGTTAAGAGCCTTTTTTGTGAAGATCCCCAGATCATACAGTGAAGCTGATTATGACACTTGGCGCTCCCATGTTGAATTAATGATGAAAGATGCTTCAGTCTCTGACTTGGAGAAAACATGCAAGTCTTTAAGTCCTTAAGTCTTCTTGTCCCAGCATCTGCTGTCATTTGGCACCTTGGTCCTGAAGCTCCACCTACAGCATATCTGTAGTTATTGGATTCTGCATTTGGTACAGTTGAGAATGAGGAAGAACTGTTTATACGGTTCATGAACACATTTCAAGTTCTGGGGGAAAACCCTCCTCTTACCTGAATCACCTCCAGGTGGCACTGAATCACGCTCAAGAGGAGTGTTGTCTCGAAGTTGATGGACATCTCCTCAAACAATTCTGCAGAGGCTGTTGGGATGATAACTTGCTCACAGATCTCCAGCTGGAATAAAAAAATTAAAAAAAAACTACACACAATCCTCTGTCCTTTGCAGAACTGCTGCCGCCGATATGTATGGCAGAAGATCGCTAAGAAGCAAAAACTAAAGAATGAAATGGCACCTCTGTCTTATAAGGCAGAAAGCTGTCTCTCATGGAAAGTGTGTGAGACCCCCTTGAAACAAAAACTGAGTCTGATTCTAGTGGCATCAGTGCACTGAAAAAGCAAGTTGCAGACTTAGTCAGTTAACAGCCTTAATGGAACAAAGCAACCCACCAGCTCCCAAGAAAGAACAACCAAAGAAGCCTGAAACTTAAAAAAAAAAAAACCCTGACCAGGCAAAGATAGAACCTAACCAGTCACCACATGACATCTTCACATCAAAGCCAAAGCTTTGGTACTGTTTTCGTTGTGAGGAAGATGGTCACATTGTTGCTGCCTGTGAATCTGACCCAAACCCTGCCCAAGTAGCCGCTAAGAGAAAAGAACTGCAGGTGCGACAGCAGTTATGGTCGAGCCAGAACAGTAGCACAACTTCTTTAAACTGAAGTCAGTTCCAGTCGAGGGACAGACGGGAACTGCAATGGGTCACAAAAGTCCTGCTGCTGATAAATCTAAAGTGACTGCCAAAAGACAAGCTCAGTTAAAGTATCACACCAAGAGTAAGTGTTTCAAGTTGCCTAAAGGTTTGGTAGGTACAAAGAGTACAGCCCAGGTGGGAATAGAAGGAAATGACATCAGTTGCTTATTAGATACAGGCTCCCAAGTCACCACTATTCCCCAGTCGTTCCACCAACAATATGTCAACACATGATATTAATCCACTCTTTCAAGTTACTAGAATTTGAGGGGGCCAATGGCCAATCTGTTCCCTATTTGGGATATGTTAAGTTAAATAATGTCTCGCCCAAAGAGTTCCTCAGAGTCTGTTACCCGACAGTGGTTTTGTTACCATAAATAGCTTCACAGCCAAGGAGCCTGTCATTCTTGAGCATCCTTCATCATTTTTGCCAAGTGGTTTGCTGGTGAAAACCTGCTTCGTTGATTTTGCCTACTCATGCACCATATAAACCATAGGTCCCCGGGCCGTGGACCAGTACCGGTCCGTGGGTCATTTGGTACCGGGCCGCACTGAAAGAAAAATTAACTTACATTATTTCCGTTTTATTTATTATTGGAGTCTGAACAATGTTTTATTTTGAAAAATGGCCGGATTCTTTCCATTACATCCGTCTATGACTCACTCTTGACATATGTCAAGACGCTTGTCTCGGTCACATGATACATTACCACTAAAATTAAACCCACAAGCTTCACTGGTTCCCATGTCTGTCTAACGAACTAGGTTGGTTGACCTATATAATGCTATATTTAGCAAAACCGAGGATAGCAGTGAGCCCGGTCCCAGCCCACCCCCAAGCTAGCAAAAATGAGTAAAAAAACAAATGTATCTGGAAAGTTTCTTTGGGAAGGGGAAAAGGCCCAGTGAGGAGACGGAAGAAGAGCCTACAACTTCCAAGAAAAAGAAAGCTGCATTTAACAGACAATACTAGGAGTCCTATTTAAAATATGGATTTATCGCGACAAGTGATTCCCACGCACCAAGCCCACTCTGCATTATATGTGGCGACCGGCTCTCTAATGAGGCAATGAAGCCATCAAAACTGTTTCGCCACTTGGAGACCAAGCATCTGCATTAAAAGACAAGCCTCTGGAGTATTTTGAAAGAAAAAAGCATGAACAAGGACAGAAACAATTACTGAGGGCCACCACATCAACAAATGTGAGTGCACGGAGAGCATCATACTTGGTGGCTAACCGTATTGCTAAAGCTAAGAAGCCTATTGGTGAAGAATTGATCCTTCCCGCCACTAAAGACATTTGCCGTGAACTTCTAGGAGAGGCTGCGGTTAACAAGATAGCACAGGTGCCTTTTTCGGCTAGCACCGTCACTCGGCGCATTGAGGAAACAGCAGAGGACATTGAGACACAATTGTTGGAGAGGATTAATACATCACTGTGGTACGCACTCCAGGTTGACGAGTCTACAGATATTGACAACAAGGCAATACTACTTGTTTATGTGCGATATCTTTATCAGGAGGATGTGCATGAGGATATGTTATGTGCACTATCGTTGCCAACCAAAACCACAGCCACAGAACTATTCAAGTCACTGGATAATTATATATCAGGAAAACTGAAATGGTCCTTTTGTGTTGGCATATGCACAGATGGAGGTGCTGCCATGACCAGACGGCTGTCTGGTTTAACTGCTCAGATTTTGGAGGTTGCACCTGAATGTGAGTCTATGCATTGTATCATTCACAGGGAAATGCTGGCTAACCGAAAAATGCCACCTGAACTTAACAGTATATTGAACATTGTCGTTAAAGTTATTAACCACATCAAAGCACACGCTCTTAACTCGCGCCTGTTCGAACAGCTTTGTGAGGAGATGGACGCAGAGCACAGACGCCTTCTCTTATACACAGAAATAAGATGGTTATCTCAAGGGAGATCGCTGGCCAGAGTGTTTGAATTACAAGAGCCGTTGCAGAGATTTCTCTCAGAAAAAAGTCACAGCTGGCAGCACATTTCAGTGACAAGGAATGGGTTGCAAAACTCGCTTACTTGTGCGACATATTCAACCTGCTCAGTGAACTCAATCTGTCACTTCAGGGGAAAATGACAACTGTCTTCAAGTTGGCAGATAAAGTAGCTGCATTTAAAGCCAAACTGGATTTGTGGGGACGGTGCATGAACAGAGGTATATTTGACATGTTTCAAACATTAGCGGGGATTTTGGAAGAGACTGAGCCTGAGCCGTCATTCTCCCAGCTGGTGCACGATCACCTGTCTTTGCTGTCAAAAGAGTTCGAGCGCTACTTCCCAACCGCAAAAGACCCACGAACTGACAAGGAATGGATCCGTGACCCATTTGATAACAAACCGGGTGAATCCGGCATGTCTTTACAAGAAGAGGATCAACTGCTGGAGATCACAAATGACAGCGGGCTTAAAAGAATGTTCCAGACAACTCTGCTGGTGTTCTGGATAAAAGTCATGGCAGAATACCCAGGGATCACCACAACAGCCCTAAAAACCCTGTTGCCATTTCCGACATCATATTTATGTGAAGTGGGATTTTCTGCAATGACAGCGACGAAAACCAAATTGCGGAGTAGACTGGACATCAGCAACACACTTCGGGTGTCATTGTCTCCCATTCCCCCCAGATGGGATCGTCTCATTGCAGAGAAACAAGCTCAGGGCTCACACTGATTCAGCGTTATGGTGACTTGTATTTTTCATGCACTTTATATTTGTTTTTGCGGTGTATCTTATTTTGAAGGCATGTTTAAACGTTACCATGGCGACCAGAGAGTGTTGGGGCAGAGAGGATGTTACTCAGGTGATGCTATTGGCACGATGTTACGAGGACGCTGCTGATACGAGTATACAGTGGATTCACGTTTATTATTATATTTAGAAAATATCACCGTTTTTATGCCGGTCGTATCATTTATTTTGTTGTATTTATCCGCCACACCTTAAAGGCCGGTCCGTGAACATATTGTCTGACATTAAACCGGTCCGTGGCGCAAAAAAGGTTGGGGACCGCTGGTTTAGATCACTCATAATCCAGATTTGGTAATCTTAAAAAGTTTGTATCTGGATCACAATGATAAAATTCAATTTTCCTTTGAAAAACCGGGACAAAAGTAAGATGAATTATGTGATCCTGGATGGCAAAACGAGGGATTTCAAGATCTGAATCATTTTGATCCAGATTAAACCTCTTGAACAAGTGGACCCTGGCCACGGATGACTGTGGGATCAAGATTCAAAATAATGATCTCCAGATGACAGGGTGAATGTTTTTTCTGATTTTTAAAAATTATTTACTTCTTGACCATTAAATTTATTTATTATTTATTGAGATATGATACTTCTTGAAATCTGTTGTGTCTTTGACTTTCGTGGTTTTTGGTTTTCAGAAAAATCCTAATTTGATTGTATGTATGGAAATACATAAAAATGACAATAAAAGGAAATCTAGCATGAAATTATTAAAAATAAAAATAAAGATCACAATATTTGCCACCACAGACAATTCCCTGCCAGACCAGCAGAGGGCAGCCTTCTTATAGTAGAATTTCTTCCTTGGTTGTTCTACTGATTTCCAGAACACACCTGTCTTGTGTTTCCCCTGATTATTTCCTGTTTATCAGTTCTGTTTTCCCTCATTAGTTGCTAAACATTTGTTTACATGAGTTATCAAGTTTGTCAGAACTAGAAAGTAATGCAGCCGAAACATCGCTTAGCAGATTGTCCTGTTTCATTCAACTGAATGTGATTTGTAGAGAACTTATTTAACAGGAAACAAAGCAGCTTTAAGGAAAATAAATTCATGTCCTGTACATATATATGAGACAAGAAAAGATCTTTCTGCAGAAATCTGGATATAGATTTAAATCTCTAATGGGCAATTATCTGGAGACCAGCTGTAGTCGCAGCTTTTGGCACTAGATGTTGCTACTTTGCCACTTTGCAATCTAGTTCTATAATCAAATCCATCCATTATCTGTAGCCACTTATCCTGTCCTACAGGGTCGCAGGCAAGCTGGAGCCTATCCCAGCTGACTATGGGTGAGAGGCAGGATACACCCTGGACAAGTTGCCAGATCATCGCAGGGCTGACACATAGAGACAAACAACTATTCACACTCACACCTACAATCAATTTAGAGCCACCAATTAGTCTAACCTGCATGTCTTTGGACTGTGGGGAAAACCGGAGCACCCAGAGGAAACCCATGCAGACATTGGGAGATCATGCAAATTCCACACAGAAAGGCCCCCATCAGCCCCAGGCTCAAACCCAGAACCTTCTTTCTGTGAGGTGACAGTGCTAACCTCTACACCACCATGCCACCCCCAAAACACTGATCAGAACTGAAAGCAGGTGAGAACTGCGAGAGGAGATACAATTCTAATGAGAAGTGCCAAAACTCATTAAGGTGAACTAATTAGCAGTTTGCTAGCAATAATTTTTTTGCAATACAGTGACCAAGTTTTGTACTGTAGGACTACTTCTTTAAAAAAAAAAAAACAATCAGAACTGAAATCCATTGAGAACTGATGAAGGAGATATGGTTTAACTGAAAATAAACAAAGTTGTAAACAATGACCAATCTTTTTTTCCTCAAGGGAAGATCGACCCAAAACATTGATCCATTTTTTTTTTTTTCATTATCCGTAACCGCTTATCCTGTGCAGGCAAGCTGCAGCCTATCCCAGCTGACTATTTGCGAGAGGCAGGGTAGACCCTGGACAAGTCACCAGGTCATCACATGGCTGACACATAGAGACACGCAACCATTCACACTCAAACTCAATTTAGAGGCACCAATTAGTCTAACCTGCATGTCTTTGGACTGTGGGGAAAAACCCATGCAGACACGAGGATAACATGCAAACTCCACACAGAAAGGCCCCCATCAGCCCCAGGCTCAAACCCAGAACCTTCTTTCTGTGAGGCTACAGTGCTAACCACTGCACCACCGTGCCACCCCCAAAACATTGATCCGAACTGAAAGCAGGTGAGAACTGCAAGAGGAGATACAATTCAAGTCAACTTTATTGTCAAATATGATATACATGCTTGACATACAGCACAGATGAAATTTCAGTCCTCTCTGACCCACGGTGCAAACAAGCAATGCAATAAATAAAAATAGAATAACTGAAATAAACAATATAAAACAGTATAAACACTCTAGATAAGAAATGGACATAGACTAAACACTCACAGGTACACACACAACATTTTCTCTCATCTCATCTCATCTTCTTCCGCTTATCCGGGGCCGGGTCGCGGAGACAGCAGTCTGAGCATGGAAGCCCAAACTTCCCTTTCCCCAGACACCTCAGCCAGCTCCTCGGGAAGAACACCGAGGC
>JAODLJ010000027.1:25396193-25408053 GCA_027576115.1 Cathorops melanopus
AGAAAGGCCCTCGCCGGCCACGGGGCTCAAACCCGGACCTTCTTGCTGTGAGGCGACAGTGCTAACCACTACACCACCGTGCCACCCTTGAACTAAAGATATTTCATGTTTTGTCTGATCAACTTCATTTCATTTGTTAATATACTGTACATCCATTCTTGTGTTTTAGGCCTAAAACACATTCCCCAAAAAATTGGGACTGTGGAAGTTTAGAGCTAGTAATGAGGTAAAACAATTAAATAATGATGTGATTTGAATTAGTGATGTTAACAGGTGACTGGAATCGTGATTTGGTACAAAATCAGTATCCAGGAACTACCCATCCTTGTTTTTGAGGAGCAAGGATGGGTAGAGGATCTCCAGTTTGTCAACAAACACGTGAGAAAATTATTGAAATGTTTAAAATCAATGTTATTCAAAGAAAGATAGGAAGGGATTTGGATATTCAATGCTATTCAAGGAATCTGGAGGAATTTTGGTGCATAAAGGGTAAGGGTGCAAGCCTAAGCTGAGCAAGTGATCTCCGACTGCATCAAGAACCATCATTCATCTAGAGCTGATATAACCACATGGGCTCAGGATTACTTTGGCAAACCTGTCAAGCACTATAGTATGGAGTTACATCCACAAATGCCAGTTAAAGCTTTACTGAGCAAAAAGGAAGCCTTATGTTTATTGTGTTCAGATGCACCGTCGACTTCTCTGGGCTCAGAGGCATCTGGGATGGACCATCACACAGTGGAAACACATACTGTGGTCAGATGAATCAGTATTCTGGGTCTTTTTTGGAAGAAATGGACGCCATGTGCTGTGAACTAAAGACAAAAAGGACCATTCAGACTGTTACCAACAACAAGTCCAAATGCCAGGGTGTGTGATGGTATGGGGTTGGGTCAGTGCCCTTGGTGAAGGTAACTTACACTTCTGTGATGTCAGCATTAATGTAGAAAAGTGCATTGAGATTTTGGAGCAACATACTGTACAGTGGTGCTTGAAAGTTTGTGAACCCTTTTGAATTTTCTATATATCTGCATAAATATGACCTAAAACAACATCAGAATTTTCCACAAATCCTAAAAGTAGATAAAGAGAACCCAGTTAAACAAATAAGAAAAAAAATATTATACTTGGTTATTTATTTACTGAGGAAAATGATCCAATATTACAAAACAATGAGTAGCAAAAATATGTGAACCTCTAGAATTAGCAGTTAATTTGAAGGTGAAATTAGAGTCAGGTGTTTTCAATCAATGGGATGACAAATCAGGTGTGAGTGGGCACCCTGTTTTATTTAAAGAACAGGGATCTATCAAAGTCTGATCTTCACAACACATGTTTGTGGAAGTGTATCATGGCACGAACAAAGGAGATTTCTGAGGAACTCAGAAAAAGCATTGTTGATGCTCATCAGGCTGGAAAAGATATAAAACCATCTCTAAAGAGTTTGGACTCCACCAATCCAAAGTTAGACAGATTGTGTAATACTTTTTTTTTTAGACAGATTGCAAGCTTAAGTCGACTGAAGGCGTCCTCAGTCACAGAGTTCCACTGTAGGCACTTGGGGCCCTTCTTCAACAGTATGGTTAGGGGACCTGCTAGAGAGCTGAAACCTCGAATAAACCGGTGATAAAAGTTCGCAAAGCCTAGGAATTGTTGGAGCTCCTTTACAGACTTGGGTGTAGGCCAGGACATGATGGCTGCTACCTTGGAGGAGTACATGCACACTCCTTCATCACTAATATAGCCAAGGAAGGAAAGCTTGTTTAGATGAAACTCACACTTCTCAGCCTTTACATCGAGGGTGTCCTCTAACAGTCACTTGAGAACGGTTCTGACATGTTCCTGGTGACTCTGGACATCTGAAGAGTAAATCAGGCTATCGTCGATATAGGCGATGACATATTTGCCCAGCATGTCCCGCAACACGTCATTGATGAAGCACTGGAACACGCTGGGTGCCGAAGAAAGGCCATACAGCATGACCTGGTACTCAAAGTGCCCTGCAGTCATGCTGAAGGCTGTCTTCCATTCGTCACCCCTCCTTATTCAGATCAGGTTATATGCACTTCGTAGATCGAGCTTTGAGAATGTCTTACCAGATCGAAGCTGTTCAAGAGCTGCTGGAACCAGCGGAAGAGGATAAGGATACTTTACAGTGACGTGGTTTAAGCCTCTGTAGTTGATGCAAGGCCTCAGTCTACCTCCTCGTTTCTCAACAAAAAAGAAACTAGCCGATGTGGGTGACTTGGAAGGCCGGATGTGTCTAGCAATCCGTACATTTTCTGTTTACTGAACTAAAGGTGGCGAAGCAGCTGCTTCAGTGTGAAATTGAAAGGAATGATGAGCTCACACAGCTACATTCTTCAACAAAGTATGCAAACATGAGTATTGTGTTATTCCTCTGATAGAATTTTACATACTGACATACTCTATCAGTTACTTTTGATAAACAAATCTGCTTAATATACTTTTTTAAATTTCAGGTAAAATATAGATGACATAAACCTTTTTTGCCCAGCAAAGCCCCTGGTTATGGTAAACACAACACTCCTATCAACATCACTAGAATTAAATTATTAAATGGAGAAAGTCTTGTGTTATGCATACCTGTCCACCTCTGTTGCTTTCCATAAGGTGTCTTCCATTTTCTTCTCAGCTAAGTGGGCAAGTTTTAGAGAGCTTTTTTCCTGATCTGATGTGAGGGTCTAAGCATAAGAGATGTTCTATTAATGTGCAGATTGTAAAACCCTCTGAAGCAAAGGATTTTAGAATGTAGGCTATGCAAATATTTGATTTGATTTTTGTTCTTGTCTCTTCAGTAAAACTGGATGAAGAATTTAGGGTCCACTTAGAAGACGCAAACCCAGGCAGGAAAATGTACAAATGCAAAGTGGTGAGCCACTCATGTTCTCCAATTTCGGGAATACGTGGCAGACTCCACAACTCCAAATGTTGACCTTCTCTTCCTTATGAACCATGCTAGAGTCTGTGAGTAAATACTAAATTTATATATATAAAATGGGATATATACATTATATATACATGGGAGCCACTAGGGTATCTATGTATCTTTGATTTTTGCCCCAGGCCTCTGCAGACCACTGGGGCCCTTGGGACCTCTGGTAAGCAAACCAGATTGCCTTAAAATTAATTTTAAATTTGGGGCCCTCTGGGACCCCTGGCAGTCAACTCAGATTGCTTTTCAGTTAATCTTAAATTGTGGGTACCCTGAGGGCCATGTGAGGGCCTTGAGGGCGACTGTTACCCCTTGGAGTCCACTCAGATTGCCCTCAAAGCATTTGGAATTGGGGCCCCAAAGGGCCCTAGGTTAGTGTAAGAAGGGTCTAATATGGACACTCTGTGTGCCTACTGAGAATTTGGATCCATGGGATCACCTCTAGTCCCACCAGCAGGCTTGAAAAACTCCTACACTTTCACTTTCTCATACCTGGATCCTAGGTTGGAAAAGCTGGACTACACTGACTTCCTGGTATATTGGTCGCAATCTACACACATTGACATCAGAGACTGAAAAAAATTATGTTGGAATTTGAATCCCCCTAACCTTTTTTACCCACTGTAAAAGACCCAACTTCTCTGTGTAAAACCCTAACCCCAAAATTACAGCAGGTGGCACTCACCCCAACCTAATGTGTCTCCTTAGTAGGTTGGCTCTGTATAAAATGTACAGGTGCATCCAAACTTCCTGTCCATACATCGCATAGGAGGGAGAGAGCCAGAAACTTGGCACAGAAAAACAGAGCAACAAGTTAACAACAATAGAACAAGGCTAAAACACTGCATCCGCTTAATACTTTCATGGCATAGCAAAAACAAACATCCAGTAACGACAAAGTCACATACACACTGAACAACCCTACACCTGCATACTTCCCAGAAGGCTCTTTTATATGTGAAGACCCACCTCTCATCTGCAAACTACAAGTCCCATTCGTGGAGCAGGGAGTAGCAACCGCGTACCAGCACCCCATCGATTGGTCGAATCACCACCTGTAAACAACTGAGGAAGTAGGGAACAAGAGAGAAAGAGAAAAAAGGCAACAAACAAACAAAAATACCATACGAGTATGTGCCTCTCTAGCATGTAACATGCCTCCCCAGAAGAGAGCAATGTTAGTTTGCAAACAATTTACATGGAATTTAAGCAAACACGAACACACATCTTACAAAGCACAAGAAAAGCACATCAGCGACTAGATTATTAATATCTTTCTTATGCTTAATCTCTAGTTTATAGTCTTGAATCAAAAGAGCCCATTGCATTCATTGTTGATACTGGTTGTACATTCTCTGAAAGAACACTAAAGGATTATGATCTGTATAAACTATGACTGGTAGACTACTTGATCTGACATACACATCAAAATGTTGCAGTGCCAGAAGCAAAGTTAAAGCATCTTTCTTGAAGGTTGAATAATTTACCTGATGCCTATTAAACTTATGAGAGCAATAGCACACAGGATGACCTACTCTGACATCATGTTCCTGCAACAATAACTCACCACTGTGCTGGCATCAACCTCCAACTGAAACAGTTTTGTAAAATCAGGAGTTGTTAGAACAGGCTCATCACTTAAAACACTTTGACACTGTTCAGTGCATGTTTGCATGCCGAAGACCAGTAAAAAGGTACAGTAGGACTGAGCAACTTTGTAAGGGGTGCAACTACAGCAGATAAATTCCTGCAAAACCCAGGATAGTAACCTGCCCCACCTAAAAACCAACACAGCTCTCTGCATGTGCCAGGAATGGATAAGTTAACTACTGTCATTCCTTTGGCATCCAAAGGCCAAACCTGGCCACCACCAACCCATTTTCCCAAAGAGGAGACTGTTGCTTGAGCAAAGTCACACTTAGTCAAATTCAGAGTAAGAGAAGTCATTTCCAGCCTCTGAAAAACTGCACTTAATGTTTGTACATGGTTAGACCAATCCATCGAGTACATGACCAAATCATCTAAATATACAGAACAGTTAGATACATCGCCCACTACCATACTGTATTGATAAGTCTTTGAAATGTTGCAGGTGTGTTTTTAAGCCAAAGGCCATTACTGTATACTGTAAAAAAAAAAAAAAATCAGGGTTTACAAAAGTGGAAATATCGGAGGCTTCAGGGATTAACAGGACTTGCCAATACCCTTTTAAAAGGTCTAGCTTACTAACAAAATGAGTAGTGCCTATGTTATCAATACAATCATCCATATGAAGTACAGGATAAGAATCAGAGACAGTAACAAGGTTAACCTTCTGGTAGTCAGAACAAAATTTAAAAGTGTCACCCAGCTTAGGAACTAATAAACAAGGAGGGCTCCAAGGACTCACATTGGGTTTTGCAAAACCATGTTCTAGCAAGTACGCCACCTTCTGTCTCATGATAGTTCTTTTAGCAGAATTAGCATGACATGGATGTTGGTGTGCTCTCGAAAGAGCAGACAGTGAAAACAGAGGTTTTTATCAAGAATGGACAGACTCATATATTCATTCTTTGCACAGGCAGTTCAAAACCAGTATGTCTCAAATGTTATGAGGCCATGGTAATGATGATGATGATGATGATGATTATTATTATTATTATTATTATTATTATTATTATTATTAAATTGGTTGTTAAAGGGGACATTTTTCAATTATTTTATATTAGTCCCTGAGATCTGTTTATAAAGTTTGCAAGGTTTTTGTTTGTTTGTTTTAACTGAAAAATACCCCTTGGCTCTTTTTCTAATATTTTTAGCTTTTAAGCATGGTATGAAAACTCTACAAGCTGATTTTGTAGCTGTGCCTTTAAATTTAAATAGGTAAATAGCTTCACTCTGATTGGCTAACATCCAACTCTGTCATCCACACCTACAGATTCTGTTAGCCAATCAGAGAGAAACTATTTACATCTTTAAATTTGAAGGCACATTCCCAAAACCATCTTGTTTTGTTCTGTAGGGTTTTTATATCATGCTAAAATGACACAAGAAAAAAGAACTAAAGCTTTTTTTTTGTTGTTGTTTTATTAAAAAATAACTCAAAAACTTTACAAAAGAATCTCAGTGAATAATATAAAATAATCAAAACTGGGTATATGTCTCCTATAAAGAAAAAATTTGTGGCCTGTATGTTATCACCTGCCTTAAATCTTTATGTAAACCTTCAGTGAGAGCTCTAGAAGTACTACATTTCATTTAATCTTAGGTCATGTGCATTATCATGTAATTTTCAAGAATGCTTTTAGTACATTTTCAGATTATATTACAGTGTTTAATAATTTATTTATGGCAAGACAAAATATTACATAAGAAAGGATAACTGCAATATGCAGAACTCAGGTCATGCTTATTACTTTTCACCAATGCACACTCACTCCCTACATTTCCAGTCAAAGTGGAGTAAGTGCATTATTAGCCATGCGATGGAAAATGAAAAAGAATGTTACAAAAACATGTAGCACTGATACAATCAGAAAAGGAGACGATAAGAAGACAATATGGACAACATTTAATAGTTTAATAATAATAATCTGCAGTGTACATTCAGTGATATTTCAGTTTTTATGTTGCCAGATGCTGTTGGTGAGATCAGCAAAAACATTCAGGTACAGGATCTATATCATTTGCCTTTTAACCATCTGAAACCTGTCATTATTCAAATTTTAAATTATATGACCTTCCATTCCTCATTCCAACATTTTCCATCTAATCTATCTAGTCCTGTCAACAATATACGCACTGGCATCACTATGCTAGTCATAACTGAAATGCTATTCAGACACATGTAGCTACAGACAGCAAGTGTGAACCTTGTCCTGACTTAAATTTTAACCATGAGCAACAGTCTGTTAACTTGTGACATTAATGCTTACTTGGATTTTTTTTAAACATGTATTTTCCAAAATCACTCTATGCTCATTGTACTGACACACTACTGTTGGTGCTGAACTATTTTTTTTTTTTTTAATTCCTGGCATTTTATCCACACAGAAACTTAATGGCACAATAACTGACCAATAAGAAACTTTTTTACAAGACTGAAATAAACAATTACCAGGGATAACACATTAAACAGAGCTCTAAGATCAGTTGAAAGCAAAATCAGTCATTTAAAAAAGCTTGTTAATTTCAAGTGTATCTTGCTGATAAAAGAACAACAACAGTATTAAATATTATAATTATATAATGATATTTTAATTATTTATGAAATATATTTTCACATTTCTTTCCTTTTTGTTTGTGTAACAAATGCTACTGTAGCTTTAGTTGAACACCAGTGTTTTGTTTTGTTTTTGTTTGTTTTTTTGTTTTTTTTTACTCTTGCAACAAAACATTAAAGGGATTGTCACATAACAACAGGTTATTAAAAATGATCATAGTTAACCCTATCCAGAGTTTCACATAGCAGGATATGAGTGACGACCCCTTCTAGCCTAGTTCCATAGATAATTTAAAAGTAAAAAGAAACAAACAAACAAAAAACAATAACAACAAATAAAAAAGCAAGGGAGAAAAAAATCCAAGACCAGAGCACAATGCTCCACTGGCTACAGTCAAGAATGGGCACAGAAGATTTCAAAGGCAATGGGTCTTTTTTCCCAATGGAGTATATTTCACCAACTTCAGAGGATTGTGAGAGTTAGTTTAATTTGTGGTAATAAACACATCAATTTTATTTACTTATTAAACAATGTCTTGAGGGAACACCAAGAGCTTTGTCTTATTTGATGAGGAAAGAAATAAGGAAATGAAATGAGATCTGCAGAACATTCCCACACATTAGTGTATGACCAGCATTGGGAGAGCTGAGCTGGGCAATACAGAACATGGGGAAGTTCTCCTCCAGAACAATGGTTTATTCTCTCTGGGTACAATCCCAGAGTCCCAGCAAACTGCACACTGAAAAAAGGCATTATCCATAAAACAATCTATTTTGAGTCTGAAAGGCAATGAGTGTACTCAGATGGTATTCCTGGTCCACCAAAAGGTCTTTCCCCCTTAAGGATTAAAAAAGATTGAGTGAGATAAAAATTGGGAAGGAATTAGCATGCACACAGCTAACACTAACCCACTTATCCACTGTTCATCAAAAGAGAAACAAGAAAAACAAACAAACAAACAAGACAAGAATTCCTGTTACTACAAAGCCATGGCTTCTGCTTGAGCTTGGCAGATACATTTTTAATCCAGCAGACACTTCCTTGGTGCCTAATGAAAGGATGCATTTTCTTTCTCTAGAGACAAACCTGTGTGCCCTTTCTTTCTGTCCCATATAAACACACACTCAGAACAGCACTTGCAGTCTAGGTGTGAGTGTCTGCTAGCTAGTTAAAGCACAATGTCCTTCAGGCGCTTGCTACTTGGGGATTCCTTCTCCTGTCCATCCTGCAGCAGTGTGTTGATCTCACACATGGCCGGCTCACTGTCTTTGCCCTCTGGCTGGCGCAGCAGACTATGGTTTGCGATGCGCTCAACATCACAGCGTTTTAATGTGTTGTAGTCAGTGGGTGGCTTGGACTGTGGGCTTTTAATATGTGCTGGTGATGTGATGGGGCTTATGACCTCATGTCCATTTCCAGCCATACGAATGCCACCGTTACCTTCAGGGCTGCAGATGCCTGTGGTCATCTCATTTGTCCTCTTGCCTTTTGGCTCCTCATCTAGCCCGTCCTTGCCAAAGGTGGCAAAAGTCCTCTTGGTGGTTCCACAGTCCTCATAATGTGGCACATCCATGCCAGTAGCCTCAATTGACAGAGCGATGATGTCACGACTGTGCTCAGGTGACTTAACATGTGCTGGCACTGGTACATGTGGCATCCAGCAGCGGTCTGAGTGACCCAAAATCCGACACTCGTCCTGGCAGTGGAAGCCTTCTGAGGGATCTGAATGGATGAGAAATAGAAATAAATTTGTTTCTTAAATTGACCACAAAACCATTGTTCTTCTTTGTTGATTGTTACATTTTCACTCTTTCTTCTTACATATCAAAGCACTCATGAAAACGAATGCAAAGAAAATGGCAAGCTCAGAACCGCCACTGTAAAGTTCATGTAAGTAGTTTCTCTTATAGACAATATCTCAGCATTGTAATTTTCCTCAATGCCAATGTATAGAGGTTAAAGCTAAAGCTTAATATATAATCATGGTAAAAAGAAAGTATACCCTCTTTAAATTCTTCATTTCTATTTTTCAGGACATAACAGTTTTGTGGTCCTTGGTGTCTTTAAGCAAACAAATAACCTCAACAAAACAAAACAGACAACAAAACACACAACACAGTTCAATATGTAATAATTTTGTTTTCAAAAGTACATCAACATTCAGAAACCAGGTGGGAAAAATAAGTCCACTCCTCCTGCTTCGACAATCATTTAAAGAGTAATTAAATGCCAGGTGTTACAAAAAAAAAAAAGCACAAAATTAGGTAATCATCAAGAAGTGTGACTGCTTCCATAAAAGCTTTTGGCAATTTGGTGTTCTGGAGCACTGAGGTGTGTGTCTACATCATGCCAAGAAGAAAGGACATCAGTCTTGACCTCAGAGAAGCAATTGTTGCTGTTCATCAATCTGGGAAGGGTTATGAGGCCATCTCCAAATTATTTGAAATTCATCATTCAACATTGTGAAGGATTGTTTACAAATGTTGAGCCTTCAAGACAGTTGCCAATCTTCCTAGGAGTGGGCGTCCCAGCAAATTCAGACCAAGGTCAAACAATAATCATTTAATGCTCAGAGATATAAAGAAAAGCCCAAGAACTACATTATGCGAACTACAGGCCTCTGTATGCACATTAAACATTTAGGTTTGTGAGAGAACAATCAGAAAAGACTAAACAATCATGGTTTTCATGAAAGAGTGTCTAAGAAAAAGCCCTTCTCTCCTAAAAGAATATGGCAGTATGGCTTCCATCATAATCCACATGACAGAATGCAAAATTGCATTTGACATCCCACTCCCCAATCTCTTCCCTCTGTCTGTCCCTCTCTCCCTCTCTGAGTTACATGTCGATCCAGGGACATCAATAAGGTGCTGACCACGTCTGCTCCTCAGACTCAACTGATCCATCCTGATGCCCTACATCTGGCTGGAGTCTCATTTCATCACTCCTGTGGAGGATGGCCCCATAGGGATAGTCAAAAGTGGCACTTAGAAGATGGCTCTGGACACTTACAGTAATACATTTATGTCTGAGGACTACAGTTGACTTGCTAACTTTAGGATTGCAGTTGTCATGAACAGTTTTGCACTCAAGTTCCCATCAATGAACAGTTTATAACTTCAACAAAGCAGATTTCATGTTAAAACTATAATGATTCTCCTGGTTTCACAGTTATACTTTGTGACTATAAAGGACACAGTTATAGAAGTGAGTTATTTATAATCACGCTATCTGTTATCACCCAAATGAGGATGAGTTCCCTTTTGAGTCTGGTTCCTCTCGAGGTTTCTTCCTCATGTCATCTGAGGGAGTTTTTCCTTGCCACCGTAGCCACAGGCGTGCTCATTGGGGATAGATTAGGGATAAAATTAGCTCATATTTTAAGTCGTTTAAATTCTGTAAAGCTGCTTTGCGACAATGTTCTATTTAAAACCATGTGAAACAGGCAAGGCCAAAATTGTGTCTGTTTCTCCTCTACTCTCCTCTACTGGGGACAGCACCATATGACCCTATGCAAGTAGCCTAAACGTATCTGTTTCCGACATACCAAACCAGCTAGATTCTGTCATAACTTTCTGCAGTAGAGTTGGTGTTTCAGTACTGTCATCTCTATGACATTTGTATTTCTGCTAGTATATTTTTTCTATTTTTATAGGGTACATAAAACATAAGGGGGAGGGGGCAAAGCCCCACTCTTGCCCCTTCATGGCACCAGGTGTGTGATACATACTCTATAAGACTAAATACAGCAAGTAGAGTTATGGTCAGAAGTTTACATAGCTGAATGTCATCAAGTAAATGAATGTCATGACAATATTGGGCTTTCAATGATTTCTCTGAACAGTTCTTTTTCTGTGAAAGAATGATTGTACAATATGCATATTTATGAAAAACAAACCCCAAAACTTTGGTGCAAAAGTTTTATTTTATTTAGGGTTTTCTGAAATTGTTATAGAATCAGACTTTACATAGAGCACATCTAATATTTGGTTAAATGTTCCTTCGCAAGGTACAACTTGATGGCTTTTGGTAGCCATAAACAAGCTTCTGGCGCAATTCTGGTTGAATATTTGACAACTTTTCTTGCCAGAATTGGTATAGTTCAATTAAATTTGTGTGTTTCCATGCATAGATCTGACTTAAGCCTCACTCACAACCTGCCGTAAGTGTTTTGGACACGCATGGGTCACATGGTTTGGTAGCTCGCAGCTGTGCCGCAGGGTTGTGGTGAACCCAGGGGAAAGTTTGGAGGAGTATGGGCAAAGTACTTGTCAAGTACAGGTTGCACACCTGACTTCCTTGAAGTGTGGGAAAAATTGTGCCATTAGCCCGTGGAAAGCGTATGTCTGACGCACGTGATCAGTGTGTGTTCAGTGAGTGTGGCGTGTGTGAGACTTGCATTTTACCAGTTTCCTGCGCTACGAGTTCAGGCCGCACTTGTGAAGCATGTGTGACGCATGTGATGAGCACGTTACAATCACTCATAACTTGCGTGTGATGCAAACCAGGAGTGGGTATAAAACCAAGCATGTCTGCAGCATTCTGCATCTGTCTTTTGACTGAAGAACATTGGATATTTTGTGGGAAAAATTAAAAATTTTTCAGTTTAAAGTTTAGAAAATAGAACCCAAGAAGAAGCGAGCAAAAGTGAAGTAACCCAGCCTGAAACAGCAGAGGGGGAGGAGGAGGAAGAATTTGATGA
>JAODLJ010000027.1:25548494-25559398 GCA_027576115.1 Cathorops melanopus
TTTCTGGCCCCAGAGCCAGTTCTTTGTCAGTGGAAACAGAAAACCCAGTTCCAAACTAAGCACTGGCCCCAAACCAGACCTGGAACTGATTTGGTGGAAAAGGGGCAATTGTTGCCCAGTAAATTTGCTAGGGAGAGACCTGACACACAGGTTAGGCATAAGTCTCCAAATGTACTCCAGATGGGTTACAGTTAGTGCAAATCCCAGATGATGAGGATGCAATCATGACAATGGTTAAGATAGACCCATCTCCACCCCTTTATGTGTACGAGTGGAGGCTGGCGCTCTCAGATGTTCTGAATACGAATCGCGAGTTGATTAAGTTGGCAAAAGCACACAATAGCCCAATTAGTACTGATTACATGCGACCAGAAGACTTACATTGCACCATTCCCATTAGCCATGGGCACCCAGCTGTTAAATTTGAGCAGGACTGGTTTAAGAAAAGTAGGGGACGTGAGAAACTGTTATTAAAGAAGTTGTTTTGGAATAGTCATAGGTGTGTCACATTTGTACAACTACCAAGCGATTATCAACTGGAGTTTAATTCATGCACGGCCCCGCACATGTTGTTGGCAAAACAAGAGGGGGATAGGTGGAAGGATTTGGGCCCATGGGTGTTGAAGTATGTAAATGCGAGTGATTGGCAATACACCACTGGTCAAAGAGTACTGTACAGTAAAAACACGAATGCATTTCAAACAAAAATGGATTTCATTGTCTCTGTAAAAAGAGATGTAGTGTTAATTGGTGAAGGAACTTTGCCAGAGATGTGGTCAGGATGGCAATTTGCTAAACTTACAGTTAACCCTCCATGTTTAGTGGAGGTTCCTAAACAGCTTTGGGCACAGGGCAAACACGACATAGGGCTGATAAAGGGTATTGAGCCAGTGGTGATCACCCCAAAATCTGATCTTAGACCTTGTAAGTCCCTGTATCCCTTGAAACCTGAAGCCATAGAGGGCATTAGGCCTGTGTTGAATTCTCTAAAGGAAGCAGGGGTAACTGTATATTGTCCTAACTTCCCTGTGCGCACTCCCATTTTCCTGGTGAAGAAAAACTTTGAGCCAGGCCAACCCACTGAGTGAAGATTTGCACAAGACCTGCAGGTGGTAAATGCAGCTGTACGAGATCGAGTTCCCAATGTTCCTAACCCTCATACTATTCTTTCATAAATACCACCAAATAGTACACATTTTTCCATAGTAGACCTTGCAAATGCATTCTTTCATGTGCCAATTCATCCAGACAGCCAGGTCTGGTTCGCTTTCCAGTTTGATGGTCGACCATACACTTTTATGTGCTTATGTCAGGGCTATTGTGAATCCCCTACTATTTACAATAAAGCATTGAGACAAAGCCTCAGTTCTCGTGTTGACAGAAGGCTCCGCTCTAATTCAATATGTCGATGACTGACTTACTTTTGGCCACACCTTCTGAGGAGCAGTGCACAGCTGACATGATTTCCTTGTTGAAACATTTGGCCATGCAAGGTCATAAGGCTAGTCTGCATAAACTTCAGTTCATCCAAACAGAGGTGAAGTTTCTTGGACACACCGTGTCAGGCTTGGGTAAGTCTCTGGGATCAGAAAGAATCACAGTCATACAAAATATACCAAACCCTCTAACCAAGAAGCAAATTATGTAATTTCTGGGTATGTGCTTATATTGTCATGATCCATGGCAAGGGCCTACAACCTCATGACAAGGTGACATGGACCACTGAGGCGGATGATGCATTTGTCAAGCTTAAGTTAGTTCTCCAGAGCACCCCCACACTGGGGATCCCAGACCCCACTCATCCTTTTGTCCAGACAGTCAATGAGAAATCAGGATGTATTATTACAACAGCATGGAGGTACAGTAAGTTACCACCAGTTGCATATTGTTCTGCTCAACTTGACCCTGTCACAGTGGGACTACCACTGTGTCTCAGAGCTGTTGCTGCAGCTGAAAAGGCTATGGTAGCCTTATGAGACATAGTGGGCTATTCAGAGCTAATGTTATTGGTTCCACATGCTGTTTCTGCTCTTCTCCTAGAACAAGAAAACATCTCATCTGTCAGCCGCTCACTGGCTCAAATACAATGCTGTGTTACTTGAAATGCCCAACATCACAGTGAAACGCTGTTCTATCTTAAACCCCACTGTTGCGTGTCCACCATTTCCCAGATTTGTTCACCTCACTCTGATCTCAGCGAGGTTCCTTCGCAAAACCCAGACTTGGTGCTTTTAGTGGACAGCTCTGCCTCAAAAAATTCAGACTCTGGTAAGAACCTTGTTGGCTTTGCATTGGTCTCGACCCATGAAACCCTTGTTTCAGGGTCACTTCCAAGTCACTTTATGGCACAGGATGCTGAACTAGTGGCACTCACAGATGCCTGTAAATTCGTGGAAGGTAAGACAGTGACCATATTCACACAGTAGGTATCCTTTTGGAGTAGCACATGATTTTGGTACATTGTGGAAACATCATGGGTTCCTAACATCTACGGGAAAACCTATAGCACATCACACACTCATTAAAGAACTGTTAGATGCCATTTTACTCCCTAAGCAGGTTGCCATTTGTAAATGTGATGCCCATACTAACTCTACTGATCCTGTCTCCGCAGGGAACGCTGCTGCTGATGCAGCTGCAAAAACAGCTGCCTCCAAGGGTTCCCCATTTGGGCTTGCATTAACCCTAACTGTGTCTCAGAATCCTCTTTCCAGGTTTGCTATGCTGGAGCAGGTTCAGTCACCAGCCACATCACAGGAGATAGCACGCTGGAAAAAAGCCAGCTGTGTCAAACATAATGGGGTGTGGTATGGTCCTTATACCAGGCCAGGTCATGTAGGAATGCCTCCCAAGTTGTTATTTCCCCATGTTTGCTAAGTTGATACTGTACATGGGCGGGACCATGTATCAAAAGGGGGAATGATGAGCTATATGGCTAAGTATTGATTCACAAAGGAGTTTTCAATTTTCTCCCAAAAATTTTGTGAAAAATGGCCCATCTGCATAGTACACAATATAGCAAAAGGTCAGCGTATGCCTATAGCCATGCACTCAACACCAGACATGCCATTTGATCATTTGTAGATAGATTTAATTTAGCTCTCACCCGCCGAGGGAAAGAAGTACTGCTTAGTGATTGACAAGTTCTCTAAGTGTGTAGAGGCATTTCCAATCTCCAAACAAGATGTGGTTGCAGTAGCAAAGCTCCTGCTGACCAAAATTATTCCATGTTGGGGCGTCCCAAAGAAAATTAACAGTGACAATGGCGCCCCATTTGTTAATCAGGTACTGAAACAAGTAAGTGAGGTGATGGGCTTTAACATAAGACACCACTGTGCCTGTCACCTGGCAAGTGCTGGTGCAGTAGAGAGCAAGAATTGCACATTGAAGAACATATTGGCCAAATGCTGAGAAGATATGGGCATGAACTGGGTAAAGGCCCTCCCTATTGTGCTGTTCCATATGAGAATGTGCATAAGAGCATAAAACAATCTCAGCCCCTTTGAAATTCTGTTTGGCAGGCCACCCAACACTGGCGTGGGCTCAGGGCCTAAACCACAAGCCCTAACTGTGTTGTGTGAAGATGAAATGTTGCATTATTGTATGGCTCTCTTCTCTGCTCTCCCTCTCACTCACAAGCAGGTGAAGAACGCATCTCCAGTCCCACTGTCTGGACCTCTACATGATTTGAAGCCTGGTAATTGAACTGTTGTGAAGGACCTGAGAAGGAAAAGCTGGAGATGGCCGAGGTGGTTCAGACCATATCAGGTGCTGCTGACAATGCAAACAGCTGTTAAGATTGGGGAGAGAGCCACCTGGGTACATGCCTCACACTGTAAGCGTGCACCACTGCCAGGAGGAACAGAGGAGAATGAAGAGGAACCATTGGAGATGAAGGAGAAAGACAGCAGTGAGTAGGTGAAGCTAGTGGGGCGTCACAGAATTTTGGTGAGGTGGGAAGAAGGTGAAAGGGTGTGCCTGCATTTGGAGCACCAAAATATGTCAAAAATAGTGGTGTCACCCCCTAACAGTAACTATCAGTGTTTCTCCATCTGACAATGCTTGAGGGATATGGTGATGAAGATGATGTGTGTGTGGTCATGAGAAGTTACCAGATGGGGAAGATGTATCCAGAGGAGCTCCTTGATTGGCCTCTGAGCCCATATGAGAATCATAACCCCCTTTTTCGAATGTGAAAAATTATGAACTATAGATATTTTTGCTTATTGCTGGCTGAAGAAATAACATGATGGCTATGTTTAACTTGTATAATGTAAATCTGCATATTTTTCTATCTGTCCACTTGGTATTTGTGTAAAGATGCCTATGTCTCACAAAAACAGCAGTGTAGTCATTTCTATTTCCCAGCTAATGAAGTGCCTGTTGAAAACCTGTATAGGAGAGACAAGGACAGAAAGATGTTTCAGGGAAAGTCTTTTGCTTTATTATAGTTATCAAAGAATTGATAAAAGGGGGAATGTGTAGAGGAATATTGCAGAATAGTGATTTTTAGAGAAGTCATGTTACAGAGACACTGTGTCTCATGTTTATATAAGGTAAGGTGTGTCACACTGTTCTGTTCTGCAAGGTTATCATAAGCATGAGTATGTGTAAAGATAATGAGGATAGTGAGGTAGCGATAGAGAGAATGTCGAGGCCGAACACCCTGACATTTAGAAGATGTCTGAGATGCAAATCATGTTTTTGGGACTGTATTAAAAAGTGTGCATGAAAAACAGTAATGGCTTCTCTAAGTGAAATGCTCTGGGATTCACTACTCTTGAAAGAGTATAATAAAGTTGGATTTCTGCTTGCTTTCTTCTAACAGTCTCAAGGTTAAATTATTAACCTGTTAAATTATTACTTTTTCCATCACAATATGTAACTACACACATATATATTGAAGTAATAACACACATACACTGATTTGTCTTGTGTTGATTGTATATTGATTCAAAGCCAATTACATTGATTAAAGAGTGAATTAACTTGATTCTATTAAAGTATTAATAAATTGATTTATGAATTATCATAATTACAGTAAACAAGTAAATAAATTAAAGACAGTGAGATTGCTTGTACTGAAAGGTTGTTTGCTGCTAAATCACAGGCCTATTTAAAAAGTGTATTCTTCTCACTCCAGCATCTGCAGTGTTATCATATGTTGTAATGAGGTAGCCAAGGCCATGTTGAATCAAGCAATTGTTCATTCTCAGTTATGCGATTCATATGCCAGAGTGTTTTGTATGTTAATGCAACACATTTTATCAACTATTGCAAGTCATTCTGAATGGTGTATTGTTCTTATGTTGTGTTCGTTAGCACCTGCAGCCTGTATTCATCTTTAAGGTGATTTGATTCCAGTCATTTTGAATCATATATTGTACACTCTGAGTACTGTGTTGTTCACAATGTATTACTTCTTATCATATGTTTTGATTCTTCCTGAATTGACCATTCATACTGGCAAATTTGGCCTGGATGACACAAAATATAAGAAGCGTGAGAGGTACTGCCCAGTAGAAAATATTGAAGAAGTATGACATGACATGTTAACCATTGAGATTACCGTATTTGCATACACTGTGTTATTTTGCTTAACAATTGGTACAGTGTCCCTTTGAACCTCTGGTCATTGTAGTCAAACAACTCAACTTGTGTTTCATCTGACCATAAAAAACTTTCCTACAGAAGGCTTTTTTGAAAAGTACTGGTTAATTAACCATCTAGAATATGATATGTGGCATGTTATCCAGCACAATTTACAATCTAACAATCTTTTTTTTGTTTTGGAGCACTCTCTCTTTTTCCTCTCTCATTAGCCAAGTTTTCCGCAGGCAAATTTAATATGATGGCAACAAGTGCAGAAGGCAGTTACAGGGAGGGCAGACCCAGGCCTATCTATTTGGCCTCAGTACCTTCTCGACAAACATTTTTAATTCCATTCTCACTTTCCTAACCATGTGTCAAGTAATTCCTGTAAGTCATGGAACAGCTTAAGCCTGTTGGTTTACAAAGGCAGACATTCTGATGCTTCTAGTCACAGTAATCAAGGGCATGTTTTACGTGACCATGCAAAGCAGTCAAGTAATTAAACAGCTGAGAACCTTGACTTTGGTATCAAAGGCCCCTCTTATTCACTGCAGTGCTGCTCCTTGTCACTTGCGAGTGGCATAAGCGAGTGGCAGGAACTGAGAGCAAATATGACCCCTACTAACTCTTGCTAAGCAAACAGATATCCTCCTAAGTAGAAGTCAAAAAGACACATCAACATTAATTCCCTGCTAAATGAGCCATACGTATGAATAATGCAGAAATGTAGATCTCCAACCTTCAGCCTTTGCCAGCCTAATTACTGGCATTCAGGACAGTCCAGAGCCAGTTTCTAACATCAATATTGCTACTGCTCATGTATCAAAGGCTGGGCTGGGTTCAGAGCAAGCTCCTGCTACATTACTAAAGCAACTTCAAAGAGCAGGCCATTGTGTGTTACAATCTCATGTCTGAGGACCTGATCTAACATCAGTATAAGAGAAGTGTAAAAAGGTGTGCTCATATTGAACTGCCTCTTTAGTACCCTCTGCCCCTCCCCAGTAGTCTCTCTTTTTTTCTTGCTTGTACTTTCTCTCACACACTCATACCTCGATCTGATAGCTGGCAGCTGTTCGGAGGCACAGTCATATTGAGTACATCGTTCACAGCTGTGTCAGCATAGTGGCCCCTCTGTACATCATGCTCACTGTCTGTCTGGTCACTTTCTTCATGACCACTGTCCTTTAGGCTGTTACCCTCCATGTCCTTAAATGTTGATGTACTAAAAGGAAGGAGAAGAGAGACAAAGTTTTCAATTTTGCTGTTACATTTTGATAAATCTGACTTCTCTGTTAAGTCTGTACAATAATTTCAGTATTTAAAATCACCACTAACTCTGATAATTATAAAAACTGCTTTATGTCAGAGGAACTGATAATAATAAATATTGCTTTATGTCAGAGGAATTGAGCAGCTATGTTAGAAATGGTGGAAAAAGATGGCAGGTGACCGCTGTAGTGAACAAGCCTGCTTTCCTCTAATTTGATAGCCATCTCCCATTTCACTGTATGCACACACACACGCGCGTGCGGGTGCGTGCACGGTCCTACTCCAAAGAACGGGTGGGTGACAGAAAAAGCTGAAAGCAGCCTGTGTTGGAACTGTTTATATTTGCATTTGCAGTTGCATTTTCAGGCCTGTAGAGGGCATAGTTCGTTTATTTATGTGTTTTTCCCATAGTCTGTGTCAGCCAATACCTAGTTACAGGAAGTTGTTGTTCTTCTGCTCCTTAGCGAGAGAAATGTTTTTAGCACACAGATGCTAACTCTTCCTCCAGCTGTTTGTTTGCAGCCCTTGTAGTGGCAATATAAGTGAGTAAACTATTATTTACCATTGTTAGAATGCAAACTGTTTCATAGCATTTGACACGATATGTGTAATTTTGTTAATACAACTCACGATCTGTGTAATTTTGTTAATACAACTATCGAGATGCGATCGTGCACTCTGCTCTGCCGTAGATCTGTGTATAATAGATCCGCCATCTCCTCATTACATGTCAACTTGTTTAATGTATTTTGTATCGATTGTTAATTTATGCTTTCTGTACTTTATGTTTCAGTTTCACAATTTTTGGCATTAAATCCTGTTCAACCACAACTTTGCCTGTTCCTTGGAGGGTGTGATGTCATAAAGAGTTTAGCTGGCTGTGAATCCCAGTATAGGACAGGAGTCACACTGGGTCTAGCAGTACAGTGAAATTGTGAAATTATAGCACTCAGCGAAAGATGTCAACAAACTGTTGGACATTGACTAGAGAGCCAGTGACAGATACACACTCACTTTCACCAGCTCTTCTCAGCCAAGCACAGTGGAGACATTGAAGGCTCAAGGTCAAGATTGTGAGGAGACCAGATCACTCTCCACTCACTCCTTAAAGTCCTCAAAATCTTCAGGAAGGCTGACTGTTAGATCATCAGCAGGAGCTTTGAGAAGGTCAGCTACATCAAGTAGAGCAAGTATGGCAGCAGCAAATGCACAAGCGGACGCACAGGCTGCTAAGACCAGATTAGCCTATGCTGAGAAAGAAATGAGCATCAAGGTCGAAAAGGCTTGCTTAGAAGCAACTCTTGATGTACTTGAGCTCCAGAAAGAGGCTGACGCTACCATGGCCAAAGCAGAGGTGATGGAGTTTGCTGCTGCTCAGCTCGACGCTGCAGAGCAAAGTGGCGAGTTTGAGTTCTTGCCTACCCAGGCAACCCCAGAGCAGAAAGTGACTGATTACATAAATAAACACGACCACACTGAACTTCCTCAAAGTCAGAAAGACATGTTTATGCAGCATGATGACACCACCTATCAGCAGAAACAAGTGAAACCTTCACCAACATTCACACGTTTTCAACAAGAACCAAATTGCCACCACTTCTCACCACTAGATGACAGTAAACCAACACTGCAAAGAGATGTAGTTCAACAAAGTCTTCCCCACAATGTGTCACAGCCACAGCATAGGTTTAGTGTGAACCACACAGCTATTGACAATGCTGCCAGTGACCCCACAAGGTTCTTAGCAAACAGTAAACTCATGACTGGAGGATTGACTAAGTTTGATGACCAACCAGAAAGCTACCTGAGCTGGAAGACCATGTTTCAGAGTAGCATTGCAGATCTTGGACTCACTGCCAGTGAAAAAATAAACCTGCTCATAAAGTGGCTGGGCCCTGAGTCCTCTGAACATGCTAAAAGGATGAAAGCAGTCAATATATGTCACCCATCTGCTGGTCTAAGTATGATCTGGACAAGACTAGAAGAATGCTATGGTTCATCAGAAGCAATAGAAAGAGCCCTGTTTTCCAGGATAGAAAACTTTCCAAAGCTCTCTACCAAAGAACCTCGCAAGCTCTGTGAGCTATCTGACCTGCTCTGTGAACTGGAAGCTGCAAAGCTAGATGGATACTTACCTGGTTTAAGTTACTTCGACACAGCCAGGGGAGTGAGTCTAATTGTGGAAAAGCTACCCTTTCACCTTCAGGAAAAATGGACAGCAGTTGGGTCAAGGTTTAAAGAAGACTATAATGTTGCCTTCCCACCTTTCTCTTTCTTTTCTAAGTTTGTGAGGAAAGAGGCTAGAGCAAGGAATGACACAAGCTTCACCACAGCTCATCTCTCTTCTGTTAGTTCCAAGAAAGAGAGGCTCCCAGGTAATTACAACACAAGGCCATCAGTAACAGTGCACAAGACAGACATGTCAACAGATGTAACCACAGCAGTTAAAAATGCAGCTGAAGATATAAGCAGGCAATGTCCCATATATCACAAACCACACCCACTGAAAAGATGCAGAGGTTTCCGAACTATGCTATTTGAAGACAGAAAGAAATTCATCAAAGACAGTAACATCTGCTATTGTTGCCTTGCATCCACCAGTCATCAGGCAAAGATTGTAATGTCACCATTAAATGTGTGGAGTGTGACAGTGAGAAGCACCTGGCAGCTCTCCACCCTGGCCCACCAACACAGACACCCAAGCCCCTCTCTTCCTCTAAAGAGCATGGCAGGGAGAGTGTGAGCTCATCAAACCCAGATGTTACGGCCACCTGCACAGAAATGGAAATCTCAGGAAAATCCTGCTCCAAGATTTGCCTGGTACATGTCTTTCCAGAAGGTCAGCGACATAACATCAAGAGGATGTACGCAATCCTAGACAATCAAAGTAATCTGTCCCTTGCAAAGACTGAGTTTTTTTATATGTTTGACATCCAGGGCACAGTAGAACCATACACCCTGAAGACTTGTGCTGGCATAACAGAAACATCAGTTAGAAGAGCTTGTGGTTATACAGTGGAGTCAGCAGACAGGAAAATGAACTTTCCTCTCCCTGTACTCACTGAATGCAATGCCATCCCTAAAAACAGGAAAGAAATACCTACCCCTGAAGCCGCACATCACCACCACCATCGGAGGTCAATCACTGCTGAGATACCGCCCCTCGACCCAGATGTTGACATCCTCCTGCTCATTGGACAGAACCTTCTGAGAGCTCACAAGGTGAGAAAACAGTTGAATGGCAGACACAATGACCCATATGCACAGAAGCTTGACCTGGGCTGGGTTATCATCGGCGATGTGTGCCTCGGCAATGCTCACAAGCCAACTGAAGTGAGTGCTCTAAAAACACGTTAGATAATGGATGCCCCAGCGTTCTCACCCCCTGTGACAACCGTTTCAGTGTGAAAGAGAATTTCAGCCTGATGGGTCACACAAAAGTGACTCCTTAACAGCCACAACCTCCAAACCCACACTCCAAGCCCACTGCAGAGAATTTAGGAGAGACTGTTTTTTGCTGCACTGTTACCGACAACCAGCTTACACCTTCTGTTGAAGACACAATCTTTCTAAAGAAAATAGAAGGAGTCTTCAAAGATGAGACTAACAGCTGGGTTGCACCATTACCATTTAGGAGCCCCAGGCGTCTGCTCCTAGACAACAGGCCCTATGCCTACAAGCGGCTTATGTCTCATTGCCGCACACTTGACAAGAAGGAAGACATGAGAGCCCACTTTGTCGAATTCATGCAGAAAATGATTGATGACAAACATGCAGAGCTTGCACCACCTTGTGATAAGGATAAAGAGAGATGGTATCTTCCCATTTTTGGCATCTACCTCCCACAGAAGCCTGGGAAGATTCAGGTGGTATTTGACTCAAGTGCACCATTCGATGGAGTGTCCCTCAACGACGTGCTGCTTAAGGGGCCTGACTTGAACAACGCCCTTTTGGGCATGCTCCTCCGGTTTCGAAAGGAACCAGTTGCCATAACAGCTGACATAGAACACGTTTTACTGTTTTGTTGTTCGTGAAGATCACAG
>JAODLJ010000027.1:26136222-26148500 GCA_027576115.1 Cathorops melanopus
TTTGTAAAAACAGTCTGCATGCCTAGGTGCTTGATTTTATACACCTGTGGCCATGGAAGTGATTGGAACACCTGATTCCAATAATTTGGATGGGTGAGCAAATACTTTTGGCAATGTAGTGTAGCTCAAATGGCATCATGCAGTATCCATTGTGGCCAGAGGTGGTGCTAAATGCCATCTTCCAGTCATCACCCTTTCAGATGTGCACCAAGTTATAAGCACGATGTAGGTCAAACTTGCTGAACACCTTGGCTGGTCTGAATTTTTCAAGAGCTGAGGGAACTAAAGGCAAGAGATAGGGATATTTCATAATGATTTGGTTGAGTCCTCTATAATCAATGCATGGCCTAACGCCCCCTCATTTCTTCTCCATGAAAAAGAAACCAGCAGATGTAGGTGATGTGGATGGATGTATCCCTGTTGCAGACCCTCCTGTACATAGTCCTCCATAGTCTTTTGCTCAGAGATGGAAAGTGGGTAGATTTGGCAGTGAGGAGGCATGGTGCCAGGGAGGAGGTCTATGGCACAGTCATAGGGTCAGTAAGAATGGCTTTACCCTGACTGAATACCTTCATGTGTGCCCAATAATACTCAGGAATGTGGACAGTAGTGGTGGCTTCAGGGCTTTCCACTGAGGTGGAGGCAACTGTGAGCTTGGGGAGACAGAGATAATGGTGCAAGCCATGGGCCAGTGTAGTATTTCTGTCCTGTCAAGAGATCTGTGGATTATGCTGTTGTAGCCAGAGGAAACTCCAAATTGATGGCCTGGTTATTGGTTCTGGTGATCAGGAATAAGATTGTTTTAAAGTGCAAGGCACTGACTTGAAGCATGAGAGGCTTAGTGCATGATGTAACAAGGCCTTTTACAGTGAGTCCACCACCGATGGCCCTGATACTTAAGAGCTGTTATAGTGGTTGTGTGGGTATTTGGAGTCTCTGCGCGGTTTCACTGTCCATGAAGATCCTAGCAGCTTCAGAATCTATCACGGTGAAGTAATATGTCAGGAATGCAGGTGAAAGATGGATATAAAAGCATCAGAGCGTTTAATTTGGCAAAGCTAGCAGACAAATCCAAAACGATAGGCAAAGGCAGAGTCAACAAACAGGCAATGGTCAGGCGAGGCACAAACAGAACATCAGAGGCAAAGACAAAGAGCAAAAATCCAAAGTACAAATAAAATCAAAACCAGAATATCAGCTTGATTAGCAAAGGCTTGGTAAAGTCAAGCAAGGATACACTGAGCATTTACTTTGCAATGATTGTGAATGCAAGGAGTCCTTTTATAGTGTGCTGTGGTGATTGAGGTCATGTGTGATTAGAATTCCAGATACGGTGAGGTACAGGATGATTATTATAGTACATAGTATATATTTGAAGGCTGCTGTGGATCCTAGGAAGTGGAGTCTTGAGTGCAAGCAGATTCAGATGTGACAATGGCACCCCTGGTGTAAACAAAGTTAAGGGCCTTGCTCAAGGGCCCAGCAGCAGCAGCTTAGTGGTGCTGGGGATTGAACCCCTGACCTACTGATCAGTAACCACGGAGTTGGCTTTAACTGATCTCCACCAGCTGAAGGACACATGATTGAGGTATCAAAAAGAAGCACCCAATTATCTTTCTGCTTGAACACTTTTACTCTTAGTGTCCATTTGTCAGTCTATTAAAACATTTTGTGTGTGTGTGCAGTGTAATCTGCCATGAGCCAGTGCTACATTTTTGACCCTTGTGTTTCCTTTCCTATGGTTATTTTTTTCTAGCTCCCTAGTCTTGTCAATGATGACATGATTGCTGACAAGAAAATTCTAACAGACAGAGAAAAAACAAAAAACAGAATTGTACCACAAAAACACTAACTTATGTTGGTGAACAATGCAGCTTAGTTTTTCCAGATGTGCACCAACCAACGATATAAAATAGTGACATGATCATGAATTAATAATAAGCATCTCCTCCCATTTTTTATGGTCCAAAGTGACCACAGTCTGTTTCTTTGGTTTCTACTGGCTCACGAGACAGAGGATTGTGAATTCATAGGTCAAAGTAACTGCTTCATGTTCTGTGCATGTTCCCCTTCAGTAAACTGGCTTTTCCATTTGTTCTAATAGTTGTGTTAGCTGAAAAGACAACAACAAAAAAAAGCATACTTTTCTGGTGTCCTTATCAAGAGGTCAAATATCATAAATGCTACTGCTAAACCATAAATGTTGGCACCTGTTCCTAGCATATAATTTTTTTCTAGCTTGTGCTTGGATTGTACAAATTTATTTGCTTGCTTTTACCATGTCTGCCAATCTGCAAAAATCAGAACATTTAAACTTAAGTATTGATATACACACTTTGAAAAATAACAACTCTTGTCAACTGCCTTAGAAAAAGGGCAAATTTATTTAAAGCACTTAACCCCTACATAGAAAAATATGATTGATTTAAGTCAATAATAAATAGAGTACCTCTCACAGGCCCCGCTGACATGTACAATAGTACAATCAATATCCAGTTTCACAATACAGCAAAGGCACAGGCATGTACTGCAGACATGTACTGCAGTGTTTGCAGTAGTGGAGGGTGAATGATGTGAGATAGATGAACTGTAATGAGCCAGTGATGTACCTCCCACATTTTCCCCACCAAACAGTTAGCATTACTTTCATAGGGTTTCCACAATCATATTTTGCAACTGTGTTACAGTTTGACATATACAGTACTTTCCAGGATTTTAGCAATGACCATTAGTAAATAATACAATTTAATTCAACAGTTGAGGGGTCATTTGATGGTCCCTGGTGTGGATCACTCATAGTATTTGATAGATATATTCTTATTTAAACATTTTGTTAAATGTATAGTGGTCAGAGTCAGTTTGAGATAAAAGCTGTTGAGATGCTACAGTGCTAGATATGGAATATGCATGCCAAAACGTGACAGTTAAGTGACAGTCCTAAATGCAGCAATAACACACATGTCCAGACAACCTGTCATGCCTAATGGAAAGCAAATAAGCCAATATCCTCACTCAACAAGTTATGTGTCTCCATCAAGCATTCGTTCTTTCACTCACCTAAAGTACTCCGTTTGCAGAAATGAAAAAATAATGTGACATATTTTTGTTCTCATAATCTTATAATCAAAACATATTTTAAGTCAAAATCCATAGTTCATTGGCCATATCATTTAAAAAGAAACCAAAACCATAAATATCTTAAATAGTGAGGGATTCATAAGGCTTCATCTCTTCTTCCAGTTGTGATGCCCTGTCCAAAATAAAAGAGGCTTTAAACAGTTCACGTCTTTTCTCCAACTCTACTTAAATCCCCAAATAAGCTGTTTATACTTAGCCGAGAGAAAGCCCTGATTGTCAAAAAAATACCTTGATCAAGATCTCTTATGTGTTTAAGCAAGTAGTTAGCCAGACCTTTAAGAATAGACATACAGTAGACTTCAATTAACACTGCTAAACAACAGTTGCTTAGGTATTAGCCATCTTGTTTTGGGTTTCACTCAGTCTTAATTTGACATAGCTGGGGATAGTGCTGACATCACTGTTTTGAGTCTTGAATGTGACAACTATGTTCAAAAACAAGGTTTAAAGCTCCAGTCAGTCTGATCTGCGTCCAGTAGATCTCATAGAAATGCAGATATATGAAAGGATAGTTAAACACATTGGACACATCAACATGTCTGAGAGCAGCATGCGGCCATTAGGCCTCCAGGAACAGATTAGAGGTGTCCCTGCTGTGCACGGACATACCCTAAGGGCTGAATTCAAATGTTCCTCTGAGCAGTGAGGTACTTCAGAGCAGCAGCACCATACTTTCTGGAGAGATCTTGATGGAACTCGTCCTTCAGAGTCGTCAAGCAGAACCGGTAACTCAGACTGGAGCGAAACTTTGAAATGTCAAAACTGGGCGCATGGGGCATGTGAATCATGAAGGCATTTGGTAACACCATCAGGTCATATTCCTGTTTGAGAACCAAGAGTGCTCTGTAACTAATTTGACCAACAGCCAACAAGGATTCATGTGGACTCTTAAACTGGCAATGCAACTTTAAAGACAACTTACCAGTGCATCAAGTTCCATGATGTGGGAGACTTTGTTCCAGCCAAAGCCCACAAATCTCTGGTCATACTCAGGGCAATCCTGCCTGACCACCACGTAGGGCTCAAAGTCTGCCTCCCACTCCACCTTGTAAGGTGTAGTGGCAGTCCTCCATTTGGCATAGTTGGTTGGTGCGTGTCCCTTGGTCCAAACATGGTACCTGCCAGTCAGAAGATAACCAAACATTATTCATTCATTCATCTTCAGTAACTGCTTTATTTTGGTCAGGGTCACAGTGAATCTGGAGTCTATCCTGGTAACACTTGGCACATAGTGAGATAATTCATCCTGGATTGGATGTCAGTCCACCTAAAACATACACACACACCCCGAGGGGCAATTTAGCATAGACAATCTGCCTACCTGCATGCTTTTGGACAGTGGGAGGAAACTGGAGACCCTGTGTGAACACGTAGAGGAACTCCACACAGACAGTGACCCAAGCACAGTATCAAACCAGGAACCCTTATGCCCGTATGTGCTTGAATTTAAAGATACATACTGGATGTAACCAAATCCAAATACTTTATTTAGAATAAACATATAATATAAATTTCATAGAGCATCCGATATGAAGCTTGCAGGACAAAGAAAGACCTATTAGGTCATTCCTTCATCCTTAGTAACTGCTGGTTATGGTTAGTGGTTTAAATTAGGCTACTAATTAGGAAATACAATTCGTTAGCAAATATCATGTGAAGGGGCAAACAAAAACTGCACAAGTGGGATTAAAAAAAATAAATTCCCATTCATAACTCCAGTTGAAACCAATTATGAACTCAAGTGCTGCAGCTGAGGTTGTAAAATATTCAGAGCCAAAATTCACACACCATACTGACAGTGCCCTGGATTTTTTTTCCTAGCGTTTCCAGGGGCATAGTGGTAGAATTCATTTATGGTGGCACGGTGATGTAGTGGTTAGCACTGTCACCTCACAGCAAGAAGGTCCTGGGTTTGAGCCCAGTGGCCGATGAGGGCCTTTCTGTGTGGAGGTTGCATGTTCTCCCCATGTCTGTGTGGGTTTCCTCTGGGTGCTCTGGTTTCTCCCATAGTCCAAAGACATGCAGATTAGGCTAACTGGTGGCTCTAAATTGACCGTAGATGTGAATGTGAGTGTGAATGATTGTTTGTCTCTATGTGTCAGCCCTGTGATGACTTGGCAACTTGTCCAGGGTGTACCCCACCTCTAGCCCAGTCAGCTGGGATGGGCTCTAGCTTGCCTGTGACCCTGCTCAGGATAAGCAGCTGCAGATACTGGATGGATGGATGTTTAATGTTCATAAACAAAATTATCAAATCTACAATATGAAAATTGTAATTTGCTCCTTATCTTTATACAGAAAGGGCTAGAGATTTGATAGTTTGTAATGACTACTTTCAACCTGAATGCAGTAATTAATATGGCTCTCTCAAATATTGTATTTGGGTATTTACAGGATATTGTCATAGGTAGTTGAGAGCCCAATAAACATAATTAAATCTCTCCAGTCATTCTGGCAGCTCCACTTAAAGGATATATATATCCATCCATTATCTGTAGCCGCTTATCCTGTGCAGGGTTGCAGGCAAGCTGGAGCTCATCCCAGCTGACTATGGGCAAGAGGCAGGGTACACCCTGGACAAGTTGCCAGGTCATCACAGGGCTGACGCATAGAAACAAACAACCATTTACACCTATGGTCAATTTAGAGCCACCAATTAGCCTAACCTGCATGTCTTTGGGGGAATCTGGAGCACCCGGAGGAAACCCACACAGACAGGGAGAACATGCAAACTCCACACAGAAAGGCCCCCGTCGGCCACTGGGCTCGAACCCAGAATCTTCTTGCTGTGAGGCAATAGTGCTAACCACTATACCACTGTGCTGCCCTATATATGTGTATATATATGTGTGTGTGTGGGTGGTGCCCCCTAGCACTCAGGCTTGGACACAGACTCCGGAGACAGAAGTGTAGTGGAAACACAAGTGCTCTTTTATTTACAAAAATTGGCAGGGAGTGGGGGAGGGGGGTGAAGGTGGGAGGTGCTGGTGAATCTTCCTGTCCTGGTGCAATAACGTCACTTAGATATGTTGAGGCACCACTGCTCAGGAGACATGTTGGGGAGGAGAGCTGCTTTGGTCCGAAGATGGATGAGTGCTGTTCGAACAGGAATCTCTTGGCAAACACAGAGCAATACAGACTCGTTACTTCCTCTCACCATCCTCCTACTCACCCAACTGGTGAAGTGGCATCCTTTTGTATCCTTCCCATGCCTTGTGGAGGGTGATTGAGCATTCCAATTAGTGAGCTTCAGCTACACAGTGTTAGGTGTCCCCACACCTCACCCATGTGTGTGTTGTTTACAAAAAGTGATGCTGGAGCAGCACTGTCTCTTCAGCTGCATGGAGAGGGGGGTGCTGTTCCTTCAGCACCACTGTGGCAGCGTGACAAGGAGCCTTGTAAACTTGTGCATCAAGGGCCACCGGACTGCTGTTGTCACAGTACCCCCCCTCTTAGCTCTGAGCCCTCTGTTGTTGGGGCCTGAGCCCAGAGTGCATCTCTCCTAGAGAGGCCATCAGTGTGTCGGTTGTGAACCCCCATTCGATGTCAGACCTGGAATGAGAAATCCTGTCGATAAAGAAATCATCAATTTGTTCAACTATTGGGGTCCTTTGCTTTTGTCAACTATTGCAGGGGTGCGTGATTTGTAATGAGAATGGTATGACAACCAGTTAGGTAATATTGTAACTCCTCTACGGTCCATTTGATGGCCAGAGCTTCTAGCTCCAGTGCAGCATATCACCACTCTGCTACAATCAGCTTTCTACTCACCTATACAATGGGGTGCTCTTCTCCATCAAACTCCTGGGAGAGGACAGTCCCCAGGCCAGTCTCAGAGGTATCAACATGTACGAGGAAATGTTGTGAAAAGTCTGGCTTTCAGA
Source organism: Cathorops melanopus (assembly GCA_027576115.1). Taxonomy (NCBI): domain Eukaryota; kingdom Metazoa; phylum Chordata; class Actinopteri; order Siluriformes; family Ariidae; genus Cathorops; species Cathorops melanopus. Next base: position 26,143,245 of record JAODLJ010000027.1, read on the forward strand.
GCACTGGCACACTGGTGAGGATTGCTTTCAGCATTGAGAAGGCCTGCTCCACTGCTGCAGCCCATCAGAATTTGTCTGGTTCACCTTTCCTGGTTAAGTCTGCAAGGCTATAGAGGCTAGAGAGGAGAACTTAGGCATGACTCTTCTGTAATATCCTGCCAAGCCCAAGAAAGCATGTACCTGGTGTTTCATGATGAGTCAGGAGTAGTGTTTTATGGCCAGAAACTTCTTGTCCTGGGGCTTCAGGAGACCCTGACCAATGGGATAACCTAGGTACTGTGCTTCAGTGAGTCCCAGGTGGCACTTCCAGGGGTTGGCTGTCAGCCTGGCTTGCCGGAGTTTGAGTAGCACCTGTTTGATCTGGTGTACATGTTCTTCCCAGGTGTAATAGAGGATGACATCATCAAGGTATATGGCCACATAGGGCTGATGAGGCTGCATGAGGATGTCCATTCAGCACTAGAAAGTTGCCAGCCCTCCATGTAGGCTGGAGAACCCAGTACTGGTCGAGGTCAGGCTCAAGGCCTTTTTTTAAAAATCATAATTTCAACCATATATAGTTGGTACAGTACACAGTTAAAATGAAATAAGGTTTCTCCAGGACCATGGTGCTACATTAAACATCACAGGACTACAAATCTAGATATAACAATATAAAGTGCATGAGTGCAGCGAGTGCAAACATTGCAGACAAGAAACTACACAAACAACATAAAGTGCAAACATCAACGACATAAAATGCAAACAACAAGGACAGTGCAAAAAAGACAACTAGCACAAACAGTACAGTGTCAACCATTACCTGTCACTGATAATGTGTGGAAAGTTTGAGTGTGTGTTTTGAGGTAGCATAAGTAAAAATAAATAAATAAATAAATGTAAACTGTGTGTATGTGAGAAGCATTGTAAATATTGTAAAAAAATAAAGTGAGCGTGTATTGTTCTTCACTGTGCAAAGACTGCAGTGGGAGTGATGTGATCAACAGTCAGCGTACATCAGTCCAGTCCCTCAGAGTTGAGGAGCCTGATGGCATGTGGGAAGAAACTGTTACAAAGCCTGGCTGTGATGGCCCGAATGCTTTGGTACCTTTTTCCAGATGGTAGGAGGGTGAAGAGATTGCTGATGCCACCACAGGCATGTCATCAACAAACTTGAGGATATGATTCGAACTGTGCATTGCTGCACAGTCATGAGTCAACAGAGTGAACAGCAGTGGACTAAGCGCACAGCCCTGGGGGGGGGGGGCCTTGCTCAGTGTGGTGGTGCTGGAAGTTCTGGTCCCAATCTGGACTGACTGAGGTCTCAGTCAGGAAGTTCAGGATCCAGTTACAGAGAGAGGTGTTCAGGCCCAGCAGGCTCAGCTTTCCAATTAGCTGCTGAGGAATGTTTGTGTTGAATGCTGAACTAAATGGAGGGTGGGCCCAGGGAAGGTGAATGACAAAGTCAGTGCACCTGTTGTCAATTAATGTTGTGTGTTTGTTGCAGTGACGGAGGAGGATAGAAAAGGAGGGAGAGAGCAGAGAGAAGGAATCTCTTCAGACCAGAAAACAGCTGTATGTGTGCGCATGTGTCTGTGTGTGGCTAAACAGACGTTAAAGCTGAAAAGCGAAAGTAAAATAAAAGTGTGTGTGAATGTTATCTCTCACCTACTGTGCTTCTGTACTCCACCCACATCGGGGACTTATTACAATGATGCTGAAAGATGGGAGTACAGAAGGGAACCACCACATGAAGTCCTCCCCATTTAAGGATCTCATCCATGCCCTTGTTACCACCCAGCAGAACCAGTATCAAGTGCTGACTGCCCTCCAGAATGAGCAAGAACAACGCTTTGAAGTCTTGATGCTGGCCCAGCAGGAAGATCGCCAGGCATTCTGGCATCTGCCTGATTGCCACCAGAGTGGACCCTCCCCACGTCACCTTCATGAAGATGGGCCCGCATGAAAGTCCAGAACCCTTTATCATGCTCTTTGAGCAAGCAGCTGAAGTGTGGGGGTGGCCACTTGAGCAGCGCGTGGCCAGCCTACTCCCACTCCTGACTGGTGAGGCACAGCAGCTCCCCACTGACAGCTGGCTTGTATACACTGACACCTAAAGAGAGCCATCCTGCAGCGTGTTGGCCACTCCCTGGAACAACATCGCCAACGCTTCTGGATGCTGATATTGCAGGAGGTCGGCCAGCTGTTTGCATTCGGCCAAGAACTCCGGGATGCCTGCCGGCAGTGGCTGAGGGCAGACAACTGCGACACCAATGGGATCATCGATTTGGTGACACTGGAACAGTTTATCGCTCGACTTCCGGAAGGAATGGCGGAGTGGGTCCAGTGTCATTGCCCGGCGTCGCTGGAGCAAGCCGTCAAGTTGGCAGAGGACCATCTGGCAGCGGTTCCAACAGCAGGCCGACAGGTTGCCTCTTCTTGTTTTTTCTCTTTTTATCTCTCCCCCCTCCCCATCCTCTTCCCTTCCCTACTCCGTTCCCCCACCACGGAGGCGGGGGCCGGCTCCTCCTCAGCTGGTCCATTGCACCCGTGGTGTCCTCCCATCTCCCTCTTTTGTGTCTTCTCCCCCTCAGGTGAGTGACGCCCATAACGCCAGTGCAGAGGGAAAGCCTGGGCCAGTGTGCTGGCACTGCGGGGAGCCAGGGCATCTCCAGAGTCAGTGCTCCATGATGGAGGTGGGAGCTGTGGTCTGGATCCCTGATGTACCAGAGACCACCCCCAATCAGTCCGGAGCGTATCGTATACCGCTAAGTGTTCAAGGGGATATGTATCATGCGTTGGTGGATTCTGGCTGTAATCGGACCTCAAGCCACCAAAGCCTGGTGCAAGGTGAGGCATTGGGGAGAGCACAAACGGTGAAGGTTTTGTGTGTGCACGGGGATGTTCACAATTATCCTCTAGTGTCTGTCCATATTCTAATCCAGGGACAAAAGCATAGAATAAAGGCAGTGGTTAATCCTTGTCTCACCCACCCACTGATTTTGGGGACTGATTGGCCAGAGTTTAGAAACTTAATGGAACACATAGTAGGGGGTGGGTCCTGCAATGTTACATCACGGGGGGATGCCGGTGTGGCACTGACTGGAAAAGCTGTCACAGAGCCATCTACATCAGCACCACGTCAGAGCGATGCAAGGAGGTGAGGAGCAGCTCACCCCTCCTCCCTCTCTTGGGGATTCCCTCGAGGATTTCCTGTTAGAGAAATCACAAGCTGAGACTCCACGTCATGCGTTTGACCAAGTGACAGTAATCGACGGTCAAACTCTCACACCAAATGTGGCACCTACCTTCCTGTATTTCACTATTATTAAAGATAGGCTATATCGAGTGACAGAGGACACTCAAACTGGTGAACAGATAACACAGTTGTTAATCTCTAAGAGCCATAGGGAACTCATGTTCTATGCTGCTCACTTTAATCCCATGGCCGGACACTTAGGACAGGATAAAACACTAGCCAGAATAATGGCCCGGTTCTACTGGCCAGGGATTCACAGGAACGTTTGTCGGTGGTGTGCCACGAATGCCAATTAGTAAATCATGAGGCCACTCCAAAAGTGCTTTTGTGCCTGCTCCCTCTGATCGAGACCCCATTTGAGAGAATTGGTATGGATCTCATCGGGTCATTAGATTGGTCAGCATGAGGATATCGCTTTATTTTAGTTCTGTTGGACTATGCAACATGATATCCGGAAGCAGTGCCACTCTGCAATATCTCCACATGCAGTATTGTGGAAGCGCTCTTCCGTGTTATCTCTTGGGTCAGGATTCTGAAAGAAATCCTGACGGACCAAGACACTATGTCACAAACACTGCACAAACTATATGAGTTACTGGGAATTAAATCTATCCGCACCAGCGTCTATCACCCACAAATGGATGGTTTGGTGGAGAGGCTTAATCAAACACTTAAAAATTTAATTCGGAAATTTGTAAGTGAAGACGCATGTAATTGGGATAAATGGCTGGAACCCCTGTTATTCGCAGTATGAGGGGTCCTGCAGACCTCCACAGGATTTTCACTGTTTGAATTATTATATGGGTGAAAGCCAGGTGGCATTTCGGATGTGCTGCGGGAAAATTGGGAGGGACCTTCACCGAGTAGAACGGATTTCAATATATTCTTGACCTGCATGCAAAGCTCCACATCCTCACGCACTTAACCCAGGAGAATTTACGACAGGCACAAGAACATCAAGCCCAGCTGTACAACAGGGGCGCATGCCTTAGAGAGTTCACCCCGGGAGACAAAATACTCGCGTTATTGCCTACGTCGAGCTCCAAATTAGTCGCCAAGTGGCAAGGGCCCTTCGAGGTCACATGGCGAATCAGGGACGTTGACTATGAGGTGAGGTGAACGGATAGGGGTGGGGCCCTGCAAATATACCACCTCAACCTATTAAAACACTGGAATGAGGGGGTTCCTGTGGCGTTGGCATTGGTAGTTCCAGAGAAGGCGGAGCTGGGGCCAGAGGTAAAAACAACCGAAACAACAACCCAACCTGCTCTGGTCCCTTGTGGAGACCACCTTTCACTGGCCCAACTCACAGAAATTGCCAAGTTGCAAGAGGAATTTTCTGATGTGTTCTCACCCCTTCCCAGCCACACCCACCTCACAGAACACCACACTGAAACATCCCTGGGGTGGTGGTGCATAGCCGCCCTTACCGCTTACCCAAATACAAAAAAAAAAAAGTGGTTTGGGATGAACTCAAGGCCATGCTCAACATAGGCATAATCATAATTGGGTCCTGGTACCCAAGACTGACAAGATGGTCCAGTTCTGTGTAGACTATAGAAAAGTCAACGTGGTGTCTAAATTCGATGCATACCCAATGCCTCGCATTGATGAGTTGCTCGATCGGTTAGGTGCTGCTCGCTTTTATTCGGCACTGGATTTAATGATGGGATATTGGCAGATTCCCTAGACTTCTCTACCCTGAGAGAAAATGGCCTTTTCTACACTGTTTGCATTACACCAGTTTGTCACGCTGCTTTTTGGGTTATTTGGGGCTCATGGACAAGATCCTCCATCCCCACACCGCCTATGCATCAGCATACCTCAATGACATCATTATGTACAGCAACAATTGGGTGCACCACCTTGAACATCTTAGTAGCCAGCCCCAGGAACTGTCTCACCCCCTTTTTGGTCTTGGGCCTCGGGCAGTCTGCAATCGCTGCAGGCTGTCCTAGAGTCGCTGAGGCATCCAGGTCTCACAGCTAACCCAAAAAAGCGTGCAACTGGGTGGGTGG